>OZ020281.1:2182173-2365907 GCA_963971205.1 Aethes cnicana
CGACGGGTGTTCGGATTGTCGTGTATAACTGCCCATAGAACTTCTCGACTTCTCCCAACAGCTCCGGTTTGGATGAGACGATCCTGCCGTCTTCGGTCTTCAGCTTTGTCAATTGGCTTTGGCCAATAGACAGATCTTTGGCAAACACCTTCGAGCCTCTGTTACGCTCAATAGCCTTTTCAATACTGTTGGTATTGAATCAGCGTATATCACGCTTCAGAGACTTCGAGATCTGCCTATTGAGCTGCCGATAATGACTAGCGTCACCTGAAGACTGCAGAATCGTCTCACGCCTCACCTCCATGAGCTTTAGGGTTGAGTCTGAGATTTTCTTGGTTCTTGTACGGCGGGTCTTGAAGAACTTGGACCCAACCGTATGGACAGCTTCCACAATGATCGCTAACAACATTACCTAATTAAGTAGGTATCTATTTTTTTTACAATGCCGAAAAAAAGAAACAAATGATTAACGTTTTGCTTGAGCCAGTGTACTTATTCTTCATACACTCGTATAAGTATAGGTACCTACCTAATTTTCGACATAGAATTATTAGAGACATCAGCAACACCCGAACTACTGTTCACCAGTTCATGCCTCCCCAGGTGTACCCCTCGCCCGGGGCGGCCCGCGGCGTGTGGGCGCTGCCGCAGCCGCCCCCCTGCACCATGGCGGCCGAGGACTCCCTCCCGCCCTGCTCCCCGCTGTCGCCCGACGCGCCGGCCGCCCCGCCGCGCACCATCACCAGCTACCACCATTCCGATCTGCATCAGCTGATCTTTGAAGCCGTAAGGTCCAGGTTAGTGCGACTAAAAATTACTAAGTTTGGCTCTCGAAGTTTTGAAGGCGTGTATAAGCACCACCACAGGCCCTTGTGCTGAATAGAACCGTAGAACGTCGCTAATACAAGTCGCGGCACGTATCTTGAGCGGTGAGCAAAAGTAGAGGGGATTTCTGCGCATGTTTCCGACTGAAAGGCCAATAATCGTGCACGCACGACAAAGCGCCCGCTGCGTCCCGCGCCCCTCTGCCGATGAGACCTTATTTTTGACTTCTGCGCATCCAAGGCCACCGCTCAAGTTCCGTACCGATGCCAACCATAGCCGCAAACCACAGTGACGACATAATTTTTATGGTAAATATACATACTTATTTATGGTGGCGGTCTTCACTTGTTTAAGGCCGGCGCGTAATAGCTGTTACCGTCACCCCTATAACACCGACTGATTTTTTAGGGACTTCTGAAATTCAGACGTCATCCAAAATTTGGATGCGGTTTTCGACATTCACGAGCGGAATTTGGAGCGCGGCTCGGCCATTTGGACGTATGGACGTATCGTCAACGCATCAGTAAAGTTTTCAACGTCATGCGTTAAATTATTGCGTTAGTTATTATTGCTGTTTCATGTTTTAATCTCGTTTGAGGGCCGCTTAGACATTAATTAAGTATAGCAATAGTCGCGCAGTCATTCACAAGACAAGACATAAGTTATAAGTAGGTAACTAACTATATCTACCTACCTACTTAACTGTGAATTTCATACAGAAGTGTAAATTGTGAACGCCGCATAGTGTGTGTCTACTTTCTAAATGACTTTTACCTATCGATTTGTGGCAACTCATTTTTAGGGTTCCGAAGTCCACAAGGAACCCTTATAGTTTCGCCATGTCCGTCCGTCCGTCCGTCTGTCCGCACTATTGCTCGGAGATGCTTAGTCCTAGAAAGCTGTAATTTGGCATGAATATACATATTAGTTACGCTGACAAAGTGGTACATTAAAATTTTGAAATATATTTTTTTATAGGGTACCTCCCCTACTCTTAAAGTGGGGATGTAATTTTTTTTTCTTGCGTACCCCATGGTGCGGCATATCGTTGAATAGGTCTTAAAAAAATATTGTAGGTTTGTTAAAACCATTTTTTGATTAAGTGATGCGTTTGTGAAATATTAAGCTTTAAAGTGCTATTTTTTGTTAGAGTCACGTGTCCCCCCCCCCCCCCCCCCCCTGCCAGCTAAATGGTGGTATTTGGATTGCTGAAAAAAATCACGGTTGTGGCATATATAACGTAGTTGAAAGGAAAACTATCAGAGCTAAGTAGGCTGTACAAACTTACGAGTAATAGTCGACCAACTTATAATGATGATTTTTCTCGAGCGGCAGGGGCGTCGGGCGGGCACGTCATACCACAGTCTAGCTAGATGCTAATAAGTCTTAGAAAGGTACTGTGGGCATCCTCAACTTCGGAACCCTATACTTTGCGCGTGGTCCGACACGCACTTGGCCGGTTTTTTGATATTTGAATTGATATAATAAAACATATGACAGTTCATTGACCTAGAAAAGGGCAGACGATGATATCCATTGTTTTTCTAGCTACACTAAGGTACTTAATCTTAATAGAACTTAAGTTAGCCTGGGTTGATTCAAGCACAGTTGACGGAGTCGTTAAATATGGCCGAGCTGTCATTCCATACAGAAACGTCATTTTGTCCCATAGTAAAATATATAACGTTAACTTTCACGGACGGTTTGAAACAACCGACCCTATGTGATATCGTCCCCCGCCCCGTCTGTCTGTCTGTAAATGTTAGCGCTATATTCAAAAGCTACTGAAAGGATTAAGTATCATACGGTTTTCATTATATAGGGGTTCGGGAAAGGTAGGTAAGTAGTACCACGTAATAATTACCTAAGTAGTATTTGATGAACTACGACACGTGCAATATTAGCTATTATATGAGATAAGAGTTTATTCAGAAAAGAACAAGTTAAAAAATAAAAATAAACTACAAATAGCATTTAAATTTACAGAATTAAGAAAAATTTAAGCTAAAAAAATAACCTAAAATAAAAACCTAAATTAGGGCCTTTCGGAAGGGTTCCCATCACGCAGGCAGCATTTCCTCGCTGTATGGCAATAGCCAGTCTTTGCGCGAGAAAGCTGCCGGCGCGTCTCCCGTTGCCTCCCTCAACCGCTTCCCTAGCTCCCTGTGGAGCCCCAGCGCCCCTTTGCCCCATGACCCCATAATATAGCTATTATATTAGCTAGTATTTTATAAACTGGATACCATTACTCACGAAATGCTAGGAGCTATTCAAGCCCACGTTAAATCTAACATAACACCACTTCTATAAGTTAGCAAGCTACACAACATCGTATTCTTTCAGCGAAGTGTCAGAGATCGAGCGTCTGGTGGAGAAGCTGGGAGTGGAAGTGTTAAGCGCGCGCGATCAGCACGGCTACACGCCGGCTCATTGGGCGGCGCTGGACGGGAGCGTGGCCGTCATGCGGTACCTGGTGGAGCGGGGGGCGCCCATCGATCTATCCTGCCTAGGGACACAGGTACGGGACTCTATTCGAAGTTTTAAAGGAGAGAGGCATTCACAATTCTCGCTGCGCACTTTAAGCAGCTAGATCTAAGTAAAGTTCAATTTAGCGCGCAGTGACGCGTGAGCGCAGTGATTGTGAATGCCTCTTTCCCTATTTAAAACTTCGAATAGAGCCCCAGTATAGTCTAGTAGCGAAGCTAAGTGATTAATACAGTACGACACAAATAATACGCACGGCGCAACACAAAAGCCGTTGACGCAGAGTCTATTTTTGCTTAATCTACACGCCTTCTTGTAGCTCAATACAGAGCGTGGTCACGTGGTGGCAGAGTCCGTAGACGTCCTTCTTTTAACCTTAGGAATTATTATCGGATTAGCATTTACTTACGTTCGGACGTACGTAATGACGGACTCCCAGACAATTGGCCACACACACACAAACCATGTAGGTTTTATGTTCAATAATATTTTTGTGATTGGCCCAAATTCTCCGGACTAACGTCTAAAAACCCAAGGGTTTACCTCGTGCCGCACGATGACGGGGTGCGGGATTGCCGTGACGCGCATTCAACCGCTGGCTGTGGTCGTCCTACTCTTAGCTTAGGATATTAAGTTAAGAAAGTCAAGAAAGAAAGCAAAATAATCAATCATCATCGTTATTCTAAAATATAAAAGTCATTTAGAATCCCTAAGCTTTTCGAAAACAGCTTGACATAGGCACGGCTATGTCAAGCTTCTTCTTCAATAGTTCCGAACCAATAATATGTCTATGTTCCGAACTTTACAAAGTGTTCCATCCCCAGGGTCCGCGGCCTATCCACTGGGCCTGCCGGAAGGGACACGCCTCGGTGGTACAAGTACTGTTGCAGTGTGGAGTTGCCGTAAACGCCGCTGACTTTAAAGGTAGGTTAGGTAACTACTAAACTTGTGGGTTCGACCCAATATGGGCCCAATACTGAACTCTATCCACTACTCGACATAGCAACGCGTCCAATTTAACCTACTTAATTTAAATAGGAGAGACTATTCCGTCGTTCACGTTTCATCCATGGGAGCTAGCTAAAAATTACAGAAATAGACGTATTTGCGATGTCTGTCTATTCAATCAAAGAAAGCTGTCTGCATATGCAATAAATGGCAATGAAAATGATCTATGGAAACCAATAATTAACGCACCCCACACCAAGAGATACGCGAGAAAAAAATAACATCCCTAATTTACGTGGGGAGTACATATAGATATGTACCTATTCATGCCAAATTACAGATTTCTAGAGCTAAGCATCTCCGAGCTGTGCTGCGAAAGGACAGACAGACAGGGGCTATATTCGAAGTCTTCAATAGGGATCTCCCTGTTCCCTATAGGCAGTGGCGGACTAAGGGGGGGGCGGCGGGGGCGGTCCGCCCCGGGCCCCCGATCCTAGGGGCCCCCCAAATCACCAAATAATATAGTACTTAAGGCAAGAAAAAAATGTTTCGACCAGGCAGCGGCATAACTGTACCACCTCACGCTTGAGGCCCCGAGGCAAATCTTTCGTTCCTATAGGCCCCGTTAATTTACAAAACTGCACAACTGAAATTTTTGGATTTTCCTTTCTTTCCTCGTGGCCTCTTGGGCCGGGGCCCCCTCAGCTCAGGTAGTGAGTTAGGGAATTTTTCCCGTTCTGCCACGCGCCACTGCCACCCTATTGTTACGCCAATGTTCTGGTTTCGGCCTAGTTGACGAGAGGGCCCCCATAGTCCATTTCATAGATACTTAGTTATTGGTAAAACATCCCAACATTCCCAATTCTAAGGCCAAACACTTGATTTTTTCGGAAACAAAAGGAAACAAATCGTCATAATATAAGGCTATTAGTAATAAGTCCAACGCTCGCGGTACCGTGTTAAGCGCATAATATGGACTCCGTGGGAATATAATGATAATACCTAAATCAATCCAGTAACAGTACATCAGCTTGTGGGTCAAATCCGGTAGTTCTGATTTTTTGCAGATTTGTTTATGATGTTGGCCTAATGTATAATCCAAGTTTGTGACCTTGAGCGCTAAACGTAACTTAGTCAAAAATAAAAAAAACATCGAAAATTTTGACCCTAATGGAACTAGTTTTTGATACTATCTTTCCAGGACGTTTTTAAAGAAGACTTTTAAACTTCAGTCCACTACTTCGCCCGCGTGGAATTCGGTTATAGCGCTCCTGCGGGAACTGTGTGTTTTTCCGGGTTAAAAAGTAGCCTATGTCCTTCTAATCTAGTAACTTTACACATCAGCGTGTGCGCGCAATCCGGCAGTTCTGTATTTTGCAGGCTTATTTATGATGTTGGCCTAATGTATCATCCAAGTTTGTGACCTCGAGCGCCGAACGCAACTTTGTCAAAAATAAAAAAACCGAGAAAATTTCTGATGCTTTTCAGATTTTGGTGAGTTAGACCCTAAAGGACTAGCTTTTTAGACTAAATTTGCTATAATATGAGACTAGACCCGTCTCTGTGTAACTAATATTTTCTGAGATAAAGCTTTTCAGAATTCAGAATTTTTCAAAACTTCGCAATATTTTAGAAGGTAGTATCAAAAAGTAGTCATTTGGGGTCAAAATCGCCAAAATCTGAAAAGCAGATTTTCTCTTGTTTTTTATTTTTGACAAAGTTGCGTTTAGCGGTCGAGGTCACAAACTTGGATTATACATTATACCAACATAAACAAGCCTTCAAAAAATCAGACAGAACTACCGGATTTCACGCTTACTACTCCATACTTTCAAATGACAAGGTTACTGGATCATTCCCCGACACTTGAACTATCTCCATACCGGATTCCACCTAAATCGATCCAGCGGTTGAAGTGTGAAGAGGCAACAGACAGAGTTACTTTCGTTTCTTTTTCTTTTATAATATTAGAAAATAGACTAGTTTCTGTCCACGACTTTGTCCGCGTAGGATTCGGTTGTAGCGCTCACGTTCCCGCGGAAACTAGATACGTTTTTCAGGATAAACATTAGGCTATGCCTATGTCCTTCATCGGGGCTAGAATTATCTCCATCCATACCAAATTTCATCTAAATTGGTGAAGCGATTTGAGCGTGAAGACGCAACAGAGAGCCAAAGTTACTTTCGCTTCGCATTTATAATATTAAGTATCTAAATATATAAAACTCAAAGGTGACTGACTGACTGATATAGTGATCTATCAACGCACAGCCCAAACCACTGGATGGATCGGGCTGAAATTTGGCATGCAGGTAGATGTTATGACGTAGGCATCCGCTAAGAAAGGATTTTGCAAAATTACCACGGGAACGGGAAAAATCGGGATTTTACTTTTTAATATTTATGCGCATATGAAGTTGCGGGGAAAAGCTAGTGGATGTATAAATGTAAACGACCACACAGGCCACCTGATGGTAAGCGAACAAATTTCAACTAAATGTGTTAGGTAGTCAGTGCACGGGAGCCTAACATACACCATCAACACATCTACACAGGCAAGGAGGGGGGCCCCATTTCGATTTTCCGCCCCGGGCCCCCGACAGGCTTAGTCCGCCACTGCCTATAGGATCGCTCACGCGTCAAGTTGAACTTTAAATCTAGCTGCTTAAAGTTCACGCGACGGTTCAATGTTCAATAACTACAATGGTTCCTTGTGGACTACGGAACCCTAAAAGATAATTAATCCCCGACTCCTGTACGTTACAGGCTTAACACCGCTCATGACAGCTTGCATGTACGGTAAGACCGCCACTGCAGCGTACCTCCTCGGCATGGGGGCCGCCACCAGGCTGTCAGACATCAACGGCGACACAGCGCTCCACTGGGCCGCCTACAAGGGCCACGCGGACCTGGTCCGACTGCTGATCTACTCTGGAGTTCCGCTGCATTGCACGGACAACTTCGGCTCGACGCCGCTGCACTTAGCTTGCCTGTCCGGGAATCTCACGTGTGTGAGATTGCTATGCGAAAAGGTTAGGAAGTTAACACGTTTTGTGTATGTACTTAGTCATTTTAAACTGTTCAGATAGACATTGATCTCACTCATGGAATACCTTAAGGCTTAAGGATAAGGGGTAGTAAAAAAACAATAATTGATTAAGCAAGATTAACCATTACACAGCTTTTCACTTAAATGCATAGCGCATGCATCAGAATCTTATGTACAAGGCCATTTGCCACCAACTACAAATTAGTGTTTAACTAGCTTCTAGAATTCGGTTATAGCGTTCCCGCGGGAATTGAGCGTTAAACTATAACAAATTATATACGAAAACCTTCCTCTTGAATCACTATCTATTAAAAACCGCAACTAAATCCGTTGCGTAGTTTTAACACGTTCCCTGTCCGAAGGCCCCCAATGTGGGGACATGAAGCTTTTTTTCACAAGTCCATGCTCCCACTATGGAGTCACTGCTTCATACTAAGATACGTATACATACGTCAGTTGGACTTGTGAGATTGTGCTGTCATTTTATATGGGGACAGGGAATGTGTTAAAGATCTAAGCATACATAGGGACAGACAGACAGCGAAGCGACTTTATTTTATACCAGATATGTAGACTTGTAGTGACGAAATGCATCATTTTGATTAATTTTCCGTTTGACGGGTCACTCAAGACCTTCAATCGGATACGATGATTTTGCAATGAAGTGCCGGACTGCTACTTAATGCTAATTCTTGTGAACTTTGCAACCAAAGACGTAAAGCAGCGTTTCTTAACCTTCAGTCCAGACGCCCTAGGAAATCAAAAACGATGTCGCGGACCCAATTACCAGTTTCAGTAATAAAAAAAAACAGTAATGAATTTCGATTCAATGATCCATAGATGAGACCGCGGACCCCCTTACACATGTTCCCGGACACGCGGGGGTCCGCTCCGCGGACCACGTGTTAGCAAACACTGATTTAAAGTTAACGGAGCTATCTCCCATTTCAACCATATCCTTCCAGGTAAAAGCTGAACTGGAGCCTCGAGACAAGAATGGCAAGACTCCCCTGATGCTGGCCCAAAGTCACCGGCACGCTGAAGTGGTGAAACTCCTCACTAAGGAGATGAAGAGGAAGTCTCATTGGATGCCGCCCTTATCAGAGCTCTGGGCTCTTCTTTTCGGAGGCGCGGGTGACTCTAAAGGACCGCTTCTGTTTTTCCTGATCTCGGTTTTGCTGTGGGGATACCCGATGTATGTGTTTAGGGTGAGTCAAGTCCTCAAGTCACTTGTCATTTGGCTAACTCAGCATCATAGTATAGTGTGGTTTATTTTAAAGCGGCAATTTCAATTTGGTTTTTCTATTGCTTTAACGATATAATATTGTAATGGTCTCGATGAATAATAACACACAGTTCAAGTAGAACGTTTAATGTTACACACTTACACCATAAAATTCACTTAGTAACAGACAAAATCACAGTCTTAGTAATTAAAATAAACGAGAAAACTTAGCGCGTGCGCGAGCCTGTCAAAGCGGAGTGCCGACTGACAGTAAGTACAAATGGCGGCCGCGGCTAGGCGCGGCTGCGCGAATGCGCGATGATGTGAGTGCTATGAGCCTTGTTGCAGGCGTTACAATATTTATTTGTTTAACTGTTTAAACAAGAAACTGGAGCTTTGGGCATTGTATTTATGAATAACGTAGCGTAATTTCCAAGTTTCCTAGTACCTAAGTGTCAATGGTCCTTAAAAGTAATTGCATAGCAAATTATTTACCAAACATAATGGTCGACTTTTTTTAAATTTAATGGTCGACTAGCCCATTCCGTTTTAGTACAAGCAACTGCCTGTTCGAACACCTAAACAAGTATTTTTACCCGATTGCGCCAGTAGTAGGGTTAATGTTTTTCGAGTGTAGGTATATGTAGTAGCCTAAACGATTTTAGCTTGTCTTTAGATTTGTATAGATTGTGGAGAGTGACACTGGATATATCAAAAGTTATTATGCGGTGGAGATTATTTTTTAATCGAGTTATTCTTTAAGCGCAATCATATCATCAACATACAACCTTTCTTCCAGTGCATTCCGCTAACCTGGAACACTCTCCGGCTGTCCCACTACTGTTTCCTCTACTGGAACGCCATCATGTGGCTGAGCTGGGTCATCGCCAACCGCCGCGACCCGGGATACATCCCGCAAAACTCCGAGACCTACTACCGAGCCATCAGGCAGATACCGTACTATGACAAGTGGAAGAAGAGAAATGTTGTTCTGTCGCGGCTGTGCCATACGTGCCGATGTCTGCGACCGCTTAGGTAAGTCCGCCGACCATGGAGATAAGTAATTTTGGGTGGCTCTAAATCCTTAGATTATAGTATAGTCCTTCCTTTGACCTTAAAAACACCTTTTTGATAACAAAAAGAAATACTTTATATCTATAAAATAGCGACATAAATCGGCCTGACCATGATACTCACGACCCTGCTTGTAGGGTGAAGAGTAGGGAGATCGTGTGTTTTCTATCTAATCTGTGGCGTCGTCCTCGCAGAGTGCCCCTGCGGCCCTGCGGCAGGGTGAGAAATTAAAATATCGGCTCTGCATTCTCCAAATAGAGAGCAAAGTAATATTTCGCTCTCTAGCAAGCAAAGTACGATTTTGTTCCCTGCTGCTACTGGTTTTCTCATAGGAAAAGTGACAGTACATTACAGACCTAGGGTGGTGAATTCGTAAATGTCCCATATCGCAGGTTTCTGTGTCGCATATCGCAAACGCGATCTGTAATGTACTATTAAACCTTGGGTGACATAGCTTGAATCCCTCGCTAGCTCAAGATTCCAGAATCCATTATTCTAGAATATTTTGCGTCGCTCTGGATTCAATCCATCACTCGCGGTAAAATATACCATTTTGCTCCCTAGTCACACAATCTACTATTTGCGTCGACTTCACATGAACGGCACAAGTTTTTTTACTACAGAATAGAGACCGTACAGTTTTATTACTGGCTGACAGAAAAAACTTGTCCACAGAGCTAAACACTGTCGCATCTGCAAACGGTGCGTCGCTTACTTCGACCATCACTGCCCTTTCATCTACAACTGCGTGGGCGTGCGGAACCGGATGTGGTTCTTCCTGTTCGTGATGAGTGTTGCCATCAACTGCACGCTGTCGATCTACTTCGCGTGCTATTGTCTGTTGCTGGAGGGGTTCGGGTTGCTATATCTATTGGGGCTGCTGGAAGCGCTGACGTTCTGCGCGCTGGGATGGATTCTCACCTGTACTTCTGTGAGTATAAACATAGAAGACAACTATACTACTTACTAGGTATCTAGTTGCCAAATGACTACCAAACTTTATGGAAAAGAAATAAAATCGTGAGGTGATCTGAAAATGTATTATTATTATACCTAAGTCCCGAATTTGCACTGTGCAAATTGGATTGAATTTTTGAACATTTGCATGGTGCATTTTCGGGAACGACAATAGAAATCTCATGTCCCGAAATGGGTAAATCCTGTTTCAATATTATGATGGCTTCCCGAACAACGATTTACGCGTATTACTAATGTAGACAGTCTCGTAGTGATTGCTGGGCCCATAACCTTATTAAGAGCTGATGCATTTTAAATAATTATAGTAATTTAAGTACCGTGTCCCATTTCATTCGCGAACAGAAAACCGTTTCTATGATGCTTATCTAACGCTGTGGATTTTCGTCTAGCCATAAACAAGTCGTAAAAACCGTATTTCCTTTTACAGATTCTCCACGCCTGCATGAATTTGACTACAAACGAAATGTTCAATTACAAGCGATACCCGTATTTACGAGACAAGCGGGGTCGGTACCAGAACCCGTTCTCTAGAGGCCCCATTATGAATCTCATAGAGTTCTTCGTGTGTCTGCCAGATAAATGCGACGAGCAAGACTTTTACCACGAAGAGAACATTTAGCAGCACGCTTAGTTTTAAAATGTTTCGATCTCGCGCTTAGCCCAGACAGGCTTGCTTTCTTGCAATACACGGCTACGGCAAAATGATGTTATTGAATTGGTACAAAAACTTTAAAATACACTCACTCTAAGGGCCACAGCGGACGATATTTTTAATTATTGTAATGGTTATGGACACTTTATTGCTTTTTACCCCTGAGGGTTGAGGGTTTTCGCCTTTTTATCTACAAAATCAAAAGTAGGTGAACTGTCGAAGTGAACATAATGATGACGCGCTCTTATTTCCTCCCTACGCAATGACTTGAATTTGTTTACACATCGACTGGTAATTTCTATAGTAACTATACGTTTACTATACGTTTTTGGGAATAAAATGTAGTTATATACGACGACAGTCGGTATATAACTTAATAAAAGGTGTGGCGGGTCGTAGTCGTAATTCACTAACCTCGATCTACCCAATTTGTACCGAAGCAATTTTCATAGATGACGTGTTAAGAAACTGTGATAGATGTTATTATATGAAGATGTTTGAACGATAGCACTATTTTATTATTATTAACATATTTTTTAAGTTAACGTTTGCCGCAGTATTTTCTATTGTAAATAAATCTAAATCCAAGCTGAACTAGTTTTTTTTTCCTGTTGAACCCTCACCCGAAGTGATTACGGGCATTTCCAACGCAATTCATCATTTACGTAAGTGGTTTGTTCATGACATCTGCTACTGCCGTTTTGAACTTTATTGCAAAGGGATAAGTGCTATATATTTCCGAGGCTAGCCAATTGTTTAGGATTTGTTGTGGAAGAGGTGGACGAGTTAGAAATAGAAACCAAAGTTGAAAGTTTTCAAATGTAATTAACATAGAACAACAATACTATGTCTATGACAAAGTACGGGACCCGCTCAGTGGAGTCGTTAATATGTGCATACGTGTCTAATTGTCTATGACAGGAAGATACGACGTGCATGTGCTATGTCACTTATTACTACTGTCAGAGCCATAAATATGTGCACACTTCGATTGCACATTTACACATAACTGTCATACACACACATATAAGAATCAATGTTGATACAGAAACACTTGGAAATAGTGTTTATTCTGTATACCATTGAGTCTAAAAGGATAATCTAATATCACATACATCACACATCAGTCGATACATATTGTACCAGCAATTACCAAGGATAGTCCAGCTATGCAGTGGTGAAGCTAACATACACAATATGTTAATTAAAATAAATTCTTATTAATAGGTATTATATACCACATATCCTTAAAATTAAGCCATAAATATACCCTTTTAATAAGTTACTGAGTTGTTATTATAACTGGAAATTACTAGGTCTAAACTTTTATAAAAAATAAAACAACATGGCCGTCTGGCAAAGATGCCAGACTGAATGTCAATATGTGGTCTATAATACTGATGTGTTATCACACAAATCTATAAATATAACTCTCAATAAGTTATTCAAGTATCTCATACTTACATAACTACTTTAAATTACGTTAAGATCTGACCGTTAATTAATTTAAGGGAAATAACATTAATCGTCTTTTGGGTTGATTCTGATAGCTGCGTTGACTTCTTCTTTGGAGTGATCCTTGTCACCCCAGCCCCATACCTGGTGCGATCCGTCCCCGGTCCTCTTGACTCTGTTTTGGATGATCTCCTCGGAGACGGTCTTCATGTCATAAGCCCATCCGATCTTAGCGAAGAAGTTGATGAATCTGGTTGTGAAGTTGAGTCTGTTGCTTGAGAGTTCAGCAGTCTTGTAGTCCCAGGGGAAAGTGTGGTGGTAGTTGTGGAAGCCCTCACCGAAAGCGAAGATTGAGACGGAGATGTTTTCTGCGGGGCTGATGTTCTTGTCGTAGGGCTTGCCTCCCCACTTGTGGGCAGCGGAGTTGACGAGCCAGGTGACGTTGAGGATGAAGGCATAGCGGAACAGGGCGGCCACGAAGAAGGCGTTGAGCCAGCTCTCGCCCCACAAGTAGACTGGGATCACGGTGGGCATCACGAAGCAGGCCAACGGCATCAGCAGCAGGTAGTATCTGAAATGGAAGTATTTATAAGCAAATTGCAAGCAAATAAGGGAAAGGATTACTGAAATTGTGGACGAGGTGACACATAAATGGCCCTACAACACCCCCAGTAATAATACTGACATTATAATGAAGATATTCAATACATTACAAATTAATAAATTTGAATTTACCACTGAGTTTGTTGGTGTAGAAAACATCGTGAGGAAACCTGCGCGCATTAGCGAGGTAATCCAATTCCGGGCCCGCATGGGAGGCATAATTTTAAGTACTACATAATCAATGATAGGTTGTAACTTTAAATTTAACTTCGATTTTAAGCAATAGGATCAGGTCAAGGTAATTTGTATACTCTGTAATCATCTTTAATTTTTTTTGCTCCTGCTATGGGCCTCTATTTTGAAAAAAAAAAATATTATGGGCCTCAGGTATAGACAGATAGCTTATTTTAAGTATAAGATAGAACTCACTTCTTCTGGAACCGAAGGATAGGATCAGCGTACAGGTCGCTGATGTCCAACCCCTTGCCTTTCCGCTTGAGCTCCGGATGCTTCCGGACGAGCAGCCAGCCGACGTGGGAGAAGAAGAAGCCCCGAGTAGCGTTGTGTGGGTCTGCATCAGTCTCCGAGTACTTGTGGTGCATGCGGTGGTCGCGGGCCCAGTCTATCGCTGAGTCCTGTAACAATAAATAATCAATGTTAATAAAAAAAGCCGTTGTAGCCTAGTGGTTTGACCTACGGCCTCTCATTAAAACGCGGAGGTTCGAATCCGACTCGCAACTCGGAGTTTACTTATGCGCGAAATTTCATTCGAATTTACCTCTGAGCTTTTCGGTGAAGGGAATCGTCGTGAGGAAACCTGCACGCTTCTCGAAAAGGTTTTTATTCCGTAAAAGGTACAAAGTAGCTTCTTATCAATGTTGGCTGAAATTTCAGCATTGAATGTATGGCAGTAATGCGACTATCATGCGACTTTGTCGTAAACATAGGTTGGTATGCCATATGCGCGTGTATATAACAATAACTCATTTTAACATTTTTGAATTCCAGCATTGTGCAACTTGGCCACAAGTTGTTTTTGGAAATTGGAAAGTAATTACAGTAATAAATATTATAAGATTCACAAGTTAAATTTGCATATAATAAGACACTTTAGTTTATCCATAAATTAAGTGGGTAGGGTTACTGTGATCTCATCGCAGCTGGGGACTGCGGAATCTACTTACCCTAGTTTTCTATTTATAATTTATAGTAAAATTTTTACTTATACTAAAAATATTCTCACTGGATTTTTTTCAGTTACCTAATCTAATCAGGCAATAAGAATCGCAAGTCACATTCTAATCACATAATCTATTCCAATAAATAAACAGCTTATCAGGCGTTTATAAATTAGCCAGGTGTCAGAATGAAAGTTGTTGCAGAATTTGTAGATAAAAATATGTTATCAGAATATCCATCTAATGTTATCACGTTATTATCTCGAGCCTGAAATAGCATATCATGGATGGTGGATAGGAAAAATTATATATATTTTTAAACATGCCAACTTGAGCTACATTTTGTAGTAAATTGCTTCAAAAGAGAGAGAGAGAGAGAGAGGCGGACACTTGTATTTTTGACGGTATTATCATCACGACCTCTATCTGGATAACTTCTATATTAACTAAACAAATTAGTTTTTCTTAAAAACAAGCAGCAATTTCAAGACGATTTAAAATTGAAATTTGAACCTTAATAGTTTCTAATGGAGCTCAAAATAAAGTCCAACGATTCTGTTGGTACTTGATATATCAATTATTTCTCATTGTTATGTACTTCATTTAAATTTACAAGTTCATTAGCCATGGCATGTTTCAGAATGCTAATTTCATGTAAAATTGGCTGTCGATTTGTTCACACATTGTGTCTATATTTAGATACATCATGTAAGGCCATAATTAAACCCATGAAAGGTTTTCCTCACAGGAATCATAAAAATATGGTTTTGCTTACATTTTCTTCATTTCTGAGACTAAATCAAGTTTTTCATTTGTATGATTTTCACAATTATAGTTAGAACTGTGAGCAAGCTTAAACTAAATTTTCTATTATCTGCAACTCTAAACCTTTAGTCTACCTAGGGCACAAAACTAATACAGCCAGCATATGTAAATGAACAGTCAATGTGACCACAATGAGCTGCACATTATCTATAACTTACTAGTGATTATGTGCACCTCATTTTAAGTGATTAAACATTAACTTTTGCTGCTCACTGTATGTGGTTGAGTGAGAAGAGATTATAAACTGCTTGATAGACCTTGCAGTTTGGTTAAACACTATTATATATTCTATGCGTGCACACATCATTGCAACCAGTTACAATGCACATCCTGTGACCTTTAAAGCATTGACAAGGAAAGGCTGTATTTATTTTTTAATCTTTTCAACAACTTTATAGCAGTGGCAATTTTTTTATTTCTTATTTATAATATTTGTATTGAAGAGAAAAGATTGTTATGATAATTTATTTGTTAAATGTGCTAACCCTCCTTATGCTTAACCACGGATCTGTACCTGTCATTAATTGATTGCACAAATCAATTTTAAAGCAACTTCGTCCGCATGAAATACAGTTGTAGCATTCCCACAGGAACTATGTGTTTCTCCGGTATAAAAGTAGCATGAAATATCTCCATACCAAATTTCATCTAATTCACTTCAGCAGTTAAATCATGAAGAAGTAACAAATAGAAAGTCACGACAGACTTTTGCATTTACTTATAATATTAGTATGTATGACTATGAGACGATTAGAAAGAAATCTTACCTGGAATGCAATAGTGTTGAAGACAGTGAGAATAAGTCGCAGTGGCCATTTTGCTTTGTAGGACTTGTGGGCCCACAGCCGGTGAGCTCCCGCTGTGATGCCGAGCCCCGATGCCACATACAGGAGGTATGCTGTTGGAGAAGGTTTGGTTAGAGAAACATCCTAAGTATAATGATAAAACTATACAGCTAGCTAGTAAATGAAAATTGGAGGTATATAAAAACTGTTTTTAAATTATTCTGTGGACTTTTTCCATGAATATTTGTCCCAAGTTGAATGGAAACATATGAAATATTAGGTCCTTACATATGAAATTGGCGTTTCATATGGCAGAAATGAAAACGATTTTTTTTTATGAAACTATTTTTTTATTTAGTCAAAGTATGTACCATGGCTATCTATGCACTTTTGCCATCTCGAAGGTAGTTCATTGATTCCTTTACTAAAAAAAGTGTGTGAGCGAGAATCAATAAAATCTTTGAAGGCCGTTTGGACAGCCTCGTGAGAATTGAATTTTTTTCCTTGCATGAAGTTGTCCAAATTCCGAAAAAAATGGTAATCAGTTGGAGCAAGGTCCGGGGAGTATGGTGGGTGTCGAAGACATTCCAGTCGCAGCTCCCGTAGTTTTGCGGCCGTCAAACGTGCCGTATGTGGTCGAGCGTTGTCCTGAAGCAGCAGTGGGCTAGATCGATTGACCAGTCTGGGTTGTTTAATGGCTAGCTTTTCCATCATCGTTTGCAATTGTTGACAATACACATCAGCCGTGATTGTTTGCCCAGATCTTAAGAAACTGTAATGGATGACACCGGCACTAGTCCACCAGACACTTACCAGTACCTTTTTCTGAGTCAACTTTCGTTTCGGGCAGAATTTGGCTGGTTCACCTGGGTTCAACCATTGTGAAGAACGTTTCCGGTTGTCGTACAAGATCCATTTTTCATCACAAGTAACGATACGATTCAAAATGCCTTCATTATTGTGCCGGTTGAGAAGTGAAACGCAACACTCGACGCGTGTTTCTTTGTTTGCGTCGCTCAATTCATGCGGTACCCATTTTTCAAGTTTTTTCACTTTTCCAATTTGTTTCAAGTGAATCAAAATGGTTTTATCACTCACACCGAAGCCTGCCGCTAACTCTGACGTGGTTTGCGATGGATCTGCTTCCACAATTGCTTTTAATTCTTCGTTATCAACTTGTGTCTCCGGCCGTCCACGAGGCTTGTTCTGTAGGTCAAAATTTCCAGAACGGAAACGTTGGAACCAATAACGTACCGTATTTTCTTTTGCAGTAGCTTCCCCATACGCATTGTTAATCCTACGAGCCGTTTATGCAGCACTAGTGCCGAGGTGAAACTCATATTCGTAAATATAGCGATATTTTAAGTTCTCCATATTGTGAACAGAACGATGTGAAAGAAAAACAAATGACGCGATAACAAATAAATTTCGTAATTCGAACACAGAAATACATGGTCTTAAATTTGAAATAAATTTGAATTTGGAATTCCTAGCCGAACGCCACATATTTTGAATCAAAGTTGCCAGTTCGCCAAACGCCAATTTCATATGTAAGGACCTAATATTAAACTACAGAGAGGAAAGCGAATAGCGATTGATGGTATTTAATCATATTCCTTTTTCAAATGCCGCAATAGAGAAACGCCGTTTCTCCATAAAAGCGCAATGGAATTATCACGTCAATAAGCAGATAACGAGGATAATATTATGATAAACTCACCAAAAACATCTGTTTGCCATTTCGCGGAGAATAGGAACAAATAACCTCCGTACAAAGCAGCGACGTGGAGATACGCGAACAGGATTATGTTTCGCCAAACGTAAGACCTGGGCTGATTATCCGCTTGCATTATAGGAGTGTGCGGCAAGGCAAGGTCGGGGGTCGCCGCATCACTCTCGAAGAGTACCCCATTCATGTCCGGCACGTTGGGAGCCATATTTCCCGACTTTTCGAATCTGAAAAAAAAATGCTTCAATAAAAATCCCGTCGGTGAAACGTGTTTGAATTTGACTTGTTATGACTGTCTCACCTTTGAGCAGTCTCTTTTTCACTTCGAATATTTTGGGGATCCATTGTACTCACATGGTACGATGTTTCGATTACGACAACAAAAACAGTGGAAATTGACCCAGAAAGAAAAGGCGCGCGCAAATTCAGTACAGCGCACGCGGAACGGAATCGTCTGGAATTTTGATTTTGACTGAACGATGAACGAACTGACCTTGAATTTGAATGATCCTAGTTGGTTTTCGATTTGCAAATTTCAAGCCTTTTTAATAGTTTTCTAATTTGATAGTAAACTACTTAAGTATATAATATTACTTATGATATTAAAAAAACAAGTAAATGTTCTGAGATTGATAAATTTTGCGTTTTGTGACAATAATAATTTATATTCGTTTGACAAAGTATTTTGAAATAACTATTGTAGGTACATATACGAAAAAAAGTGTTCAAAATTAAATTTTAAAATCGTATTCACAGAAAAGATTAAAATAAATACACTACTTTAAAATGTTTAAAAAATAAAATGAAAGTTCTGTTATCACTGTGACTGTACGTAATCAGTACTGTTAAATATTTTTTGTAAATAAACTTTAAAAATCTATAGCCAAGATATAATGATTATATGTATAGGATTCAAATCAGGCTCGCACCTCTAAAAATATTTATGTGCGAAATTCAATTTGAATTTACCATTGAGCTTTTCGGTGAAGGAAAACATCGTGAGGAAACCGGCATGCATCTGCGAAGTAATTCAAGGATGTAAGTGAAGTCCCCAATCCGCACTGGGCCTGCGTGGGGACTATAGCCCAAACCCTCTCGTGATGAGAGGAGGCCTGTGCCCAGCAGTGGGCCGTAAATAGGCTATTGTAGTAGTAGTAGGTATAGGATGTCTATGTCTATCGATTTTGGTAAATTGAATTACGTCGAAGACTAATTCGTGCCACCTTTAAGTATGACCTGTATCACCTGTATGACCTCTTTTATATAATTCACTACCGCAGCATTTCCATTGATGATCGTATCATCGTAACTAAATAACGTGGATATCCAACATGATAATATTTAATTTGAAATCAAAACGTCTTGTTAAAACAAATCTGACTTTGATGTTATTACTTTCACCGTGTTAAAAAAAAGTTAAGCACAGTTAAAATTGCTTAGAACGGAACTTGAAACTTTCTCATATTAGGCTAATGCTATCTACGCTGCCGATTTAAATGTAATGTTTATAACCGAAAACTTTATTTATGTTACTAATAACCGAGTAAGTAACTTATTTAAATTTAAATAATAAAGAAAGAACTCAACTCACCTATTAATAAATTAAACAATATGCACTAATTCACTTTCAATAATATTAGCACACTTTGTTCTCTGGACACATGAGACTACAATGTATTATTGTACCGGCAATAATTCTTTATATACATACAAACATTGATAGGGATTACTAATTAATTATCCGGCGTTATCAAGCCGGCTAGTTCACGTGTTTAGTGGAACTGTGGACCGCACGCGACTGGCCGGTGTCATGTCAATGCACGTCTGCTCGCAGCAGAGCGCTGGTCGCGTCGCGGAATCACTCGCGGATTGGACGGGGGCGCAATGGCGCGATGTATGCTGACGACACGTCACGCAATCCCGGGCCACGGTGGCGCATCCATCAGACACGTGCTTGGCTTGGCATGTCTTTCAACGCCATCGACTAATCTAGCGCAGCCTAAATAACTGTAAGGTCTGTGAATCACAGAATCACCCTATGAACCCGTTAAATGAGTAATGAGCTGCTGATGTTCTCGCATAACCTACGACAGTAATTACAGCATAATGTAAATGGGTATTAATGCAAACTCTGTAAACCGATTAAAAGTTTTACATAAATAAAGTGTTTCATGTTTAGGTTGATAGGTACGTATATTTAATTTTTATTAAGATGCGTTTCTATGACTTATAGTTGCACATCAAAATCAGCAGGTACCCACCTCCATATTTTTTGTAAATTTAAAAACTAATATGTAATTGTAATTATGTAATAATTGTAATTTTATTGTCATAATTCTTATAACCATTTACAACAGTACATATAATATTAAATAAAAGGATTAAATTCGTAGTTGACAGTTTCCAGGGGCTCCCAAACTAGGCAAAGCCTGTATCTTGGGCAGCCAGATTTGTGATTAATTCTAGAGTTACTTACAAAGTTACAAACACTTTGTGGGCAATTTGCTGAATAAATGATTGAATTGAATTGAATTGTAACAAAGTAGTGCTTCTAAAAAGAGGAGGCCACAATTTCCTCTGTCTTTTGGTAGTCTAAAGAATACAACCAATTTGTGATTAAGACTTTCGCCTCTGATACCGAGCATTTGACAAAGTCGCAACACTTGAGAACTGAGTTATACACGTATGTTTTAGGGAAGGATCCGAACCCTTTCGCAAAAGCTGACGTAACCGCGGAAGTACATATAAAGAGCGGAGGTATATGAATAAAAAAATGGAATCCTTGAATTGCTTCGCAGATGCGTGCAGGTTTCCTCACGATGTTTTCCTTCATCGAAAAGCTCAGTAGTAAATTCAAATTGAATTTCGCACATAAGTAAACTTAGTGGTGCGAGCCGGAATCGAACCCCCGACCCTCTGCATAAGAGGCGGTAGGTCGAACCACTAGTCGACCACGGCTTCACGGCATAGGGATTATATAGGGAACGTCAAAACGTCACGGCGTTGAAACTGATCTTATGCAGCTAGATAGGGTCGGTTGATTCAAATCATCCGTTAAAGTTAACGTTAAATACTTTACTATGAGACAAAATGACGTTTCTGTATGGAATGACTGCTTGGCAGACATATTTAACGACCAGTTCGAGTTCGTCAACTTTGCTTGAATTTAATCCGCCCTTAAAGTTCAATTTGAGCACCGTGCCGTTTTGCTACAGGTGGATACTACTTTTGCACGCATACTACTACTACTACTACAGCCTATTTGCGTCCCACTGCTGGGCACAGGCCTCCCCTCACCATGAGAGGGTTTTGGGCTATAGTCCCCACGCGGGCCCAGTGCGGATTGGGGACTTCACACACATCTTTGAATTACTTCGCAGATGCGTGCAGGTTTCCTCACGATGTTTTCCTTCACCGAAAAGCGCAGTGGTCAATTCAAATTGAATTTCGCACATAAGTAAACTTAGAGGTGCGAGCCGGAATCGAACCCCCGACCCCCTGCATGAGAGGCGGTAGGCCGAACCACTAGGCCACCACGGCTTATTTGCACGCATACATTTAAATTAATTTATTTTCCGACTTAAATCTGACATATGTATGTTATTGTAATTGACATACTTTTAACTTTGCTGTGTTGTTCATTGGAAAAGGGGTATGGGCACAGTAGTAAATCGAATCCAAACCCCCCCAATCATATCATTGTACTCATGATCAATCTTTATTTATTCGCTCAGCTGGGCATTTAAAGCTGTAACTAAAACGGTAGGGATACCGATTTCTATTTCGCGCGCGACTGTACTTATATGTACTAAAACAAAACTTGATTTGACTACCGGTGCTTCATACCGCAATTTCTTTAGGAATGGGAAAAAGCAAGTAAGAACGTATTGCAATATGTTCTTGTTCATTTATTTTAATTTCAAAGTTATATGTAGGTCAAGCAAGGCAAGGCACAAATATGTAAGTATATAAATAACTCGATAATTTAATGTAGCAACTATTTTTATTAATCAGATGTTTATCACAAACTACCCACAATTATATCAATTAAAAAATGCAATAAGTAACTAAGTATTCACAAAATGTAAACAAGGTGGTAAAAAGTCGTTATCTTATCGCACGTAAATATTTATTAATTTCATTGCATGCCTACGCTACACTACACCCTCGAAACAAAGTCGCAGATAAAAATATCGCAGAACCCACCACGCACTGGCAACGTGAGAATCTAGCGGTAGCGGGTAGCGGTGAACGTTTTCGATACATTGCTTATTATTATTCGATATATTGCTTTATTTATAGTCGTGTGGGCACGAAATCTGTGAATTTTTAGTTAGGAATAGTTTAATTTACTTTACCTAATGATAATGAACAGGCGCGGTCCCAGACAAAGGATTTCGGGGGGGGGGGGGGGGGTTGTATATGTACCTAAGAGCGATATCCGGCTTTGACGCTCATTTGAATATAATATGAACTTTGTATTGTTTTTTACGAGACATTTTGTCATAATAATTATAGGTATGGTGATTCACGGAAGTATGTATAAATGTTCGTACTCGCAATGTCGAGGGCTCATCGTTTACGTGGCGCAAACTTTGTACCGTGCGGTGTTCTGTTCGTTCACTTGTTTTTGTCTCGTGAAATCACGCGAATCGATCGTGCACGTGTTTGCAAGGTCTGCTATCAGCCGCGGCAGATTTTGGGGGTCATGGTAAACTTTTCAAGGGTCACATAAATAAAAAACAAATGGATAATTATTTAAGGACATTGTCTCATCAATACCTACATGATTTTATTGATGAAATTCTTATTTGCACATTTACCCAGCGTACCCAGCTGCTTACCGGGGGGGGGGGGGGGGGAGCTACTCCCCCTGCATTACGCCCATGGGTAAGTAACAAATAAATTTTTAATACAGTTGCTCAGAAAGTAAACATTTCGATAGCTGTTTAACGTGCTAGAAGTTTGTCATTTCCGAACGAGCGCTTTTTGTTTTTTGACAGCTAGTGAAACTCAAGTTTTTTACGCACTAGAGCTTTATTTTGCTTTGGGTGGAAGGGATCGACTTTTTTAGCTATTTCCACCCTAGCAAAGCTCGGTCGCCCAGCTACTAAATATGAAAACTTCAAGTTACGTCGAAGTAAAGTTTGTCTTTATCTCACGTTTTTCGCCACGTTAAACTTATCTATTAATAAAACATGTATGATAAAAATTCATTTATTGAAAATATCAACAGTTTCCAATTATAAAATATGATATCTAAGGACAATAAAACAAACATTATTCTATACATTTTGCAGTCCGTCTTAATATAATTTGTGATAGTAAAAGTAATGTCAATATTCTACGGTATGTTGTTTTTAAGGAAGAAAAAAAATACCGGCCAAGTGCGTGTCGGGCCACGCGCAAAGTATAGGGTTCCGAAGTTGACGATGCCCACAGTACCTTTCTAAGACTTATTAGCATCTAGCTAGCCTGTGGTATGACGTGCCCGCCCCAGGCCCCTGTCGCTCGAGAAAAATCATTGGTTTTTTAATCATTTCTTAAGTTGGTCGACTATAGTACTCGTAAGTTCGTACAGTCTACTTAGCTGTGATAGTTTTCCTTTCAACTACGTTATATATGCCACAACCGTGATTTTTTCAGCCATCCAAATACCACCATTTAGCTGACAGGGGGGGGACACACACGTGACTAACTAAAAATAGCACTTTAAAGCTTAATATTTCACAAACGAATCACTTAATCAAAAAATGGTTTTAATAAACCCACAATATTTCTTTAAGACCTATTCAAAGATATGCCACACCATGGGGTACGCAAGAAAAAAAATACATCCCCACTTTACGAGTAGGGGAGGTACCCTATAAAAAAATATATTTCAAAATTTTATTGTACCACTTTGTCAGCGTAACTAATATGTATATTCATGCCCAATTACAGCTTTCTAGAACTAAGCATCTCCGAGCAATAGTGCGGACAGACGGACGGACGGACGGATATGGCGAAACTATAAGGGTTCCTTGTGGACTTCGGAACCCTAAAAAAGATCATATTGTCATATATGTATATGCTATTCTTGGACTTAACATGTATGATCTAAAATACGTTCTGAAATATGTATGATGCTGCAACAATCTAAAAAAAGGGCCGAAAATATTCCAAAATTATCCCAATGTCCAACCGATTTTTTTCAAACCATTTTTCATTTAAATGTCCAATTTTCGTTTAAAGTTATTGTTAAAATCTAAACTTCGTTTTTTTTTTAATTTTCCTGCTTTTTTTCTGTGTTTTAGATACAAGTGACTGAAATGTAGTGATGCGATATTTGTTTAGAACTGTCACCACACACGATAAGTTTTAGAAACAATTTTTTTCGTTCCATACTTACAAAAAGATGACGCCATAAGGAGTTATGTCGGCATCTTTTTTGGAAATTTATTTATGTAGTCTAAAGATCAATCGTTCCGATTTTCATGCTTCATAATCGTTCCATTTGCAGCTTTTTACTGGATTTTGGAGTGTAAAATTATGTGGGTTACAGGTATTACAGTTACTAACTGTATACGGGGTCAAGCAAAACGTGACGATAACTGACTGATTACCCACATAATTTTCCGAATTGGAAAAAAAATATTGTATGAGATTCAGATATCGCTCCTTATACACTTTGAAGAGTTTGCGGGGGATTTTTTTGATTAATTCCACCATCCCCTTTTCGTCACTACGGGACTAGGCGTTGTCTTGGATTCCATCCTTATGTTGTAGATATTCCTCCAGCGCGCACGAAGCGCTTCGATTCATGCTTCATCATGCGAACAGCTAAGGAGTGGAATTCTCTATCGGCCGGTCTCTTCCCCGATAGTTATAACTTGGATCTTTTCAAGTCGAGAGTGAACAGGTACTATCTAAGTAAGCATGTATCACCTTCGACACCATCAATCCCATACAGGGCCAAACAAAAAAAATCCCGACTCGAAAAAAATTAAAATCTAAAAAACGTGCTAAGAATCGATAGCTGATTCTATAAAATATCGTCACAACGTTTTACTTGACCTTATATAGCGATTTTATTACAACGCTTTTACTAGGTCATCGTGTTACTATCGATCGTGCCATCTAAAGTTTAGTCATAGCAGAGACAGGTAACTATAAATAGAATCGACGACAACATTGTTGTTTATAGTAACTAAATATGTTATCTGTACACTATTTGTAGTTGTGTCACAGTCAGTCAGTCGGTGACGGAAAGTCTGTGTTTTAACAGGTTATGGGCCCAGACAGTTGTCAGTTAAGTTCGAGGTGATGACGATGGTCGTCGGCGTCGTTAGTCGGAGTCGTCAGCGTCCTCGGGCGCGACGACGGCGGGCGGCCAGCGCTGCGCAGGCGGCGGCAGCAACGACGCGGGGCACAGCAGCAGCTCCACGATGGAGCTCAGAGCGTAGCTGCCGAGGCAGTTCAACGCCCACTCGTAGTTCACGGGCACGATGTTCAGCTCAAGAGCTAGGTCTGCGGACAAAGTTATATTTAACTACATTTGTATAAAGGTCGGTTGATTCAAGCACAGTTGACGGACTCATGGTCGTTAAATATGGCCGCCGAGCTGTCATTCCATACAGAAACGTCATTTTCTCCCATAGTGAAATATTTAACGAGCGCTACTTAGTTAACGGATGGTTTGAATGTACCAACCCTAATTTGAGATTAGTTAACTTCTTAGAACCTCTCTTAGAAGACAACATGAGACAACAAACGGCTTGTTCTTAGTACAATACATTACTGAGTTACATTAGTTTTATGTATTGTAACACTTTTGTAAGTACGTACAATAATATTTGGCCAATAAACTATCTTTATTATTATATTATTATTATTACTTACTAGCAATGTATGTACAAAGAAAAATATTCTTTGTACAAAACCGGGTAATGTAGGAAGAAACTTTCGTTCTTTAAACATTACTTAATAGTTTCGTTGGCAGTTATGTAATAATAATAAATCTTCATGTCGGCTTCGGCCCCATGAATGCGAATGACCGGGTCCTTATGGGCCCGTGACATGAAAATGTAACAACAAATAATAATAATATAGCCTTTAGACCGAACTTCTTTTCTTCGATTGTTTCGTTTCTTTATAATATGTCTAATTGTTCGGTGTGCCTTCTGGCAAAGGCCTCTTCCAGCTCCTTCCAGTGTCCCCTATCTGCCGCCACTCTTGTCCGGAGAGCAGTTCAGGCAGTTATGTACAAAGGGGCAAATATTCTTCCTACATTACTTACCCGGTTTTTTACGGCGGTTACGAAGAAATTGCTGTTCTTACTACAAAACGAAGGAGGTTTCGGTTTCGACAGTTAATAAATTTATTTATTTTATGTTAATACTAGCTGAACCCGCAAACGTTGTTTTGCTATCACTTAGGGGTATGAAAAATAGTTTACGTCCTATTCTCAGACCTACTGAATATACACACAAAATTTTATAAGAATCGGTATGTTACAAACTCTGTAACACGATAATTTTATATATTAAACTAGCCCAATGCCCGCGAACTTCATCCCATATAGACTTCGAATTTGCGTACCCGATGATACTATACATATAGACAGTTATAGTTATAGAAGTATTGAAACATTGGTTTGACCCGTGGAAATATCGGGATAAAAAGTATCCTATGTTATTGCCCGGGTCTCAAACTATCTCCATACCAAATTTCATCCAAATGGGTCTACTCGTTGCGACGTGAAGTAAGGACAAACAAACAAACACACTTTCACATTTATAATATTAGTATGGGTAGTATATTGAAAAATTTACCCGTGGAAAACCTTTTCCCGTGGAAAACCTTTTCCCGTGGAAATATCAGGATAAAAAACCGGGTCTCAAACAATCTCCATACCAAAATTCATCTAAATCGGTCACCTCGTTGCGACGTGAAGGAAGGACAAACAAACAGTATTAGTATGGAAGTATGGATTGACACATGACCAATTTAACGGTTCAGGGATGCCGAGTGCGAACTTGAACATTAACATAGAAATTAGCATACTAAAGACTGAACACGAGTCACCCAATGCCGCCGAAATGACGTTGCGAAACGTTCTCGCCACGATTCCGGTAATATTTTTAGATTTAACGGAGCGATATCGTTTAGGGAGGTCAGGCGCTTTATTGCCCCTGATGACATTTGTACAAACATTTGCCAAGTTGCAGAATTATAATTTTTTCCTACTGCAATACTGTTGAAACTCAGATAAGCTTTAATGTAAGATTGGATGGCTTAACTAGCCATCCAATCTTACATTAAAGCTTATCTGTAATTGTAAATATTTACATTCAAGTTTGAATTTATCATTCATCCATTACTAAAAATAGCTTAATATTTTTGTAAAAAGTAGCATATGTAATTTAAAGAGATAACTATCTACGGTGCGTACGGCGAAAAACGTGAAATATTGTAGATTCTATATCCTGAGCGAGAACATAATACATATTTACGGGTCATCGTGAACATTCATCAACCCGAAAGTTGCAGATCACACTTCAACAAACTAGAAATGCTCACCCTCCCATGCATTTACATCCTTGAGTTAGCTGTGTTTGTTAAGAAACACCTAACATTGTTCGAGTTTGTAAAAAGTGCGCGTCGCCAAAATTATTTAGCTTTGCCAGAACCAAAATTAGCGATATACAAGAATGGACCGTACTACCGCGCCATTAAATTATACAATAAAATACCAAATAGCATAAGAATTAATAATAACATCAAAACTTTCCAAAGTAAACTCAAAAAGCTTCTAATACAAAAATGCTATTACTCAATCCAAGAATTTATGACCGACGACACCTTATCAAAATAAATTACATTCACACAAACACAGCAATAATAACACAATACTGACTATACTATTAATAAATTATTGACATTGCATGACATTATATATAATAAAATGAATAATAAATAAATAAGTAATTGTAATTAGCATTATGTGTGTTTTTAACATTGTAAAACTAGGGAACTACTTAGATTTAAGACATTACATTGTAATACCCTTACCGGGTGGCATGTACCCTCTATAGAACCTAAGTATGTAAATCTAACACCATGCACTATGTGTATTTTCTATGTACATGATTGCAATGAATGAATAAATGAATAAATGAATAAATAATTAAGAATTGGCTATGGGTGAAAAATGACAATGTGCTCGATTATTTTTTTATGGATAGGAATAACCTTCCGTATCAAGAGTAAAAAATCTCAGAATTTTCCGTGCCGTAGATTCTGCGTAAAAAATAAAATTGGTTTTGCGTTACGACGATTGAAATAAAGGTGTTTCCTTGGTCCAAGTATGCAGCACTACTACTTGAAAAAATCAACAATGTCAATAGTGTCAACACTTTTTTTTAAGCAGTACTGATGCATACTTGGACCAAGGAAACACCTTTATTTCAATCGTCGTTACGCAAAAATAATTTTATTTTTTACGCAGAATCTACGGCACGGAAAATTCTGAGATTTTTTACTCTTGATACGGAAGGTTATTCCTATCCATAAAAAAAGAATCGAGCACATTGTCATTTTTCACCCATAGCCAATTCCGACCTTTCTGCACGTTAGGATAATAATTATATAATAGTAGATTATTGGTTAAGGCCGCTAGCATCCTGCGGGGTGACTCCGACTGCCTGGAGTTGGTGGAAAAAGTGGTGCGCCTGTATGTCTCCTCCCCGAAGAACCTCGGGCTTCGTCCGCGCCAGCCCCCGCTAATGGCGCCCGCGGCGGCGCGCACCGTCTCCCGCTCAAACCCGCCGCTTGTTCGGTCGCTTCACGCCCTGAACGCTCTCCTTGCCTCAGCACCTACTTTTGATATTTTTGCTAGCTGTGACTTGTGTGTGAAGAATGTTTGGTGTTCTGTGAGACGATGGATGTGCGTTTATCAACAGTTACCTATTAGGTAAGGTGATGTGTTAATTTATTGTAAGATACCTATTTATAATTATTGTGACGTGTCTTTATGTATTACTGTAATATTATATTGTTTTCCACACTGCTTTAGTTACTGTCATGCTGTGTAAAATTTTGAATAAATAAATAAATAATACCGCTGTTAGTTGATATTGACTCCTGGCGCTGACAAGTTACATGCTCTGTAAATCATCAGTTCATTACGTCCATCAGTCTGGTAAGAATAACGCCAGATAGATCGTGTAGCCCACCACTTAGGGATTGATGATTTGAAAAGTTATCCTAAAACAAGACCGTAGTCCACAAATTAATACGCACACGTCATTTCCATCAATCTGGCGTCAATCGTTATCGACGGAATGGACTAATGAATGTGATGAAATACAGAGTGTGTGATACTAGTGTAAATGAAATAGAGGGCTCACATGTGAACTGGTTCTCCTGTGTGTGCTCGGGCTCCGCTAGCAGCAATTTGACGGCGTCATCGGTGACTCGGACGAGCCTCGCATCCGTCACCACCGTGCCGCCGGCGCCTTCGAGCATCGTCTGCGAAACGTACATTAATTCAAATTCAAATTTTTTTTATTGCCATAACTTAAATAACTAAACACGTACTAAAGATAAATACATTTTTACTTACAAACTATTATTACATGAAGTGATTTGGAGACAGAAAAATATAATAGTTTAAGCACATTCTTAAGATTTGGCAATGGGTACCAGTCTCAGCGGGTGCTTGTTACGCCCAGCGCTGATTTTCAGACTGGCCCCTAAAATGGGGGTCAGCCAAAAAGAAGAGAAACAAAAGATATAAAATATACTAAATTTAACATGACATGCTATCGCGTGTGAATTTGCCACTAGAGGCGCTAGTGTCGCGAGAGGTCCAATAACATTCACTTTTCACTGGTTTTGGTGAGCTTCGTGACATAAATGATAGTATCTTTAATTAACCTGTTGAAAAGTGATATCCTTCGTGAAATTATCACAAATATGGATTATTTGGTGATGAATGTTAACACTTTGAAAAAAAAAAAAAAACCGAACAAAACGGAACTGCAGAACATTGCGGCATAGCTACTCGATATGATGATAGTTATTTATAATTAATAAAATCAATGAGATTCAAGATTTAAGATCTTATAAATTCGCCTTTGACAGCTATACCTCTGGACCTCAGTCAACAGTGGCGCCAACTGGTGAGCAAAGAAACGATAGTCCCCATAGAGTGTAAAAGTGTGAGTGTGTGTTTGTCTAATGTATGCGTGGAAGCTAAGGTGTAAGCAAGTTATAGTTATTTATATAGATATGCAGATGAAGTATAATATTTGTTTATTATATGGAATGTGAATATGTTTATAAATGTACTAGCTGACCCCGCGGACTTGTTACCGCCTTAGTTTTTTTTATAAACCTCACGGAGCCCGAGACCTTTCCAACGAATGCAAAACCGTGGAAATCGGTTCGTGCGTTCTGGAGTTATAGCGTCAGGAAGGAAAACCCGACTTATTTTTATATAGTAGACTAGCTGACCCCGCGGACTTCGTACCGCCTTAAACCTCACGGAGCCCGAGACCTTTCCAACGAATGCAAAACCGCGGAAATCGGTTCGTGCGTTCTGGAGTTATAGCGTCAGGGAGGAAAACCCGACTTATTTTTATATAGTAGAAGATTTGTGTAATTTAGGAGAGTGTGAGTGCGGTGTATTGTTGTATGTGTGTTAGTATGTCTGAAATCTATGAGTTGGGTTAAGTCATTAGCATTGAAAAAGCAAGGTAAACCTAGAATGTCAACCTTCATACAAATCAGCGTACGCCCGAAATAAGTGTTAACGCTAAGCATGGTTAAAGAAAATCTGGCTCTTATCTTATAAGCCGTGGTGGCCTAGTGGTTCCACCTACCGCCTCTCATGCAGAGGGTCGGGGGTTCGATTCTGGCTCGCACCTTTAAGTTTACTTATGTGCGAAATTTAATTTGAATTTACCAATGAGCTTTTCGGTGAAGGAAAACATCGCGAGGAAACCTGCACGCATCTGCGAAGTAATTCAAAGATGTGTGTGAAGTCCCTAATCCGCACTGGGCCTGCGTGGGGACTATAGCCCAAACCCTCTCGTGATGAAAGGAGGCCTGTGCCCAGCAGTGGGACGCAAATAGGCTGTAGTAGTAGTAGTAGTGGCTCTTATCTCGTCATTGTCTCTATTCAAATCAACGCTGATTTAAACTATCAATTGAAAGACAACAAGTAGATACTACCTCTCTAATTACCTACGAGTTGGTAATATTAAAAAAAACAGTCCAATATAGAGATCTTCTACTATCTAAAGTCCCGCGCCTTCACATTTCAAAACGCTTCAATTTTGTTCTTTTTATTTAAAAAGCACCACCAACACTCTCAACGCATAGTTGACGGCTGTCTCAGCTCGCACACATGTGTTGAGAGTGTTGGTGGTGCTTTTTAAATACATTGAAGCGTTTTGAAATGTGAAGGCGCGGGACTTTAGATAGTAGAAGATCTCTAACACTGCACGCATGTTACGTTATTACATCACAGTGTCGCACTTGAACAGTACTTCACACGTAATAAATATTTTATTGCAACTTCCTTTTGCGTTGCAGAATTTAATCTATACCTACTGCAAAAAAGATGTACAGACAGTTTTAAGCCTTATCATAGACTGGTAAGGCTAAAAATCGCGTAAATATAAGTGTTGTTGACTGTACTCGGCTTAAATTGAGGGGTCCGATGACATGTCATTAGGAGGCCCCGTCTGTCTGTTGCATTTTTGTATCACGACACAGCTTAGAAGGCGCGCGGATTAAACAATAATAAACTCTGCGTTGTTGTACCTTCTAAGTGGTCGTGCTATATGTACTCGTATGTAATAATGTGAAAATTATGCAACTTTATCAACAGTGAAACTGATTTTCTTTCCTATACCAGTGGTTAGACAAACGAGCGCACAGCCCACCTGATGGTAAGTGGTCACTGCGGCCCATGGACACTGAAATCCTATCATCCCCCATTAAGAAACCATAAGATCTCGAATGCGTTGCCTACCCTGAGGCCTAAGACGGAATGCCTCTGTGCCAGAAATTTCACCAGTTGCCATATATGAAAGCCTTATGTTAACAACAAGCAGAAGCAAGCCATGGTGTTATTCGCGTAAATCTATATCCCGTGGGAATATTGGGAGAAACAGTATGTTTGCAAGTGTTCCAATTTAAATTTATCAAGTATCCCTACCATATTAATAAAAAGTAGGTACTTTGTATTTTCAAGGTTGTGTAGGAAACTATTTGACATGTACGGATTACACATCTTTCGGTTTAAGACTCAGTGGTACTTTATTCATAAAATCACGCCTCTTTCACAAAGAGAGAGGCAGAGACAGCTTCCTTCTCTTTGCTACGACTCTTACATACTTCTCTCGCTTCTTCAACTTTTATTCCGTTCCGCATACACGCTCGTCGGTTTAGAGTACTTTTCGATCGACCTGAGTTTAATCCTAAAACATTCGCCTCGGTCTTCCTCTTCCAACAAATCCATTCACACTAGCTAGGCATATCAATACTTTTACGCCACCCTTGGCCGTAAAGTGGGATTTTACGTTCCTTCGGTTCGGGCCACAAACACCTGCGATCTGAGGCATTAACGAATTCACCGCCCTAGGTTTGTAATATACTATTTGTCACACTTCTCTCATTCATCCTTTCCATATAACCAAAAGTGGTTATAAAATTTCGTAATTACCAGAGTTGCTAGAAAAGATTTGACCCCCAGGCCGAAACGAGACAAAACAGTTACACTAACACGGTTATTTGAAAGCCACGTAATGTGTGCTAGCGGGAAGTGAACCTTTGAACTCAATCACTACTGAATCATACGATACAATAGACGACTTGGTAGTGAGCCTGCCTACTGTTCCGATGGTCACAGGTTCGAATCCCACTAGGGGAAAACTTTGTGTGATGAGCACGAATGTTTGTACTAGTCACGCATATTTAGTACTAGCTTCTGCCCGCCACTTCGCCCGCGTGGAATTCGGTTATCGCGTTCTCGCGGGAACTATGCGTTTTTCCGGGGTAAAAAGTAGCCCATGTCCTTTCCATGGATCCCAACTATCTCCATGCCAAATTTCATTTATTTATTTATCTACTATATAAAAATAAGTCGGGTTTTCCTCCCTGACGCTATAACTCCAGAACGCACGAACCGATTTCCACGGTTTTGCATTCGTTGGAAAGGTCTCGGGCTCCGTGAGGTTTAAGGCGGTACGAAGTCCGCGGGGTCAGCTAGTTTATTTATAAAAGTTTAACATGACCTTACAGCTAACGCCAATGCGTCATGAAACCAAGTAAAAACTATTTAGACGACGAAACGGCGTGGCTCCGCTGCGTCGTCATCTCCGTCGTTCATCACAATCGGTCCAGCGGTTGAAGCGTGAAGAGGTAACAGATAGACAGACAGAGTTACTTTCGCATTTATAATATTAATATGGATTTATTTTGTCTAATAAGGGTTCATATCGCTGTCTAGCGCCCATAGCACAAGCTTTGCATAGATGGTTTGAGGCTAGGTCAATTTGTGTGAAATGTACCGAGATAAAAAATACTACTACTACTACTACTACTACAACAGCCTATTTACGGCCCACTGCTGGGCACAGGCCTCCTCTCATCACGAGAGGGTTTGGGCTATAGTCCCCACGCGGGCTCAGTGCGGATTGGGGACCTCACACACATCTTTGAATTATTTCGCAGTTGCGTGCAGGTTTCCTCACGATGTTTTCCTTCACCGAAAAGCACAGTGGTTATTCAAATTGAATTTCGCACATAAGTAAACTTAGAGGTGCGAGCCGGAATCGAACCCCCGACCCTCTGCATGAGAGGCGGTAGGTCGAACCACTAGGCCACCACGGCTTCGTTCGGCTTCGTTCGCGACTTCGTCCGCGTGGAATTCGGTTATAGCGTTCCCGCGGGAATTGAACGTTAAAATATAACTAATTATATACTAAAACCTTCCTCTAGAATCACTCTATCTATTAAAAATCAAAATCCGTTGCGTAGTTTTAAAGATCTAAGACAGATCTAGGACAGACTATTTAGTGATTTACAAGCCTTACATTTATTTTAGCTATTTTATACATTTGTAACATTGCAGCTACAAAAAAAAATTGTTTATGCAATTGTGTTTACTCATAACAAGAGATATAGGTAATGTTATCTTATCTGTTAACTACTTAATTTGAGGTGAATGCTGATAAATTTTATCTTAGTTATTATTGTAATTAATGGAAAAAGCAGGGCACACAAACAGCATGATTATCAAAGACCAACGAATGGTTGCATCATGTAGTGAACTTCAAACATTTCGTGCTGGTACATTATAGGTTAGAGTTCAACATTTAGACGTCTTCACTATAGACTATAAGAACAGTCGATTAACTCACCTGCTAAACAAAAAAAGTTATTCCGTTGTGGAGCTACGATACCACAGAGAGAAAGACACACACACACACACACACACACACACACACACACCAATCTTATAAGTCTTCTAATTCTAATTTATCATATTACACTCCTCCGTTTTTGCGTCGGATTTTTGCTATGGATACTTATAGTTTGAGATCCTGGGAAGCCGGGCCGAAGCTAATTGTATTATAAACGGTTGACATGTAGGCATTTTCCATTCTTTCGTAATAATTGTAATTATCACGTGCATAATCAGGAGGCAATGGGTTTTTTTTCCACGTCTGTGTTGGGGTTAGGGCTCTGACCCCGTGCAAGTGGCTTTAACACTTTAACTACCGCAAGTCAGCTACGCGGGTTAATTTTGTTTGGACAACGGAGCTGTAATTGCATAGTTGTTACGAGTTTTTATATATATATATATAGTAGCTTCTGCCCGCGACTCCACCCGCGTGGAATTCGGTTATAGCGCTCCCGCGGGAACTATGCGTTTTTCCGGGATAAAAAGTAGCCTATGTCCTTTCCCGGGACTCCAACTATCTCCATAAAAAAATCATCTCAATCAATGGGTCCAGCGGTTGAAGCGTGAAGAGGTAACAGACAGACAGACAGAGTTACTTTCGCATTTATAATATTATAATATAACATGGATTTAATGACAACCTTCAAACAAATCAGCGTACGCCCGAAATAAGTGTTAAATGCGATAATAGATGTCGCTGCCTAAATGGCCTGTATGAAAATTTGAACTACATGAGCAATTCAATATCCAGGAACGCTGTATAGGCTAAGTATGAAAATTTCAAGCGCCCCCTTGATATTGCCGATGAACGCCGTAATGTAAGGAGATTGACAGTCTATATAATTACCTTGTTTCGGATTGCACGTGCCCAACGGGCCAGAAAACCGTTACCGTGTCACACGGATACGGGGTTCCGGCAACACTAAACCCGGACACGACCGTGATCCCTACTTTATTCCCAGCTCCTGAGCTCTGCTGCTGTCAAAGTAGGTATTTACAAGAAATGCTACGTTTATACGCGCGTGCCCGTGCTCGTGAACGTGCCCGTTGAATGTCGTTTTGCACGCCGACCGTGGAAACAGGTACCCGAGCGCGATCAAATTCACCTTTGATCTTTGCCGAAAACCGACAGCCGACCGATCGACGACGTTCACGTGCACATTCACGAGCGCGTTCAAAAACAGCCTGTTTACGCGCTCGTGCCCGTGAACGCATTTATATGATCGAATTTATATGAACTATGTACATATATAAGTAATTAAGCGCCTTGTAAATCTAATATTTTTTACCAATAAACGATACATACAACGCGCCCGTGAATGTCGTTTTTGAACGGCGTGAATGTAAACATACCATAACATTACATGTATAGGTACTAAATACCCTACCTTTAGCACCTCCTCGTCGAGCACAGTGAACGGAGGCTTGCAGAAGAAAGTGAAGCCTTCGAAAAGCCTCTTGGTAGCCGTGCGAGCCCGCATAGGGCCCGGATCGCCCGTCCAGTCTAGCGCCTCGTAAGACCACTGTAACAATGATAACACAATAGGGAAGACGACAACTTTTTTTTCTTCTATCAGGAAGATTATTGAAAAGTATTGGACACGTACTTTTTCTTTTTTCACGTAATCAAACTTATACGGAGATATATTGAGTTGAAATGTCGCGTGACGTCACGGTTAGGTACGATTTATACCTAACGGTGACGTAGTTAGCCCCCACTCTCCAACTTTAATGCGTTTTAACTTAGTCGTTCTTTGTTTGATCGATAAAACAAAAAATACGTCTCTAATATTTTTTTATTACCTGACTGAAGGACTAATTAGAATTTCGATTTCTTCACCCTGTCGTCATCCCTATAATCAATATCCAGGATGAAATAACACACTTCATAAAAAAAAGCCCGACTGCGCATTTGATGACGCCCAGTGCCAAAGGCTGACAAGACGAATCTAACGTCACGGCACAAGCTAAAATCCATCAAGCCATTTAGTCTAAACGAACTGATTGATTTGATTGCTATCCATTAAATCAAATCAAAATCTAATTTATTTATTTATTCATTACAAAACACGAGTCTATCTATCGGTGACCAAACTAGGCTGAGCCTGTAACTTAGCCATCTGCGAGTGCGGTTAACAAGAGGGATATAGTATAACAGTTACACTGTGATTTAAGATACGTACTTAAACAATATGGATTTAAAGATATTTATAAAATACTAGCTTCTGCCCGCGACTTCGCCCGCGTGGAATTCGCTTATCGCGTTCCCGCGGGAACTGTACGTTTTTCCGGGAAAAAAAGTAGCCTATGTCCTTTCCCGGGACCCCAACTATCTCCATGCCAAATGTCATCGCAATCGGTCCAGCGGTTGAATGAATGAATGAATGAATGAAATAGTTTATTTGCTGTAAGTGTTGGTATTTACAAAGATGTCGCATATTATTATTATCAGTTCGCACACTTAGCTGCGTTCAGCATGCATAAAATGTCATAATTTTAAAACTAAAAATACTTATTAATTACATTAAATTTACAGTTAATTTCAGTTTGTTCTAAAAATTCTTTCACGGTGTAAAAACAACTGTTAATTAGCCATGTAAAAAGACTGTATCTAAGTTTTCTTATTGGCATTTCCTTAAAAGACTTTGGGATATGATTATAAATCTTAATGACCATGGCATGACAATTGGCACCGAACAATGAAGCGTGAAGAGGTAACAGACAGACAGACAGACCGACAGACAGAGTTACTTTCGCATTTATAATATTAATATAGATAGTTACACTGTGATTTAAGATATGTACTTAAACAATATGGATGTAAAGATATTTATAAAATATTTGTGAGTGTGTGTGTATGTGTGCGTGAGTGTGTGTGTGTGTGTGTAATTATAATAAGAAGCGCCGCAACAAACTCCGCAGAAGGCCTTTTTTCAAAAAATCCACATACAAATTCATATTACACTTAAGGGATGTGTAGTCCCTAACTTTAAACTTGAATCTGATATCTTAGAGATGTATTCATATTAGTATAATAAATGCGAAAGTAACTCTGTCTGTCTGTTACCTCTTCGCGCTTCAACCGCTGCACCGATTGAGATGAAATTTGGCAGGAGAGTCGGGGTCCCGGGAAAGGACATTGGCTACTTTTTATCCCGGAAAAACGCATAGTTCCTACGGGACAGAATTCCACGCGGGCAAAGTCACGAGCAGAAGCTAGTAGTCTTATAAGTATTAGGCACAAAAATTAATGATCATTGAAATATGAAGTGACTCGATACTTACCTCTGGCACTTTGGTGCCTCGTTTCAGGCAATCCGTCACCCAGTCGTACTTGATGATCCATTTCCCGGTGGCGACGGCGCACATGAACTTCACGGTCCTGAAAAAAACCTCATATTCGTTTTTCAAGTAAAATCATGTGACGGTTTACAAGACAACACAACAGTATTCAAGTTTAAAAAACATTTTTAGTATAAGTGAATTCTTTGACATTAATATTAATAAAGAAATGTTGACATTCACATTACTTAATTAAGAAGACTGCAGACTAATTCAGATTTGTTACATATAAAAATAATTATGTCATGTTATAAAGTACCTAATTAATATTGCAAGTAATTTTATTATTATTTTGTATCTACTTTTATAATTAATGTATTTTTGACGTGTGCTTATGCAATAAATTATTTTGAATTTAATTGAATTGTTTTTAGTGTATTGTCACGGAATATTTAATAGTACTACATACAGAATAGCCACGGAATCACCCTCCTGAATCTAGCCGGCGCGCAACTCGCACCCAACTCGCCCTTACCGTCATTTGTTTCATCCGGAGATGGAGAGTGAATCATTGGCCCGCGTAGTGGTGCACACACACTTATAAGTGTACGGACGTCCTCGCACGCAAACATTGACACTTTATTTTTACGTGGCCAATTGCTAAATAAATTATTGAATTTTTAATCTCGTTAGATTTCATTAATCTTTCATATTCTAACGTGTCTTTTACACAGCACAGGCATAAAATAGGAAGCATTAATTAGACAATACCTTTGACATTTCCCTTCCTTATCAACTCCGACCACTAAATGCGTCAAGTCCTTAGTGTACTCTCGCACAAAGTCCCATTTCTTCACCTTGCAAAGTGCCTCCAACACTTTGACTTCAGCTTGCGTCAAACACGAAGCAGCTACGCACAACCTCTGTACTGGAAACACCGGCATAGGCTTGACGAATGACCTTTGAGACGGTTCGAAGGCTTTGTCAATGATCTCCCTTTCTTGCGTGTTCTTCGAGATAACAGACACGCTTTTGTTGCCCTCGTCGTGCAGTGACACGAAATTCAATGATTTCCTAGCAACCGGAGTGGAGTTGTGTTTTATGTTATCGTAAAACTTTTTCATATTGGGAGTCTCCATCGGTTCCTTAGGTTTCGCTTCGCACACTGTGATGTCGGTTCTGTCGTTTTGTGTGTCTGTGACGTTTATAATGCCTTCGGAGTCCGCTGGGTCGTTAGTAGGCGATTTTTGTGTATTTTTCCCTGACTGCACCCTGTTGCCTGATGATTTATCCGACGATTTCTTTGCAAACGAAGTTCTGTAAGTGAATAGAGGTATTCAATGAATACATGTAGTAACTTGCCCTTTGCCAACTGGCAAACTGACGACCAGAAGATAAAAAGATGGCAAATCCAAGACCACAAATGACGTTAGAAATAAGGCTATTCAGATTCAGATTCAGTAACTTGGTGAGGTGGTTTGTACGGAGTTTGGGCAGGACCGTAACAAGAATTATCCTCTAAGGGTTCTGACGATTCGTATTTATATCGTCAAAGTGGAAAGGTTATTTAATCATTTAATAAAATGGATTCTTTCTAATCGACAATAACCAACAGAAAAATCCTTTAAACAAACTTTAGTTTGTTTAGTTTATTCAGCTTTATTTGGATAAATGTGTATATTGTAAAAATATATAATATATAAAATACTTATGGGGTTTCTTTTTGAAAACCATACTTTGTTATGAAATCTGCACGTTAATAACGATCACTAGGCATCGCTCCATCTTGTTGAAGGCCTGCCGACAGATCGTCGCACGGTACGCGGACGCATGATACAATAATATACATGCGCGGACGCCACTCGAGAATCATAACTTGTAAACTGAACAAAAACTAAAAGGAAAACTGACCCCTTCTAAAAAAGAAAGGTACATCGTTTCTATAAATCATGATATCAAAAACACTTAAAACTGGAGTTTGTCCATCCATCAATTTAGGTAGCATCATATTAAATGTTAATAATGGCTTTCCGATTAATTTACAATATAAAAATAGATTTTCTTTTAATACATACTTCTGTGGTGTTTCTTCATATATGCTCATGTCGGAGTCGTCTCTATCCTGGCACGGTGTAGCCTCGATCCTCACATCTTCCACTTCCTGCGACGCAGCGTTCGTTGAGGCCAGGTCTCGACACATGCCCGGGGTTAGGAGGTTCTCTATGTGCGCCTGGGTTTCTGGACCGTGCTTCTGAAAATGAAAAATGTTTGAGGTGAATTTCCTTGTTGCCCCACTACGCCGGACCATCGGCAGCGGCATTCGTTTTTCTGATGCATAGCGAGCATCGCAGCTGTGTAAAGTATTAGTTAGAAAAACGCTCGCACTTGGTTGAGGCTGAGCCGTAAGCAAAGCGATACGACGAGGTTATGCCAAATACATGCTAGGTACATCAAGTCGAGAGTGAACAGGTTATATCTACGTAAGCAGGTTATATCTTCGACCACATCGTCGCTTACCATCAGGTGAGATTGGGGGCAAATTATTGCTTATAATTAATAATCTTACTGTAATAAAAGAGTAGAACCCGGCGTGTCTGTACATAGAAAGAAAAAAGGAACGGGGACAATTACAAAAAAAAAGGGACGAGGGGTCTAAAGATGTATGGTAGACCACAAAACAGCGATTTTTAGAAATCTTTTCTGTCTGTCTGTTTGTTAGAGTTAAACTCCGATACTACTGAACTGATTTGAATGCAGTTTTCAAGGTTAGATAGAGCATCATTTGGAGCAACATATGTTCGATTAAAATCGGATGTCGGAAAAAAAGTTATCGGCAATTTTATATTCCACGCAGACGAAGTCGCGGGGCACAACTAGTTAATAAATAAAAAATGCCACCAGCTTCTTCAGTACCATGTCGCACTTTTGATTCAATAAATATTTTTTTTTTGCATGAACTTCTTTTAAAGAAATTATGTATATTGAATGCCATAGAACACAATTTCGTTGATATACATAAAGCATTGACATTCGTTTTACAAGCAACACCTTTGTCAAACAAGCACACAAGCTAAACCTGTTGGCCTCTGTGGTTAATAGACATAAGAAATCGTAAGATCACTAATGTGTTAATGTGTTGGTTGAAGTTTGAATGACTACTTACTTGTTGTGGTTCTATTTGTGATTCTCTGATGGATTGTGTGAACAGATTTTCACTTTCCTTCTGTTGGAATTTACTCACTACATTCTGTGTAGCATTAGCCAGTTTGCTAAGTCCCAAAACTTTCTTCTGAGTTTTTTGTGTCTTCAATGCCTGTGACTGTTCTTGTACTGCTATACTAGGTATTTCATCTTGCACTTTAGAATCCTTGATGATGCTTTGACTTTTATCCACACTATCCATATCAGCATCAATACTTGCAAACACTTGTTCCATTACTAAGTCATAATTCATAGAACAACTCTGATTTCCACCATCTTTATTTTGATTGTTTTCTAATTCATCAACAGCCTGATTAGTGTTTATTTGTGTTGCTACTTTAAGTTTCTTTTTCTTAGGAGTCTCATCATCATTTGTTTCTCTATCTCTCTTGTCTGCTTGTCTTTGAGTTTGTGTTCTGGTTTGCTTCAGCGAAGGCATTAATATTTCAGAAGGAGCAGGTTGTGTGTCTTTAAGTAATTTGACATGACCTTCCTTGACTGATCCACTGGCAAACATATCTTCATCAAGCTCAATAGCTTTTTCATCTGCCTTTTTAAATACACCTGATATTACGTCAGCATTATTCTGCTGATTTATTTGAGTGTTTTTTACCAATCTTTCATTCTGGACAGTATATACCTCACTATCACATTCCATAATCTTAGAGAGTTCCTTTTCAACACTTGCTGTAATTTCAAATGGTACAGTCTCTGCAGATGCAGTGTTTTTCTTTGTTGATACAGTTTTATCTAAACTTATTTTTTTATTTGACTTTGCCTCATTTTCATTGATCTCCTGTGTTACAGCACTTACAACATGTTTCTCTCCAATGTTTATTTCAATGTTTTGAACATCACATACTTTGTTAGCAGATGGAGACATGTCACATAATACAGATTTCTCAACAGTCTGTGTAGTTTGAACTTGCTGGTCCGAATTAAGTTTTACTTGTACATCATTTTTCTTCTTTTTGATAAATATATTTGTTTGTATACTACCGATTTTGATAGTGATTTGTATATCATCAGCATCAGAGGTTTCTCCATTACAATTAATCGTATGGTTAGTAGATTTTGCAACATTCATATCTTTTAACTCATTTATCACACTTTGCCCTTGCAAAGCACTTTTCTTCAAAAATGGAATGTTGTCTTTTGTTTTTTTATTTGAACCAATTTCTGATGCACATTTTTCTTGAGTAATATTTTGGTTTATATGTTTGATGCTAACTCTCTCCTCAGTAGTTTCTGATTTTGCTTTATCACTTTTCAGACTGTCATTGTCATGTGTAGTTTTCTCTACAGCTATAATTTTATGTGGAGAAGGTGTGGCTACCTTTTCATCAATATTTGGAGTACAATCATCAATAATTACAACTTGTTGAGATTCTGCAACCTCTACTGGTGTTGTAGTAGGCTTGCTATTTGCACCTTGTTTCTTCTTACACATTTCTATAGATACATTAAGTTTATTTTTGTTCTTCTTATGCAGCTTACTGAATTCTTTTCTCATCTTTTTGACATTACTCCAGTTCTGCTTAACTTTATTCAATCTATCGGTATCAACACTCATATTACTAGTAATATCATCTTTAGAGCTATGTTTGTCAACAGACTTCTCTGTTGTTTTAGAGTCATTTTTAAGCTCCCTCTTTCGTGAACTCCTTCGAGGGTGGTCTGTTGTGTATTCCTCATCATCAAGGGGGAACAATTCATGGTTGATTGGACCAAGATTCTCTTTATTTTTTGTGATGTCTTCACTGTCAGGGATTGTCTCTATTTTATCCCAATCATCTTGAGGAGGTGCAGGTGCTACTACTAATTTCACAGGAGTGACAGCTTTCTTAGAGTCTGTATGGACTTGAATGTCACAAGTCTTTACTTCGACGGCAAAACTGTTACCCTGCGTCAACTGCTGGGTTGATATTGGAGCTGAAAACTGGTTTTGGGAGTCAGCCAACCAAGCCCTTACATTTTTATTGGAGTCTTTGTTTAGTATGCTCACTGGTACAGGTACTTCCGTTAATTCTTCCACTGGAAAACAGAGATGAGATGTGTCATTAAGGCAATACAGTGAGGAAAAAATGCTTATTAATACAATCACTACCACAAAAGCCAATTAAAATCCCATTGGTAGATATCCTCTCATTAAAAGAGTATTATAGGCTTCAGACCTCTTAAAAGCCACTATAAAATTAACTTACATTTAGTGCCAAACAGCTTTTCAAATGAAGATACCAGTGATTGTACACATCGTGTGTATTTGGTGAGAACTGCATTGGGCTTCAGTGTCCGTCGAGTCACGGGCGAGGCGCAGATGGCGCACGCCTGCCGCCCGATCCAGCAGCCGTGGCATAGCGCGTGGCCACATGCCGCGGTCTCAGGCAAAATGTACAATTTACAGCTGAAAAAAGACCATGAGTAGTTTAGAACTTTTCAGGGATTAAATAACTTGATTTAACGAATATGCGTACCATTCTAAGCAGGTCACTGTTTCCACTATCCGACTTAACTCTTTCGAAGCTTGAGCAGGACTCACTCCACTCAAAAGTTGTGTATCCATGAATGCTTCTCTGAAAACATGTGAAGAGAAACAGTTGGTAAAGTTTCGCAATTTGTGTACAATTTAAAGACAAACATTCACTTACTTGTGTTACACATAGATACAATGAATGACTACATAAATGAACGTTTATTTTACATTCAATATTCCTAAATATCGCAAAATTCGCAAATAACAACTGACTGGCGGCAAATATTTTTTGTTCAATGACATTTCATGCGCGCGACTGTCATGCCAATGTCAAATCAAGATTTCCTTTTTAAAAAAGCTCTTCATGAAGTCCAAGTGGTACAAGCGTCGCTTATTTAACAAAACTTAGAAATTGGATTAATTAAAATTTTCACATACTTTTTCCAACAATATCTAAAATTGGTAAAATTGAGCTGATTTTAATTCATTTGTATTTTTTTAAACTCAGATAAAGGTTTATAAATTATGAATTAATGCTCCAAATCGGTTAAACACTTCTGTAAACACTTTAGAACATTTCGGACTCTAATCGTTTAAGCTAAGTAGAAAAACGATAAATTGCATTTGCACATTGGCAACCAGGAAACGCTATTGACATTTCACAGGTTCTCAAACAGCATGAATGTTACCGGGGCAATGAAAGATTTACCCTGTCAAAGGGGATTATTAGAAAAAAAAAGTCAGGGAGGTATATTGTTTTAGTTTTAGGTTGTGCTTTTTTTTCTGGAACCAATAAATACTTTTGATTTAATAACTTACTAAAATTTCATTTTTAATTGCTGTTGTATTACACTAAATTGTTATCACTTCAGTTTAGACACTGGCTAAGGCTAATTATTTTGCAATTGGAACGCGGTGTCGTTAATTTTATTAGCTCTCCACGGAACATGCTAAGCCTAAGTGTCAGACAAACACAATTATTTGTACTAACTTTTTTGGAAAAACACGGCTTGATGGGTATCTTATGCTAATTTTTGTAAACTTTACCCTTAAAAATGGCATGTTTCTAAGTCATGAAACGGCAACACTTTGTTGACCTGTCAACTAAAAGTCAATTTTATCGGGGGTGCGTGTGCCGAACTGCTGAAGGACCAAAGAAACTTCCTCAGCCTTTTATAATCACATCGAACGGACAAATTATTTGTATTCAATGTAAGTTGAACCTTTACCGCTCGTATATGTGACATTGGAATTTTGAATAAAATAATATTTAGATTGTTTCTTAATTTTGACAGAAATATCATTACATAATCCCGAGTTAGATTTTTGGTTTCTAACCAATAAGTGTCGGTGGGTCCCGGTGGTAGTGATGTTTGTGTTGTGGTTTCAGTATGTCTGTGGCACTCCGCGGTTTGTTGAGGAGCGCAGTGAGGAGGGTCCAGGTCCGCGGCTACGCGGACGCCCCCAAGGAAGGCGAGATGGCACTCACCTTCGCCGCTGGTAACAAGGTACCCGAAACAGCGAAATTACTTATTAACTAATAACAAAGTAGGTCCTAAGGGACCTAAGTCACGAGGTCTACCATCAGAATACTGATATTGATATGAGAAATGAGTGGAGGGTATCACAAGTTAGGTGGTTTGTGTGATGAACATCTTTAAGAGATAGAGATCTCAATTAATAATATTTTTTAGTAAAAAAACAGGGTTGCAGCAATACACAATTCTGAATATCCCCTTGCTTAAAGTATAATCATTTCATTTTGTATTTGTGTTTTATATTATGTTGTTAATATAACTGTCACAAATAAATCGACTATTTCTGTTACTCACACAAATTAACCTGCCTAGTTGCAGTTATCATAATTTTGACCCTTCAGTCATTTTGATTTGTGACATTTGTTTTCAGGTGTTTTATGACAGGATTGTGGTGAAACAAATTGACGTGCCATCCTTCAGTGGATCCTTTGGTATCCTCCCTAAACACGTCCCTACCCTTGGTAAGCAGTTTTGTTTATTTAAAAAATGAAATAAAAACCTATTTAGAGGAAATTATTTATTGAACTCCTTAATTTTTTTGTACACACTTTAGTAGTAAATAATTGACATAGACATTAAAAATGTTACATCCATTTAATTCTTTACTCTCCCAGTATTTTTTTTGGATTTCTTTAAGAATAAGGTAGGTAAAAAGTTTTGGTGCCCTAGTGGTTTAACCTCCACCTCACATGCAGAGGGTCGAAGGTTTGGTGGTGGTTTTATGGTTGTTAGAACACATGGTCTGGTACAGTTCTGATTATATCGTCTTTCATACTTAAAGTAAATATATATTTTTTAAATGTCCCAGTTATCCATTTGATACAGATTTATATTGTGATAGATAAATTCATAAAGCAAGTGTTTTATTATCGTTTATTGGTTCATTCAAACAAATATTTAGGAATCTATTGACTTTATTAGCCATCTCCCTTTTTTGCTGTTTTCATAGGAATAGCACACTAGCCAAATTTCAGCTTTCTACAACCAGTAGTTACAGCTGTGCGTTGTCTTTCAGTCACAGAAACTGAACAGTCAGTGACGGAAGGGTTCTATATACATTATATTGATGGTTTTGCATACAATTTAAAAACAGGCGAAGTTTTACAGTCTGTATAACCATAACCTCAAACTTTCATTACCATTTTAATACAAGAATCGACGTTTACAGCTGTGCTGAGGCCCGGTGTTGTGACAGTGCTCGAGAACGACGGCAAACAGACCAAGATCTTTGTGTCTTCCGGCACCGTCACCGTCAACGAAGACTCCTCGGTCCAGGTCAGATGCTCTTCATATTTTTATATCATATAACACAACAAAACTTAGAAAACTTAGATGGCGCCCGGAGAAGCACTTAAGCCATTGATGCATTCTATTGCTTGATCCGCGCGCCTTCTAAATTGTGTCATGATAAACTAGCTTTTACCGGCGACTTTGTCAGCAAGGGATTTCATAAACTTCCACTTCCTTTTTACCCGCTAAAGTGATGATTTCCGGGATAAGAAGTATCCCATGTTTTTAAGCCAAGTTGTAATCTTATCTGTGTACCAAATTTGATATAAAAATATTATCAGCTGTTTTAACGTGACTGAGTAACACACACTTTTAGCTGTTTCATTTATATGTAGATAAGTAATACGTTTTTAGGTTCTATGGGGGTTTCCTGCTGTCATATTTTGGTTTAAAAATCTCTCCTACTATAGTCTGATAGGCCTATTAGATTAGGCCGGGTTACCGATGAGATGTCACAATGGTCAGTATATTTGTTCGGTGCATTAGAATGACAACCTACATACAAATCAGCGTACGCCCAAAAGAAGTGTTAAATGCGATAACAGATGTGGCTGCCTAGTAGTGCCTAGGTAGCCTGTATGAAATTTTGAACTCCATGAGCAATATCTAGATGGCGCCTCAAATCATCTTACAGGATATGTATGGAAATTTTAGCGCCCCCTGGATATTGTTCACATACAGGGCTTTTTCGATGTACGCCGCAATATAAGGCGATTGTCAGTCTATAATGAGGGCCACCGTATTACTGCTCACTACTTGGCGCCACTATCTGCAAGGTAGTGACTGTCAATAGGGATGACGACAGGGTGAAGAAATCGAAATTCTAATTAGTCCGTCAGTCAGGTAATAAAAAAAATTAGACACGTATTTTTTGTTTTATCAAATTAACAAAGAATGACTAAGTTAAAACGCATTTAAGTTGAAGAGTGGGGGCTAACTACGTCACCGTTAGGTATAAATCGTACCTAACCGTGACGTCACACGACATTTCAACTCAATGTATCTCCGTATAAGTTTGATTACGTGAAAAAAGAAAAAATACGTCTCCAATACTTTTCAATAATCTTCCTGATAGACTAAAGAAAAAAAAGTTGTCGTCATCCCTATTTCAACGTTTTGCATTTCATACAATAGTGCCAATGTAACTGTACCTAACATTTGACGTTTCGAAGACCTCAGTTGTCAATTTAGCGTGTAATATGACACATAATGTGCTAAGTTGGCAACATTGCTCAAGCGCCTATAGCGGCGGATTCACTCGCGGTGACCCACATCTCCTTGTTTCCGATCAGGTGCTGGCGGAGGAGGCACATCCCCTGGACAGCCTGGACCGCAACGCGGCGCAGGAGGCTCTCAACAAAGCGCAGTCCGAGATGGGCTCCGCATCCAGCGACAAGGTAACCATAACGTAGCAATGCAAAACCTGCCACGTAATGAGGGCTCCTTTAAAAAAACTGCTCGCCAGGTAGCCCATCGAGCCAACGGGTCTGATTAGCTAAGAATAAATGCTGTACCGAAATGGGTGTTACTTACCATCTACTGTATAAAGATTACAACGAATAAATACTTAGCTGCAAGCCGTGCATATTACGTTATTTAAGGTCTTCAAGACAGACAGACATATCTCTCAGCATTATTTTATTACTCTTGAACATTTTGAAGTGGTTATTTTTAACATATAAGTGGGAGGGAGTATGAAGAAATACAAGATACAAGAAGAAATCATACTAAAGTATGATTTCTTCTCTCTATGCTCTGTCTCTCTCACTCTTGTTCTGAATTTTGCTCATAAACACGCAAGTTTTCCCTTTACCACTGAAACGAAAATTCGGGAAATCTTACATTAAACCTTCCAAAGCTTTAGGACCAGAGGTCTTGGTCGCGCCATTTGATAGCGGAAAAATATAGGAAACCCTCGTTGATAAATAATGGAGTCATTCTAAATTGTGAGAGTTGAAAAAAAGCCGTGGTGGCCTAGTGGTTCGACCTACCGCCTCTCATGCCGAGGATCGGGGGTTCGATTCCGGCTCGCACCTCTTAGTTTACTTACGTAAGAAAATCAATTTGAAATTACCACGAGCTTTTCGGTGAAGGAAAACATCGTGAGGAAACCTGCACACATCTACGAAGTAAATCAAAGATGTGTGTGAAGTCCCCAATCCGCACTGGGCCCGCGTGGCGACTATAGCCCAAACCCTCTCATGATGAGGGGAGGCCTGTGCCCAGCAGTGGGACGCAAATAGGCTGAAGTAGTAGTAGTAGTAAATTGTGAAAAAATTAGCAAAAAAATCATATGGAGTTTTTTATAAATAAAATATGCATTACTGACCACTGACTGAATATGCATATATGACCTACCTATACTTACGTTGAATGTGAAGCATCCTAGCGCATTTTATAGTCTCCAATAATGGCTAATTTTGATTTAAAATATTCTTTTTGTTCACTCTAATGTATTTTGACAGGCCAAAGCTGAGGCCGCCATCGCTGTGGAAGTCGCCGAAGAAATCGTCAAGGCCGCCTCAGGATAGACGCAGATCAGTCCTACCAACTATTTAAATTAAAATAACATTCTATAATTATGTATGTATAATAAAAAAACATCCGTAGAACACGCTCTACACTGTTATTGTTATTTACTGCATGTCTTGTGGGGGAATAAAACAACATTTATGTAGTTGACGTTTGAGTAGTTTATTCAACACAAATCAAACACTTTGGTACTAACTGTTAACGTGGCGTCGCGTAATACAAAACATATGCAAACGCAATCAAGCAAAACCCACCGAACAATCCAAATACCAGTACAATTTAAAAACTAGCGTTTATAAATACTTCTCCGTCGATCCTGACAATTTGGATTAAGCTACTATAGTAATTTCGAATAATTTTATAATTTGTTCACAATTTTTAACTAACGTTTATCCGAATTCGCTAAATGGAAGGTTACAAGAAGATTTTCGTTACTAGGAAGTCGCGGGAACCTAACTATAGCACGGCGCAATCAATATGGCCCGCGGATCAAGCAATAATAGACTCTGGCGCAACGGCGCAAGTGTTTCGCCGCGTGCCATATTAGTTGGGTCGCGCTGCACGCTACGTAAGCACACGGTCACAACATACAGCGAGACATCTAGAAACGACACGCCGTGTCTTACAACTACTCTCGAATAGTATAGAAGGATTAAATTACAACTATGATTAGCAAAAATGCACCTTAATACACCTAGAGTTATAGAAAGCTTAGAAATTCCGTTTCTGCAGTGGTTAAAACGTGGCACGGTCCAAGTCGTTTAGTGTATATAAAGTTCCTGTATATTTAGTTCATTGAAACGATTAAAATAGTGTATGTATGTACCTAATCGATTACTTTGATTAATTTCGTATTAATATTGCGTAACACATACGTCTAACTAGCTACGGATTACATACGATCAAAAGTTGATTAACCACTATAAAGTTGCTTACGTCTAGACTTAACTACTTAAATGCAAATTAAAAACGACAAAAAATAATTTACAAATTAAGACTTGGCAATAACGTAAATGGTAAAAAAAGCATCACGAAATTCATAAAATTACAGGAAGCATGGCGTTACGAACTAGTACGATAATACAACAAATAAAAAAATCGGGTAAAAATACAAAATATCACATGATTACGTGTTGAGCTTAATTTATCGAAACTGCCTACCCCCGTCGACCCAGCAATGAAACTTTCTCTAAATTAAGCTGAACAAATAAGACTAAAACATAAGGTAAACTACCTCGGAGTATGTACTCGAACTGCAGTACACAGGGGCCTGTAGTAAATGAAGGAAAGTGGATGAAAGTCACATTATTTACCATTCAATTGTGAGTCTTCTATATTCCAACATATTACATCATCCACTCCCTTCAAATGTGCGCAAGTCGGGAAAGTGAGGAGACTAAGATTTACGTACCTATTGGACAGGTTTATTTTCAATATAACACGTCACCACTATTAAGCGAATATATCAATTTGAAATAACTACCACAACCATGATTTCTGCTTTTATATGGTAACACTGTGACGTGAGGAACCTACGTAGGATATCACCAAACTCCGCACCTTAGGCATACAAATAATAATACACTAATTAACTCTTCGAAATTTCGAGACTACTTCTTTACGATAGTGTCATTATCTTTTGTATGCCTCACCACAGGCGAATTGAGCCCCAAATGTCACGTTTATGGCACAAACGTACACCTAAACTTAGTCAAAATAAATACAAAATCCAGCCAACTAAGTTGGGATAAATTTGCAACAGAAAATGCGACACTACTTTTGGCACAGGTGTTGCCGTCGCGCTGGCGGTGTGAACGTAATGATGGGCAAATGATCGAACAACGTAAAGATTCGGCGCGGCAACCGGTGCGTGTCGTTTACAGGTTACACTGCCACAGTATCGTAGGCTGTGAGTCCCCGCCCATGGATTGCTTGCTGGGGGACTGGGGGGGCTGCTTCTGGTCTGAAAATTCGATTAAAACCTGTCAGTCTTGAATCTACGTCGCGAAAATCTCATTTCTGGATCGGGTTGCAGCTTCGAGCGTGATTTAGGAGTCCACTGCAGAATTATATTAATTTATACACACACATATATATATATAACATTGGATTAACATCTATGACACTACAATGCAAGTAGCTGGCTTTATGTAGGAAATAATAAAACATGGGGCGTTCTTTTTATAGCGGAACAACTAATTTCCTCTATGGGAAACTATGCGAGACCAATTCGGGTATGTCCACTAAAAGTGTCAAATAAAAACGACGGCGTGGCAACGGATACGACAGATGTCGGGCGAACTTACCTTCTAACTGCAAAATAATAGTGCGTTACGTCAGAGGTGTTAGGCACAAAATTAGAACATAAAAACAGGCAAGTTAGGGGCGTTATTGTTCGTTCACATACTTGACTTACTGTTTCCTGTAGGTAGACCATGGATGCAGAACATAATACATGCTTAGTTACGTACGAGCACACTAGACAGTATTATTATACAGATGCTCTAAGGGGCCTCCAGACTTTAGGTAAGCACCGCACCACATCATAGACTTAATATGAAACAACTCTTAAAACCAACGAGATACATACACATTACACTACTGGCTTTTTTGCTTGTAATCGAGGACGTCCAAGTTTCTATGGAACATAAAGAGGTTACTTTCATAACAATCAGATATGATTAGAAAAATGCCATTACGTTTTTTCATTACACTGAAAATGTTGCTGTGTTTATCTACAAGATCAACTTCCCATGTTTTGGAATCTATAATTTTTTATACATAGACAAATATTGTACGGAAAATCTTTTTACGGAAGTTATTATTTTGTTTTTATCGCATCTCGTTGGTTCTTAGGATTGCTATCGTTTTCACTACGAGTATTATATGTGAAGTGGTGCTTCCCAGGTTAGTTTGGACACCGTTCTCTAGACTACGCGTGTCAGCGCACACAAGGAGCCGGCTGTATATGTGTTAGTCAGTGTGTTGAGTTCATTATTATATTAATATTGTTTTTAAAGGCACTCACTTAAGTAAAAACAATCAGTTGCTGAAATCTTCCAAAAATGTTAGCTGACTAAAGTTTGAATTGCTTAGTAACTATTTAGAATTTATAAATGTAAAGGAAGGAACATTATTTAGTCATATTTTCTTCACATTTGTCACAATTATCATACTAATATTAAAAATATGAACTGTACCGTCAGTTTCCTTGCACTATAGTGGTTGAACAGATTTCAACAAAATTTGATGTGGGGTTTAATATGAATTTCAAAGATATACAACAATGAAAATCTGTAATTTTTCTTGCAAACATTGCTTACATTTCGTTAAAACGAAACGTCCCTTCCCTACTGCTTATAAAATGTTCCAAAATCTCAAAATCGTGCTATAAGTGTATCACTGGTGATTCTATCGTAGTGTGAGTGCGGATGTGTGGGTAGGTATGTATGGTCCTGGTAACTGACCTGTCAATGAGTTTCCTCATTTCCTCGCTGTGCATGCCGTCCTTAGCATTGTGGGCCCTCACTGCAACAAACACAAGTCACGACGCGTCTACGCTACCGTACCCTACTGCTCGAAGAATACTCACCACTATGTCTAGTTAAATTAAGACCCAAATTGTCGCGACGGTAAAGCAGTTAGCTTAGGATTGCATCGTTTACATTTGAACGACTCGTCAATGTTAAGGGCATATTTAGTTGACCTGAGCTGTTATTCAATAAAGGAATGGCCTCATAGTGTGAAATTCAGCTAACGCAGCTTAGTTGCGTGACGGTTTGACACAACTGGTCCTTATTATTATTGAAAGGAAGTTTATTAAATGTTAAACAAAGTGTGGGTGAGTATTCTTAGAGTTAGTCTCCCGAAACAAGTACTATATCTACACGATGTAAAAATAAATTTATCACAACCACGTCTAGACACATAAATTATCAAAATATTTACTCGAAGAAAGTAGATTTCCCATTGGATCAATTAGCGACGGTAAAATTCCCTCCCAAAAAGGACAAAAACCATGACTTGGAATACTCTGAATTTGGCGGCCATTTTGTTGATAACACAATAAGTAATCTCGTGAAAACGGTTGCAGGGAATTTTAATGTCGCGTGATGATCAAAAAGATAGACAAGACATAAAATTTGGAAAGATAAACTAGAAGCCAATTGTCTATTTTTAAGCTTAGTTCCAATTGTTATTACTGAGACGAAGCATGCGGTCAGTCACAAGGTATTAGAAACACAGAGCTAGTGTCAGCTAGAATATTACCGTCTTCTGCAGGACAACCACGTTTGCATGTACCAATTCGAATTAATTAATAATTTTTATAGTTTTTTATTGATGAAAGATATGTCGTTTATTTGTCATACTTATTCAAAATTAGCGCAAAAAATTCGCATGAAAATAAAACTTAGATATTGCAGCTTAGTAGCGGAATATACTACTTATATGCGTATTTTTAAGTATGACAAATACAATGATGATGGTTTTCGGCCCTTGGCAGAAGCAGTTATGAGTGGTCGGTAAGGTAACACATGATATTTCTTCAGTGCCATATTTTGCATTGAAATGCTCAAGTTTTAATTTTGATCCTTCTAATGCACCACATTTAGGTGGTAAATGGGAAGGTATATTTGGTTTCACGAATGTTGCTTGCTTATGAAATATGATAGGTGAATGTGATATCTAGTGTAAAACTGTAACAGAATGCGTAGGTGTGAACAATAAGTTATATGACTTATGTGGTAGTGTGGTCGAGTCTGTATCCGCTTTGAACTTTTAAATCAATTATGAACAAAACACCCACAGCAACGAGTGATTACCGGCGGTATCTATTGGTATAAAGAGAGGGTTAGGGACCTTATACGGAGTCATCAGGTGTAGCTACTCGAGTAAATCAAAGTTAATGCAAACGCTGATTGGAGCAAGTGCTTATATAATGGGGACTATCGTTTCTTTGGTCACCAGTTGGCGCCACTGTTGACTAAGGTCCAGAGGCAAGCTGTCAAAGGCGAATCTGGTGGGAACGCAGCCTAAGAGGCCTTACTAATAAATGGGGGCTATCGCGTGTGAATTTGCCACTAGAGGCGTTAGTGTCGCGTGAGGTCCAATAACATTCACTGGTTTTGGCGGGCTTCGTGACGTAAATTATAATTTCTTTAACTGTTGAAAGGTGATCTCCTTCGTGAAATTATCGCAAATATGGATTATTTGGCGATAAATGTGAACGCTTTGAAAGCGGAATTGAGAAAGCGAAAAAAACGGAACTGCACAACATTGCGGCATAGCTACTCGATATGATGATAGTTATTGATAATTAATAAACTTAATGAGACTCAAGATTTAAAACTTTGTTTCGGCGCCGATCTTATAAAGTCGCCTTTGACAGCTATACCTCTGGACCTTAGTCAACAGTGGCGCCAACTGGTGAGCAAAGAAACGATAGTCCCCATTGCGTATGATGTCTACGTGCGCGATGTTAAGTCGTAGCGTGGTGTTTGCAAAGTTGACGTGGTTATAATGTGCCAGTGTTGTGGGGAGTTATGATATGTTGTGTAGTGACGTACCGGGATAGTTGCGTGGCTGGTCGCACTCGGCCTCGGAGATCTCGTTGGAGTCCTTGCTCTCGTTGAAGGAGGAGGAGCAGTTGTTGTCGTTGTTGCGGGGGGGAGGCGGGGGAGGCTCGGGGGAGCTGCCGCACTTGCGGGTTCCTGGAGGATTGGCATTGCCGGTAACTAACCAGAATACGGTTGAGTACAAAAATATGTTGAAAAGGCGAAGAACTCATCGCTAGGTGGTTCTTGGATGGCTACTATCCTCAATGAGGACCACCGCGAGTGAATTCGCTGCTAGAAGTGCTCGAGTCCTACGAGGTGCAATGTTGCCAATTTTGTTTGTGATCTGTCAGCTATGACGCGCATTAGGAATTTTCAGACGCAATATAAAAGAGAAATGAAAAAAAAAACGACCTGTCATACAATCGATTCTACTCTACATTCTGAACATACTGTTTTTAGGTTTCTAGTGGGTTATGTAACACGTTGTAGACCTAGCGGTTTGTAGACAGAGACGACCACTTTTCTTAGGTAGTTTATAATTCCTCGTTTACCGCGCTCGGTAGGTATATTTGTTGTTACCAATGCTGGGGCGGGAGCCGTAGTGGTCGGAGTAGGGCGTGCCGTAGGCGCCGGTGTACTGGTCGTCCTCGGGCGCGCAGCACGCCGGCTCGTCGTACTCGGGGCCGCAGCCGTACATCGGGCGCGAGTAGCGGGCGCGCTGGAAATAGTCGATTATATTACTAGGGAGCAAAATTGTATATTTTACCGCTGTACGGTGCAACACCGCACATTACATTCGCATCGTTTTCACGTTCTATGTAAAACGCATTCATTAGTTCAGTTCATTACCAACCCCCCGAACTCACCACATCAAACTCATTATTAGCATAACTATAAGTTCAGTGCCAATAAATCTAATTTCTATATATTCAGGCCCTTTCAATTCTACAAACTATTTCAAGGTGTATGGTGCCAACCATACATCTTTTTGGTCCTTCGAACCTCTGAAGGTGGGACCTACTTCGCGTGTGAGAACCGCATGGGATTGGGGTGAAGTAAGTGTACCAGGACACGGTTGTCTTACGTATTGGTCCTCTTCAGCGCAGGTGGCCGGGTCGTCGTATTCGGGAGCCGTGGAGTAGATCGCGCTCTGTCCGCCCTGCGAGTTCTTGCGAGCGTAGCGGCTGTTGGCACGGGGCTGTCGACAGAGAACGAATGATTTATAGAAAGAAGCGATCGAAGCGTCTCCGTTTCAACTGGGGCAAAATGCTTTCGTATATATATACCTGTTCTCCTATTACAGATCCATTTATCAACCGATTCTCAAAAATTTGTGAGCAGGTTCGAAGACAAATTTTCGTCGGCTGGATGTTAGGAATTTTCCAAAATAGCAGTGTCAGTTTCCAAAGAGGCCATGGGGTTCGTAATGTTCAAAAATGATTTTAAAAAGCTATGCAAAAGTAGACTAGCGAGGTTTACAGCTCTCAGGGCCACTAGTAGACGATCTGAGAGGTCATTGGGTTTAAAACAACCCCTAAAAATTTTCACATAATTATTTACGAGTGGCTCGGTCTATGCTGTGTGTGGTACTGACCATGCTCTGGCTGCCGGCGCGGGAGTGCGCGGGGTGGTGTGGGTGCGGGTGGTGCAGCGTGCCCGCGTGGTGCGCGCCGTGGTGGTGCAGCGCCAGCGCCTTGCTCGGGTCCATCTCTTCGCGGAAGCCCAGCAGGTGGAACGTCGCGTACGGGCAGATCTCGTCCTCCATGCCTGCCAAGTACATTGCCATTCAGAAACTGAGGCCAAACTTGTTTGGCTGGCTCCGTCCGTCAAAGTAGTCATATCAGAAGTCAAACAGAAATTGAGTCTTACTTGATCGAGAATAATGTCTATCTAAAAGTTAAATTCATGTACAAAATGTTTTTTTGAAGTCTTATGTCTCAATGTACAAAGCCATAACTAGTGATCGAGCTGTTAAATGCTCGTGTTCGATCTCGAAGTCTACTCGTAAATGTCATTGTCAAATAAAACGTTAATAGATCTTATTTTATTTGCGACGTTACGTTATTAGTTTCAATAAATTAATTCGAGCGTGACACGTATGTCAAAGTTAAAGTCTGTCAGGCAGAGACAATGACTGTCAAAATCCTTACATTACGGCGTACATCGGAAATAGCCAGGGGGCTTCAAATTTTCATAAATTCAAAAAATTCAAAATTAAATCATTTATTCAGCAAATTGGTCACATAGGGGCACTTTTACACGTCAGAAAATAATTTACTAGCGCTTCCTAGACCCATTGCTTGAGAAGAAGCGCCGCAACACACTCAAGAAGAAGGCCTTTTTTCAAAATTTACACATAGTTATAACATTTACATTACATGTATAAAATATACATATAGGTACGTACTACAATTACATTGAAGGGATGTATAGTCCCTAACTTAAACTTAAATCTAAGATCTTAGAGATGTATAGTCTCCAAGGGTCCAGAAAAAAAAATACTTCGTCTGCACACCGCCATCTAGATGTAGCTCATGCAGTTCAATTCTGTATCAAGGCTACCTTTAGGCAGCGACATCTATTATCGCATTTAACACTTATTTCGGGCGTACGCTGATTTGTTTGAAGGTTGTCATTCTAAGCAAGTTTGCCTTGCTTCTTCTATGATGTCAGGTCAAAACACAACTAGCTCTATCTCTAGTAAAGTTTCAACCTTAGTTCCGTTACAATACAACAGTTTCAAGTATTAAGTCCAAACTAATAGTTAGAGTCTCTGTCATAAAATAGTCCACTTGAGATGTGACATTTATAGAGAGTTTAGGTTATCGAAACACAGTGCAATTTTCATTGTCAAAAGTATGTGCAAAATTATTGAACATGTTTATATGTTATTTTGAATACTGCATATATACTCCAACACGCTGAAAAACGTTTCATGGTATTAGACAATTTATTTCAAACACATGCTTCTAAATACGGAAGGGAAGCAAATGAAGAGTAAAAAGGGTTAGAAGAATTGCAAACAAAAATCACACAAAAGTTAGTAAATTTTATAGTTATAGTCTGTCCTGGAATGTTTAGACAGTGTACTATTTATTTCCCTCATTTTTCAAGCAATTTAGAGTCCCGAAATATCATACCACATTAAACAGCTTATACCTTACATTTCAGATCAGACTATCTCCAATTACAAATATTTTTTCATACTCACGCTTTTCAGGCAGTGTTAGTCGTCACTCCACGCTGTTAGTACTCGAATAATTTCAAAAATGATGCACAATTTCAATATCCAAAATATATTTTAATCAAGTATTTATTTAATTGGTTTATCAGAAGGTAGATAAAGAGTTTGGCGTAAAAGTTGCTAAGATTGAATTGGGCATCATAAAACTGTTTTTATTCGAACGATATACGGGGCCAATCTACCGCCACATGGCTTGGAAACTAATTGGTATTGGTGATGAACAAAAAAAATCAGTCCTAATGTCCTGGGGATCCTAATGTCCTAAGCGCCTCATACTAGTACTTTATGTAACTGCTACATAATAAAGGTCCTTAAAACACGAGTGGGGTTTTATGAAACGAGCTGCGAGTTTAATAATAATATCGCACGAGTGTTTTAAGGCCTAATTATGTACAGTTGCATAAACAACTTTAGTCCCCAAACCGCACTGGCCTCGCGTGGGGACAATAGCCCAAACCCTCTCACAATGAGGGGAGGCCTGTGCCCAGCAGTGGGACGCAAATAGGCTGTAGTAGTAGTAGTAGTAGCATACACAACTTTATCTACACTCATTTTATAAATCCTCTAAGATGCTTCAAAATCTGTCCACTATGGCGGAAATTCGAATACGCCAGTGTCTCACATTCGATTTTCAAAAAGCATAGACTAAATAGAGCCGAGATTTGAATTTGGAACAAACTTTCGCTCTGTCTGACTGAAGAATATAGGCGGGCATTGCTGTTCGAAGATGTTCTAAATTTAAATGCTATTAGACCATCGAATTCGATTGTCTAATAGCATTTACAGCTAATACAGCTATTTACAGCTATTCGAACATTTTCACAGATAAGAAATCTGTTCTAACTAAACAGTTTATCTTAATTCTGGTCATAATTTGCGGTTTTTGAACGCATCATAGAGGGTTTAAGATATGAGTGTAGATAAACTCTTTTAATTTTCATTAAGCACCGCACTCGTGGCACGGCAGCTTGGCCCGCGTATATACGGGCCGGTCACCTGTGGAGCTGGTGGCGTCGGAGGGGCAGCGCTGCGCGCGCCGCACCCGCTCGTAGTGGTGCCGCCGCGGGTCCCACGTGGAGTGCGCGCCCACTGTGCCATCGCCCGTTAGCCTCTCATTTCACCACATCAGAACGTTCGTTCCATAAATCATGTATTAAAGTTCAGTTATATTTCTGTGTTCGCTCCCTTTCACGAATAGCATTTATTTTGTAGCATAGCGTTGATTGAAATCGCGTCTCGAATCTAAGTCTGGGTTGCATTAAGCGAGTTGATGGATCCATCATCGTTAAAATAACCGAGCTGCGATTTTATACAGAAACGTAATTTTATTAGTAGTGAAATACTAGTGCCCATCTAATTCATCCGCATGAAATATTATAATGACGATAAATTTTCTTTCAGACTTTTTTTTACATTTTAATTACCTTTTAAAACTGCATTCAAATCGTTTCAGTTGTTCCGGAAATTAACTCTAACAAACAAACAGACAGAAAGAAAGCAAGAGATAAAAAATACTTGAGTAATCCTTTAGTATAGTTTACCTATAGTTCCACTGCTCAATTAGTTAACCAACGGTTCGAATAAACTCACGCTAAGTAATCTAATATTCAGAGACAGGGCGTCATTATTGGTGATTTTTGAAATTCTATATTCCCTTTTGTTTCTACGAACAGCGGCACAGATTTAAGTTGTCCCATCGCGCTTGAGCTAACTATAGTCGATTTTCTATAAAAATATCTGAGTTGGTGAAGTGAGATGCTCGAGAAACATAATTAAAAAGCGTGCCCGATGTAAAGTAGGCACATCGAGCAAACAATAACAAATTAAAGAAATTAAATTGGCATTGCATTATGGCTAATTTAGTTACTTAAAATTTGTTGCGAGAAATCAAAATTAGCCATAAATATACGTCACACAGTAAGAACAATGAAGAAACACAGTAGGTATGCACATTTAATGAAATTTACGCACAACATTGATGTAAGCAAAACATAAATTGGTTAAGTATTTTATTTTATTCATGTTAAGACCTATAATAAGTAGGTCGATATTTCTGTGTTTCTTCTAAGCGCCTGTGTGCTATGGGGGCTAAAAAAGGGCCTTGACCGCTTGCAACCATAGAGAGAGGTTCTGTTACACCCTGTCTAGAAAACCACTGATATTAATAAAGTGACAGATTATCAACCTTATAAATCAAATGTGTGTATTAATTTATAGCTCGATAAAACTTAGAAAGTGTGCGGCAAAGCACTTAAGCCGTTGACGCAGAGTGTATTATTGCTTAATTGTCGCATCTTCGAAGTTTCTCTGTGCCATAATTACTTTATGAAAATTTTATAAAACATTACGATATTTTCTAGACCGATTGTAACAAAATGACGTCACAAAATAATGGACAACTATTTCTAAGCCATAACCCACCTTGTCACCTAGAATTAAAATAGCTCAGAAATGAAAGGTAAGAAATAGGCGGAATAGATGATCATGCAACGGAGTATTTAAAATTACGGTACTTACCAAAAACGATACTTTCACACCTTTTATGTTCAAAGATGGAGTGTGAAATGTGTTAAAATGGGTGTTTTAGGGTGTATAACAGAGCTTATAGTTATATGTGTGTTGTTAAATAGTAATAGTTAAATTTGGGAATGGTAACTATAATCCACGAGTATTTCTTTAAAAAACTAACCATTTCATTGGAGCTGTATTTTGCATACGCATTATTTTCTTATTTTCATTAATTGCAGGGAATCATCAAGTAATAACTTTTCTTCGAGATCGACCGTGAACCATGATGTTTTAGCAGTATCTAATCATAGTCACTGCGCGTGAAATCATTTTTTATTTATTATATAAATGTGCCTAAATATAAGTTACAAACAGGTACTGGCGATGAAGAATGCACATCGATCTCTGGAAAGAGAGTCGTCTAATTTCGGCCGGGATCTGTACTAAAGTTGCCATTCCCATTAACAAAATCTCTTAACGGACCAATATACATGATGAATCAATTTTGCAATTGCTTCCACGATCGATACTCACTGATGACGGCTTGCCGCTTGACCCGGTCGCAGGTGTTGTAGTTGGAGCCGGGGACGGGGGGCAGTTTCCGGTTGGGGGGCGCGATGTATCCGAGCTCGTCCCGGAGGCCTCCGCGCTTGTCGAGCGTGCCGCCGCCCCCGCCCATGGCCGCCTGGGACGCGTTGTACACTGCGTCGTCTATAATTAAAATTTTAGTACACTTTATTAGTGGTAGCCTTTGTTTCTGTCAGGTGGCAGCACTTAACTTATATTGTGTATACGTAGACCATCAATATATCTCACAACAGCCGAAGTAGGTAGCTGAACAGACACTCTTATTGTCTTTGGTAATTTTGAGCTCTTTTTATACTGTTTACCTACTTCTGCTGCTAACTTTAAATCTACCAGGTGGCAACATCATTCAGAGTATATCGTTCTGATTACAGCATAACTCTCACTCTATATAACTTACAAAAATATGTTACAAGGAACCGAGTGTGCCATCAATTTTAGTTACAAAGTACAAGGTTAAATTTCCAAAAAAAATACCGGTTATTTTTCCAAACAGGGAATACACGACTACTTGTAACTCTACAAGTGAATAGAAAAAATAATTGATAAGATGTAGGATACATTTTCTGGAAAATCTAAATTACATTTCATGACAGAAAATAGTTAGTTTAACATTACGCTCATTTTATAAGTGCCGAAGTTAAACGAGCAGTAGCAAATCATACAAAACGATGGTATAAAAAAATCTTTGAAAGATTCAATGATATTCACATGAAAGGGATCAGTAGATGGCTCGTGATAGACATACAAATGAATATTTGAAAAAGATGTCCAATTACTACCTAATTGAAATAATATGTCGCCGGTTGCTACTTAAAACTTTTCTATTTCAAAACTTTAATGAAGTACATAGATACGTACTTTGATTTGGGCGTCTATTCTAGAATGGAAAATGGGCATGCAAACTTTCATGGGGTAAAATAATCGTATGAATTTTGTTGTCACTAACTTCCCGAATAACATTTTACCTACACGCAAAAATGATGTGCCATTTCACATTTACTTGTGTAAAAATTTACACTGGAGTAGTTTGCCTTAAGGTGGTTCAATCAATGGATACATATAAGAAATTAATTCGGGATTAAGTAGCAACCGTCTAAAAACTCTAGATGAGTAAAAAATGAAATGAAGCGTAGCTCCATGCATACATACAGTCATACACGTCCTTCTGACCTCGCAGGCGGTGGGGGGTGTTCCTCCGAGCGAGGGTCAGGCAGATCACCACCAGCCCCACTACAAACGCCATTATCGTGGCCAAAATCGGCACTAGTACTTCCGGCTCCAGACACGCTCTGACCCACGCCGGCAGTTCCTTCTCAACGTTCCCAGGCAACGGGGCTACAGTTCCTGTGGAGAATTTGAAGTGATTTACCTTTGTGGTGATTTCGACTGCCTCTCACAACGCAGACTACGACGATAGCTATGATTATGACGAGTATGGCGGCGACGAATGGGACTATTAGGTTGAGGTGTGACAGTATTAGCTTGATCGTCTGCTCGGTCGTGAGGGACCCGCCACCGAGCTCGCGCGCGGGTGCTATAGTACCTGAAATGCAACGCGTGTGTTCACTGCCCGTGATTTCGATCGAGCGTTACGCGACAATACAAGAAAGTGAGATAGATGTCGCAGAATTGACGCGTGAGACCCCAAATGTTTTTTTTTTTAATTGGGATGTTCCGGAATGGGATGAGTGTCAAAAAGGATAATAGGTTGCTCAATGGCCGTCGTCCAAGATGGTTGACGTTTGTTGAGCTTCCCCATTTTTACTTGATTTATCTTTTATACCGTACATTTATCATTATTACCGTACACTGCTCGGCCTGTAGGCCAATTACTTGACACTGGCGAAATTATCTTGCACATAGACAGAAGCCATTATTTAAAGAGAATAAGGGGGGAGTGTCAAAAAATATTGAATTCGAAAAAAAATCGTGTTGCCTAAAATGAGTTTCTCGTGGTCATCTCAAATTTGAGGTACACTTGTATATCTCACTTATTGTATTGCGGTCTCTCGATTTAACAATAAATAGAAATAATGGGCGTTAGAGTAAGAAGTATAGCCACATTAACAGACTTCACGTGACATGCCTAAGCGTTTAAGACAGTCTCGATTTGTAATTCGAGATCATCTTAAATTGTACTGAGTACTTGGCGATTCGTCTGTTAATTTGGCTCCACATTTTACTGCATAATAGAGGTATTAGAACGAAAAAGCTGCAGTAAACTTTAAACGATGGCGATGCATTTCAGGTATGTTTTTACGGTCAAGGTTCAGTGTCGCTACTACAAGTTATTATTAATCAATTTCTATAGATCATGCTTTAATATTTTATGTGTTTACAATACTTTTATATTCCACACGCAGTAAGGATAAAGTGTGATCAAAATGATCAAGAGTATCTTCGGATACATTATAATCTGAGAGTAAACAGGTACAGGTTTCAATTTAGAACTCTAAAATAGATTGTATGACTATGACTAGGGAGCAAATTCGTACTTTGCCCCCTGTTAGCGGGACATAAATGGAAAGGGAGTAAAATCGCATTTTGCTCCCTCTAAACGGGGAACAAAATGCTCCACTTCGAATATGAGGAGTGAAAAGTAAATATTTTAACAAAACGTGATATGGAACGTTTTTACTCCCAGTGACAGGGCTTCAAAATTGGAGTTTATTGTGTTGAAAACCAATTCCAAATTGATAGAGATGATAATATGGTGATGTGTAGGGTAATATAGATAAGTACCTCCGGTCATAGTGAGGGTGGCGAATTCGTATTCGGCGACGTTGAATCCGGCGTTGTTGTGGGCCGTGATGCGGAGCACGTACCACGTCGCTGGCTCGAGGTCTGGGAAACACATCGCAACTAGGTATTGGCCCTATATCAAGTTAATTTAAAATAGCAATGTTTTTTATCAATTATAAGCTAGGAGTTGCGTATGAATTGTGTCGCGTGAGGTTCAGTGTTTATTTAGCACAATATATGCCATATCATTCGTTAAATTGGCAACACAACACATATTACTACCTACTTACTTACTAGCAAACAGTGCGCTCTCAATTTTCAATACATTTTAATTAAATACGTGGCTAGACATCCTCAAATCAGTGATAAAGTGTTACATAAACATTTGATTACTTCGAGTAATTGAAGACAAGTGCTCTTGTGACGATTATCGCGTAAAAAGTGTAAAAAACACAGCTGGCTCTGTACCTAGTGGTTACCGTCTACCCACTTTCTTAGTAATAAAATTTCTGAGCATTTTTTTAAACGCCTGGAATTTTTGTGAAGGCAAACATTCACTAGTCGAAAGTTTATAAGTTTATCACTATTCGTTATTAGAAGGAAGCAATAATGAAGTGTAAAGCCTGCGAGAAAGTAGTACGGCCCGCAGAGGCCAAATCATGTCACAATTGTTCTGCGGGTTATCATTACCAATGCTTGGGAATTACACAAGATAATTTCAGTAAGGAGTCGAGGCATTCGAAATCGAACTGGAGATGTCCTGACTGCAAGGTAACGGTGAAACGTGGGGATAACACCCCCGTCAGGCCTCAGGGCCAGCAGCAGTCGCCGGTGGCGGACCCGGTAGCGGACCCGGTAGCGGACCCGGTAGCGTCCCCGGTAGAATCAACTAAAACGCACAGCGAATCATTTGAGGATTTAAAGGAGTATATTAATATGAAGTTAATCGAGGCTACGAAACAGATATCTAACGATGTCAAAGCCAAGATCTCCCAGGAAAACAAGGCGCTGACGGAAACTATAGAGGAATTGAAGGACAGCGTAAACTTCGTGTGCTCCCAGTATGATGATCTGAGCAAGAGGTTTGATGAAAGAATCCATATGATCGATGACCTCAAAAACGAGAACGCTTGTCTTAGGGCCCAAGTCACGGACATGAATGCCCGTCTCATCGAGATCGAGCAAAGGTCTCGCGAGTGTAACGTAGAGATCCAATGCGTCCCTGAAGCGAAGAATGAGAACCTACTGGACATTGTGAAGAGAGTCTCTACTGTCGTCGGAAGCCAGCTGAATGACGACCAAGTACATGACTTTCATAGAGTACCTAAACAATCTCAAGGTTCCAATCGGCCGCGATCTATAGTGGTGAAATTAGCGAGTCCGAGAATTCGTGACACATTATTGGCCTCCGTGAAAACATACAATAAGGAGCACGCAGATGATAAACTGAACTCTCATCTCCTCGGTATCGGCGGGGACAAGCGTCCCGTGTTCGTGGTGGAGCACCTGACGCCTGCCAAGAAGAAGCTGCATGCGTCCGCGCGTGCCTTCGCCAAGGACAACAAATACGAGTTCGTGTGGGTGCGCCGCGGGTGCATCTTCATGCGCAAGTCCGCCACGTCTGGAGCCGTGCTTGTGCGCAGTGAGGAGTCACTGCGCAATCTTTCCCATAGTTAACAGAATCCTGCCGTCGCATACGTTTTCTTAATATATTATCAAAATGTACGAGGCCTTCGAACTAAGTCTGAAGAATTTTTGTTGAACGTTTTATCCTTTGAGTACGATGCGATCGTTCTAACGGAGACGTGGCTAAATGACACGGTGTTTGACCATGAAATAATTGACAGTAGGTATAACATTTTCAGAAGGGACCGTAGAAGCACTTCTTCCCATAATACTAGGAAAGACGGCGGAGGAGTGTGTATTGCACTATTAAAAAAATATGATGTGAAACGTAAACTGTCTTGGGAATCAACTTGTGAAGACCTATGGATCTCATTTAAAGTGGGTCAAGGTATCAAAGCGGTAACTTATAACATTTGCGCCGTTTATGTGCCCCCTCCTATATGTCAAACCTACTTTGGCAACTTTGTTTCAAATTTCAGCAAAGTAATGAATAAACACGTTTCCTCCAAATCTTCGACAATATTAATTGGGGATTTCAATTTATCCAATATCAACTGGGTTCGAGATTTGGCATCAGGTACATGCAAGGCCACTAATCTAAATAGTACAATTGAAAATATGCTGGTGGATGAAATGATTTTCAATAATTTCACTCAAAGTAATCATGTATCCAACCACAATAACCGCATCCTAGATTTAGTCATGTCTAACTGTGGCAGTAAGCTAAAAATTTCAGTTTCAGCTTCCCCTCTCATTAGGCTTGACCCCCACCACCCCGCAATAGAGATAACTATTCATGCCGGACAGGATGTCAAATCGCTAGTACCAAATCGAACCCCCGTCTTAAATTACTTCAAATGTAACTACGAAGCAGTTAATAATGAATTGTCTACTATTGATTGGAATGAGACTTGGCGGGATATGAACGATATAAATTCTATGGTCCGCGTTTTCTACACAACATTATCCGCGGTGGTCAATAAACACACACCGTTACACAAACCACACACCGATAAACATCCTATTTGGTATAGCGTCCCTTTAATAAAATGTCTAAGAGAAAAGGCCAAGTATCATAAAAGATATAAACAATACGGCAATCCTTTAGATAAACTTACTTTCGAACGCCTTAGAAGTCGTTGTGATTTGCTAATAAAGGATTGCCTACACAAATTTAAATCAAACGCCGCAAAAACTCTACGCACTAAGCCGAAACATATTTGGTCATACATAAATGGGCTCAAATCTAATAGCTATTCAATTCCTAATAAGATGTCATTGGGTTCCACGGAGGCAAAAGGCGGACAAGAGATCTGTGACTTATTTTCTCGACATTTCCAGCTAGTCTATTCAACAGCAGTCTCAACGCAAAGCATGTACAGAGTCAATTTAATACCCGAAGGAAATCAATGGTCAATGGGTCACTGTACTCTGACTGAAAAGGAGGTTTATAGGGCTCTAGTATGTTTGGATAGCAGTAAAGGTGCTGGGCTGGATGGCATACCCCCCATTGTTTTAAAAGAATGTGCTAAATTTCTATCTAAACCACTGACTTATCTGTATAACGAATCATTGCGTAGTGGCGTTTTTCCAACTGAATGGCAGGCGGCCAGAATAACTCCTATTCATAAGAAAAACGACGTTGCAGAAATATCCAACTACAGGCCAGTGTCAATTTTACCAGCAGCAGGAAAAGTTTTAGAATCCATCGTCCAGAAGAAAATATACTGGCATGTTAAAGGGCAACTCCATACAGCACAACATGGTTTTTTATCTCATAAGTCGACCACTAGCAACCTAGTAAGTTTTGTAAATGAAATCGCTAATGTACTAGATAAGGCGGGGGAAGTGCATGCAATTTACACGGACTTCAGCAAGGCGTTCGACCTGATAAATCATCACATTTTAATTAAAAAACTGGAACACATGGGCATACATGGTTCTTTGCTTCGGTGGTGTGAGTCATACCTCAAGAATAGGACGCAGTTAGTAGCATTACGCGGTTTTAAATCTCAAGCAATAAGCGTACCTTCAGGGGTCCCTCAAGGATCGCACCTCGGCCCATTGTTTTTCTTAATTTACATTGATGACCTTGCGAAAATTATACAAAGCAAATTTGAAATGTACGCGGACGATTTGAAAATATACAGGGCCATCGAAAAAGACACTGATATCAGTCTTCTGCAAATGGATATCGACAAGGTTTCGGAGTGGTGTAAAGCTAACAGTATGGTTTTAAATAGTGCGAAATGCTATCACATAAAATTCTCACGAAAGAAAAAATCGGTATCCAGCTGCTACTATCTCAATGGTATACAATTGGCAGAGGTTAGTAGTATTCGCGACTTAGGTGTTACAGTCGATTCCGCTCTTAATTTTCGCGAACATATAGATACAATAGTCAAGAAATGTTCCCGACTGGCTGGGTTTGTGTCCAGACAGATTAGGTCTTTCAAAGACAACAGCGTTATAATACCCGTTTACAATAGTTTAGTACGAAGCATTCTTGAATATGGCTCCCCGGTTTGGAATCCTGGATATAAAGTACATTCAGACCGCATAGAAAGAGTCCAGAAACGTTTACTCTATCACCTCGCATATTTTCAAAATAAATGTAAGTGGCTAACGTCCTACGAAACAAGACTCGACCACTTTAAGATGGAGTCCCTGTCCGGTAGACGGAAAGCTTCCGATATTCTGTTTCTGTACAAGCTGTTACGTGGTCTCGTCGACAGCCCCGAGCTGCTTGAAGCTATTAAATTTGCTGTGCCCCGAGTTAGTAGCCGCCTATGCAACAGAAGACCATTCTTTTTACCTTGTTGTCGAACAAATGTGGGTCGGCATGCGCCTCTGTATAGAATGATTGCATCGTATCATACTCATAAATCCAGCCTAGATTTATTTTCATGTTCTTTGGTCTCGGCTAAGATTAAAGTCAGGCTAGCCACTAAATAGTGTTTTATTTTTCATTTTTGTTTGCATTTTATAATTACTTTCGTATTTTTTTTTATTAGTATAATAACATAAGTCGTAGTAGGATAAACTTTTAATATTGTTAATGTGAATGACTGTACAAGCATGTTGTGTCTACTAGTTTAGGATGTACACGATAAGTATTAGTATTATTAAGTCATATATGTTTTCCAGTTGTATCATCCAGTTTGTAGACCATTTATAAAAAAAAAAAAAAAAAAAAACACTGAGGTCTCCAATTCTTCAAGACACTATGTAACGTCAAATTTTGACATTGACAGCCAAACATCAATTATACCAGTTATAATTATATCATATTATTTTATAAACATTATTTATAAAAATATGTCAAAGAATAAGGAAATATACCGACGTCAGAACCTGGACTGATTTCAGATTTACTTCGCCCGAAAGTTTTAGACAGGAACTTGCATTTTATTTAGTTTAAATGTGTAAGGTTGGTGAAAGAAAATTGTATCCTTATTAGGTTATGAATCCCCCATACCGAGAACAACGAAATTGCCGCCTGGTTTCACAGCGTTCGAGATCTGGTTCCATTCGGCAGCACCCCTGTTAAAAAAAGTTAATGTTTTAGTCGACAGTAATTTAAATTTAACACAATAACGCCAAAACCACTACTACTACTACTACAGCCTATTTGCGTCCCACTGCTGGGCACAGGCCTACCTCTCAACATGAGAGGGTTTGGGCTAAGTCCTCACGCGGGCCCAGTGCGAATTGGGGACTTCACACACATTTTTGAATTACTTCGCAGATGTGTGCAGGTTTCTTCACGATGTTTTCCTTCACCGAAAAGCTCAGTGAATTTAACGCCAAAACAATTTAAAAAAGAAATGTATTTGTTTTGTATGTTAAATAAATGTATTTCTATTTCTAAACACTCACTTCTTCTTATTCTCGACGACGAAGTGGCTCATAGGGCAGCCTCCGTCCAGCCATTGTTTGAGATGCAACGTCACAGAGGATGAGCCAACTTCGATGAAATCCGCGGCGCGGGGAACAGGCGGTTTCGAGCCACGGGTTCGAGCAATCACCACGTCGGAGGCTTCGCCGGTGCCGATTCTGAGGAAGAAAATAAATGCCTACATAAAAATAATAATCCAACTATATTAGAAGCAGTAGGCTTGTTCGTGCCGGATAACTATGTCGCGTGGCGGAGCGCGAAGAAACGCGATCTCTTCTATGTGCCGTCGTCCCGGACGAATTTGCTTAAGTATGCGCCGATCACCAGGGTCCTTACTCTTCTAAACGTTGTGGTTGTAAAAAAACCCTCTTTAGATCTATTTCACTGCTCGCTGAGTAAATTTACGGAAGCAGCAATTAGTGTGGTGTGTACCCATTAAAGCTTGGTGTGTAAATTAGATAGGTAGATACTCAATAGTAATAGTTTTAGGTTATTAAGATAATGAATCTGTAGCTTATGTTGTCGCCTTGGCGTTCAGCTGTAAAGACAATGTAATTGTGTTGAAATAAATAAATAAAGTCCGTTTCCTTAATATAAAAAGTGAAAAGTAGGATGTTTATCGCGGATATAAGGCATCAAATTCATCTTCGAAATATTAGCGCTCACCCTGCACCCTACTTTAAAATAAGTATCTTGGATGTTGCAGGATTTGCAGGGGTAGTAAATATTTCATCAATCCAATTGCAATCTTCAAGCAAAGAAACAGAGATCAAATTACGATTCACAGATTGCCGAGCACTCACCCATTGTAAGCCGTAACGTAGAGTTGGTATCGAGATCCGCAGAACAAATTCTCCAAAGTGTAAGTGTCAGTGCTGCTTGGGATCTGAAAAAGGAACAATCATATAATTGATTTTTGCAAACGTGCTTTACTAAAAGCGACTTTATGTGATGGTATCAATAAGGGTTTTTTTTATAATTGAATAAATATTTCATTGCTTTAAATCCTAAAAGGTTATCAAATCAAATCAAACACGGGACACTTGTCACAAGTTATGAGCGTTGTGAACGCTGTGAGCGTCGTGAGCGTGTCTCGGAACAGACCCCGGGAATTTACCTGCACAGTCTCCCAATCGCCGAACTCCTGCTTGTAGTGGATGGTGTATCCGGCCGAGGGGGACTGCTCGGCCGCCTCGGAAGGCTTCAGGCGCAGAGTCAGCGACGACACGGAGGACGACGCGATGCTCAGTTGCGGGGGGAACGGGGGCGCTGCAACGAGGGGATTAATGGTCATACTTTATTGAATTACAACTAATTTGCTTCGCTTTTAAAGTAGGAATGGCAATTTAAATTCCATGTTATTGCGATAAGGATTAACTACTTTAAATCATGATGATTATCATCATCATCATCGTCATCATCACCTTGATGATAGTTATTTATAAAATGACCCTAACGATTTGCACGAAATTAACACTATAGGTGTGAAAAAATCTAGCTAGTTTTCATATCTGGGAAATGTCCTATCTCATTTTTAGCTATTTTCGTCTAGGTACTTAGTAATAATTTACGAAATACATGGTGGAATGCGTTGCGATATTTAAATGAAGAGGTCTTGTATCGTGCAAGTCACGTGACGTTAAAATAACATGAAGAAATGTGTATATTGGAAATTAGCGACTGTTTAAAGTTTCCTTTGAACACATCGAGCTTCGTAGTTATTAATGTATAATAGTATATACATACCGAGCACGGCGAGCGTGTGCGTGACGGTGTCTGTGCCGAACTGGTTGTCGACGTGGCACGAGTACTCGCCCGCGTCCTCCCGGGCCACGCCCGCGATCTGAAGCGAGCCTTCCGGCAGCTGGCGCACTCGCTCGGACGCTTCCAGGGGCTGGCCTTTGATCTACAAGAAACACGTAAAATTAAGACGAGACAGAGAACCATAGCGACGTAATCCCTCGGTGCACACACCACGTCGTGACTTTAGGTTATTCGAATTCAAATTCAAGCATTTATTCAGCGAATTGACCACATACGGGAACCTTTGTCGCTATGCTAAGATGACAGGTTTAGAGCGCACTCCAAGACCATTTTGACCATTTTAGCCACTACCAGCACGTATTAGCATATGAGACTCGAGCAAAGATACACTCAACCGCAATGAAATCGGGTCCCTTATATTAGCCACAACTTTGTTCACCTCCCTATTTTCGATTGTAAACGAAACGTGTAATAACATCACTATAGCTAGCTGTCATGACTGTCAGATAGATTCGCGCGTCCCTGAACGACACATAGCGTAGGCTTTGTAGTTGTGTGATATTATATAAATTGATTGAGATACTAATGTAATGACAACCGTTGTTTTTATAATATAATTCATTATTTCCTGTTAAAAGGTAAAAAGTAACCTATGTCCTTTGCCGGGACCCCAACTACACTCCATGGCAAATTTCTCAATCGGTCCAGCGGTTGAAGCGTGAAGAGGTAACAGACAGACAGACAGAGTTACTGTCGCATTTATAATATTAGTATGGATTTCACCACCTCGAAATTCTACTGAAAAAATTGGTTGTCTGTAAGGTCGGTTTACGGACGATAGTTTCATACGTGATAGCGTTACATAACGCTACTATCGCGTCGTGTTTTTTTGTGAGCGCAGGCGTTCATCTAAATATATAAAACTCAAAGGTGACTGACTGACTGACATAGTGATCTATCAACGCACAGCCCAAACCACTGGACGGATCGGGCTGAAATTTGGCATGCAGGTAGATGTTATGACGTAGGCATCCGTTAAGAAAGGATTTTGTAAAATTCCCACGGGAACGGGAAAAATCGGGATTTTACTTTTTAATATTTCTGCGCATACGAAGTTGCGGGGAAAAGCTAGTTAATTTATAAGACGTTATCACGTCAAAAAAACAAACGGAATCATACTACTTCCATGACATACCTTCCAAATAATGTTCGGGGGAGGAACTCCAACAGCTAAGCAGGGCAGTTTCACGTCTTCCTTGTAGGTGGCGGTGAAGGATTCGTCGAACGAAGCGATCTTGGCGGGCACTGCACAACAAACACTCGAATGAGCTCATAAAATCGCAGGTAACGTCATAGAAATCTCAAGCTATAGAATAAGAAATGAGATTTAGGAGTTTTTCTTTTAAATTTATTTTTCCAAAATAAAAATACACGTTTATTACAATAATTATTTACTCGCCAAACTTCATTGACTTATTCAACAAATTGGCTACATTCTGGCACTTTTCCACGATGATAACCATAGCATAACTCGAGTCCAACTTAATAACTGCAAGCTGACTAATATGAGCTAAACAATGACAGTAAAATCATGTTTCTAAGACTACCTAATAGTTTTATTAAGGTAGATGGGAGAGACCGTGTCAAATCTCCGTGTCAGAATGGGTCATTCAGCTTTTTTGACTTGTGCCTGTATGCTTCGTTGTGATTTTCAAGACGTGCATTTTGTTTAATATTTTTAATTCGAGGATTTACGCGGATTCGAAAAGTTTGTATGAAAATGAAAGAGATAGCTAACCTTTGTCACTAGCGCTGCAAGAGGCGGTGGCCGAGGGTTGTCCCTCCCCGATGATGGTGGAGGCAGTCACCCAGAAGTCGTAGCGGCCTGCCTTCAGCTCAGTGGCGGAGTAGCTGGTTTGAGAGGCTGGTACCTGAAAACATGGGTCACATTAGAAAGAAAGAAAGAAAGAACTTTATTTTGCATACACTTTAAATACAATAAAATGACAATAGGTTGGACACTATACCTACAAAAGTGTTACAAAATAGGACACCACTCAGCGTATGCCGTGGTACAGAAGCATCAACGACGCTGGTTTTCAGTGGACCCGATAAAACTACAAAGTGACTATACTAATTATGACTAAATGGAACCGTGGTCTGCACGACTTTTCATATACAAATTATACAATTAAAGGAACTAAAAATAGAGTCCCGCTCGGGGCAAACTTTGTGTGATGAACACGAATGTTTGTACTCGAGTAATGGATGTTTAGTATTTATATATGTATGTATTTCTCTATATAAGTATGTATTTATATCGTTGTCTAGCACCCATAGTACAAGCTTTGCTTAGTTTGGGGCTAGGTCAATATGTGTGAAATGTCCCAAGATATTTATTTATAAGGAGTACCTTATTCGGGTGTGGTTCAGCATTCTGCGCTTGCGTGTACACGTTGTAGTGAGTGACGACGCCATTGGGTTGCGCCGGCGGCCGCCACGACACCAAGATGGAGTCGGGGCCCATAACTAGCGCCTTCACCGCGCGAGGGGCCTCGGGGACTGGAAAGAGGGGCCTTTTTTAACACAGTTGCTGAAAAAGTATACATTTCGATATCTGTTTAGCGTGCGAAAAATTTGTCATTTCCGAACGAGCGCTTTTTGTATTTTTGAATTTCATCCTGTTCGTTTTTTAATTTATTCTATTTATTTAGCAAATGCATTAAAATGTCGTTTGATACACGTGCAAAATTGTCATTTTCATGTGATCAAGTGCGATTGTCATTTTCATTCACATCGGTAATTTTATATTTCACGCAGACGAAGTCGCGGGGCACAACTAGTTGAACAATAAAGTAAGTAGGTAAAGTATCTAAATTGAAAGCCTGTTATTGACAGCCATCAAATACATACCGTCCTGTTCAGTCTGACAGTGTATAGGCACAGATCGCACCCCATCCCCTCCGTTGGTGGTAGCCAACACTTCCATGGAATAATTGGTGAATTTCTTTAAACCGTGAAGAATTGTCTCGCTGCTTGCCGTGATCTTTGTGTCTTTGGTCTTCTCGTCTGAAAAAACAACAAGTTTTTTTTTTCAATTAAAAGTATCGAAGTGAATCATTGGGAGACGTCACGAGGGTTAAGAAAGGAAGAGGTAAGAAAGCGCAAGTGATTCTTGAAACTATTCTTCTGCGGGGATATACTGATAGATTTTTTGTCTGATGAGGAGCATATTTCTACATGGTGGGTCAGAAAATATGGCAAATAATTAACCCACAGTATCGGCTATCGATTCTAAGTATATTGTATAGTGAGTAGTGTATATCTTTGATTTTTTTGAGTTGGTAAAAAAAAAAATGTATAGGATTCAGGCGTCGCCCACATAACCAATCCCATATACAATTTTTTTTACTAACTCAAAAAAAAAATTAAGAGTTATACAATATACTTAGAATCGATAGCCGATACGGTGGGTTAATTATTTGCCATATTTTCTGACCCACCATGTATAAACCTATGTACAATACTAGACGTCTATAGGCTGACATGATGATGATGATATCAATGACACACCATTATGAATTAGCGCTGATATCCTCAAATCTACCAATGATCAAGCGTTAGTTTGTTCTGTTTTAGCTTTAGATACTAGGTTAGAGATCCAACCTTGACCGACGCAAGGGGGCCATGGTCTGCGCTGTGAGGGTGGTATAGATAGAGCACGTCTCTTCATAGACTTGAAGACGACAGAGTTGGGCGTACATTCTGCATTCACTCACCATACCAAGTGTCGCTAGGTCCGTAGACCACTTTGTAAGCCTTGATGAGTCCGTTAGCGGCCGCTAAGGGTGGCGAGACCCAGGACACCCTGATGGTCTGCGCGGTGAGGGTGGTGCAGAGCACGTCCTGCGGGGGCGCGGAGGGCGCGCCCTCGGCCGTGTAGGCGCGGACCTCGGAGGACACGGGGCCGGAACCCATCTTGTTGAAGGCTTGCACGACGACGGAGTATTGGGTGTACGTTCTGTTGAGAAACAATGGGATAGTGAACTCCGATTGTTGTGGTGAAGTAATCAACAGATACAACAGAGATATATGAATGAAACGTTATGAATAAAATTGATCGAGATATACACACACAATTATAATTAAAAATTAGAGACACCGACGACATTGAACACTTAGTAAATTTCGACGATTCCTTCCAACTTTCGACTTACGTAACGTACGTATCGGCTAATCTAATTTTTCTCATAGCCAGATTATTGGGTGATACATTGAATTCGTTATAATAAATACGTACTTCAGATTCGTGATGTCGAGATGGTGTTCCTTGCCAGACTCCTTGGAAATGTCGACCGTTTCAAACACGAATGATTTGTTGCTCGATGCCAGCTTGTAACCGACGTAGTATCTGTGCACAAAATATATCAAAAATAGTATAAATTTATTGAAACTATGTAAGGAATAGTAGCCGAAGGGAATTCCCTATCCCTTTTGAGAGTAACTTATTATTCGGGGCCAGTTTGAGACATATAATATCTCCATTTGGGGCAATCCCATAAGACACAAGAGTAGAGAACATAACATACAGCATGATTTAAAACAAAACCACCTTTTGTGGATAAATAGGTCAAAAATGTAATATGAAGAGTATTTAAAACTTGTTGGGTATTCTGGTTTACTCACCCCTGGAGCTCGCCGTTCCAGTCCTGAGGCGGGGGAGGCTTCCACGTGACCTTCAGGGTGTGCTTGTCAGTCGCGTCCACCTTCACGTCCTGGGGAGGGCCAGTGGGGGACTCTTCGGCCGTAATGATGGTCACCTGAAAGGAAGGATGTGTTAGTTAGGTGTAGACTACTTCGGGCCCTTTTATACAAATCGGAAGCAAAGGTTATGGGACTCTTCGGCCGTAATGATGGTCACCTGAAAGGAAGGACGTGTTAGTTAGGTGTAGACTACTTCGGGCCCTTTTATACAAATCGGAAGCAAAGGTTATGGGACTCTTCGGCCGTAATGATGGTCACCTGAAAGGAAGGACGTGTTAGTTAGGTGTAGACTACTTCGGGCCCTTTCATACAAATCGGAAGCAAAGGTTATCAATGCTTTTTTCGACATAAACTTAAGACAAGTCGTCAAAAAATACACTAAACAATTAATTTGAATAGTGGCTCCAGTTGCTGCTCTTAAGTTCAAGCTACTTTAAAAAAAAAATAAGAAGTGTGAAATCTGGCACTGCGAACTACTTGCGTTATATCTTTTTCTGAGTAACTGAGACAGACAGATCAAATGTCTTCCTTCATATCTCGCGGTATGTATGTGAGAAAGTCTCGTGAGTCGTCTTCTAGGACGTACAGACGGAGACGATTGTCATACACCCACCAAATGTTTTTTAATGTTTTTTCCATGTGTATCTATGCAGGTATAGACAGCTGGTACACATTCATTCTGTATTTCCTCTGAAATGAGTCTGAAGCTCCCAAGGCTCAATCACTGAGCCACCGTGGGAACTAAACTCCAAACCTACTCACAATTAGAAGAACCCTGTGCCCAGTAGTGGTAAGTACAAGTACGTAAATTAGGCTATTGTGGTGGCGGTGGGAGGTCTAGAAAACTAACCGTCTCAGAAGGCTCGGAGGTGCCGAGCTCGTTCTCGGCGACGATGCGGATGTGGTAGGCGGTGGCGGGCCGGAGGCTGAACACCCCGGCTTCAGTCGCGTCTCCTGGCACCAGTACCCTGGATAAAAACAGTTCATTAACTACAGATTTCTAATAGTAGAGCATCCGTACCAGTACCCTAGATACAAACATAATATGAACTAGAGATTACATAATTAAATACAAAGAACAAAGAAGAAGGGTAACAACAGGCAGGCTTATCGCTAAAGAGCGATCTCTGCTTCTCTCTGTGATAACGACCTAAGTAATAAAATCGTATTATTCCCGATTTAGGTTTAACGACATGTGACACAACTGACAACTATACTCTTAAGAGTTTAAAGCGTGAAAATAATTTAGGAGAACTATTTGCCATTAAATCTTAATTATTCTTTCCTAGATACCCTTAAGGTCGCTTACCTGCAGTGGCGTGCACTCCATACAGACAAAAAGACACTGTCTACCCTACCCCAACGTTATCTAATTTGCTTTATTATGATACCTAATAGCTTCATCTACATATAAAATATCAGTGCATTACACATTAACTTAAATTCTTAAATCACAAAACAGCTTCATCTATCGGGTCATCATCGTATCCTTTGTACTGTTCTGTACTCGATAATTACATCCGAAGACAGTCGCAATTTCAATACTAGCGCGCGTTCAACGAGAAAGACGGACACTGTTCTGTCTACCGTCCGGAAACGTTCAAAGCGTACATCATCATATTGGCAGTGTGCACGACGACAGCGCCAACTAGCGGGAGGCGTATGAACCAAACGCACGCATCCCGCCGGAGTTTAGACATGTCTTTTCGAAGTAATCGCAGCGCATGCCGTGGCAGAAATTGGAACAAACGGAAAGTCGGGAAGGAGTAGGAAGCTTTCCATGCAATTTTCTGCTATGCATTTTGTATGTATGGTTGTTTAATATTATTTGTCGTTTTTCTATTTATCTGTTTTGATTATTAAATTATATTTCGGCTGAAATGATGTTGTTTGGTTTGTTCTTTGAAAATATTGATAGTCGTAACCAGGAAAGTTTTTTTACAATGAATATTTTGAAAAAAAAACTGCGGTAATTATTTAGTGGGTCTGTGCTGTGCATGTACCTATGAACCATTGAAAATGGTGCTTTTTTAAAACTTTCTTTTATCAAGTTTTAATCGAATAAGGCCGGTGTAGGTACAATCGGCAAGATAATCGAGTTTGAATACGAATTACTAATACTATTCTTGCCCCCGGGGTGCACTGATTATTCTGCTTCCATTGTTTAGATACATGGATATTTGGATTGATATAAATATACGCCATTATTAATCGAAAAGACGAGAAAATATGCTGAATTGGTATCTATTTGGGAAGTCTAATATTATTTTATATTTTGTTGTCTACCCTGTCTAAAAGCTCTGTGCACGCCACTGCTTACCTGTCGATATCCTTCTCCCAGTTGCCCTTAGCGCGCTTGTACTCGATGAGGAACTTCTTGATGGGCGAGTTTCCGTCGTAGGGCGCCGCCCAGGACAGCTGCACGGTGCGTCCGGACTTGTCCAGAACTTTAAGGCCGTACGGCGCTTCGGGGACCTCTGTGTAGTGATATTTCTTTGTAAGCGAAGAAACACAATGTCTTTTCAATTTAGTTTCTAAGCTAACGGTCTGATCGATATTCGTAGTCGGTGGTAAAGGATAGACGAAGCATGTGATGTGTGTTATTTTCCTGACGAAGCAATGTGTAGAATCACTCGATCAAATATATTGCAGCAATCGATTTCGTGAGATTCATTCAGAGTAAAGGTATTATGGTCACCTTCACTCCACAGAGAAGATGATTGAGGAATCTCTAAACTAATATGTAGTTTAGAGATAATCTATTACCTATAGGAAGTCCCACGCCTCCACAATTCAAAACGCTTCAAAGTATTTAAAAAGTACCACCAACACTCTCAACACATGTTTGGCGGCTGTCTCAGCACGCATACATGCGTTGAGTGATGGTGGTGCTTTTTAAATAATTTTCAAATACATTGAAGCGTTTTGAATTGTGGAGGCAGGGGACTTCCTATAGTAGGATATCCCTATCAAAGGTTTGTAAATTTTACTTTTTTTTGCTTATTTAAGCAAAAAAGTACTTTTTGCTTTAGCTTACCCTGAATGATCATATTGATGCTAGTGTCATCAGAGCCAAAGGCGTTAGTAGCCACGCAAGTGAACAGGGCGCTATCGGACCGTTCGGTCCGTCGGATGCTGAGGTCGGACACCACTCCGCCCAGGAGGATCTCCTCGCGGATCGTGTAGCGAGGGTCCGACTTGGGCTCGAGACGCTTGTTGTTCATGTTCCAGATTATACCGATCGGCTGTGGAGAAAATAAACGAAATAAATACCGTGAGACGTCATAGCAATTGACATAGCCTAAGCGTTCATGTGCTGTGGGTACTAGACAACGATATAAAAATATATTTAAAGACGGGTACAGATAAATACATAAATTCATGACTCGTGAAACTGGAATTACACAAGTGTTCACCACGCAAAGTTTGTTTCGAGAGAGGGATTCGTGACCTTGGGAGCAATTCGCAAGATACTCAACAACTGAGCCAAATAATCAACTACCAGTAAGTGACTGTTAAAAAGAAGATTCAACAATCTTTATAGGTTGAAAGGAATTTGGTTATTTGGACGACATTTAAATGATATCCAGCTTCTTAGAGATAGATACATCTCAAGCAAGAACTCATTCTCAAATCGTTCCTTACGATATTAGCTGGACACAAAATAGGGCTCTTTCTCAATACTTATATTAAGACGGACCAGAGTAAATTAACAAGCTTGAAAATTAAGGTTTTTTATACCTTCTCTCCTTTGGCTTGGCATTGCAAAACGGCAGGTTCGCTTCGGCGTGCGGTTTGGTTTCGCATTTTAATCTCGAATTGGGGTGGAGCTGGAAATACCAACATATAAATTTTCTGCTACCAAAATAACCTTAAAATATTTTCGAAACTATCTAGTTTTCATTTATTTATCTTACCTTGGACGCTGATCATGATAACGGCAGATAATCCTGAACCGATTCCGTTAACAGCTTCGCATAAGTAGTAACCCTCATTGGTCTTTTGGATATTGGAAATGGTCAATGCTCCGTCCTCTACTTTGACATTAGGGTTATTGGGCTTAAGGTCTTTGTAATCGCCAGGCGTGTCTCCTGAAATTTACAGAATATTTTTTATTTAAATGTTACAGCAAGGTAGTCAATCCGTCTGTTACAAAATTCTGAGGGTAATTCGTGGATATTGCAGTTGCGGGACAAATACCTTAGAGGAGCTGAGGTTCATATAAAAGTAAATGAACTTTTTGTTTAGAAGATGACTTTAATCGAATTCAGGTCGTTACAGCTTTTCTTAAAAGTGAGTCCTATCTAGCACTGTTGGAACTGACGTGTAAAGGAACCCAGATCTGGTCAATTTCCTAGAAAAAGATAATAGGAGATATACTACTACTTATCATATTTTTTTACTCACCTCCAGCCCTCTTCCATGTCACTTGGGGCTTGGGGAAGCCATCGGCTTTGCATTCGACCTTAGCGTCCGAGCCCTGGGCAAAAGCCTTATCGGTCGGTTCCAGAATCCAGCGTGGAGGCACTGAAATCGCACCCACAGTTGTAACTGACCGTCCGTGTGTCTAAATCACGACGTCATGCAAATGTATGGCTCTATAGCAAAAGACTTTGCCTTGGTAAATTTTACTGAAGTTAAATTGAGAAGAAAAGGCACTATAGTTTTTATAGAAAATATTTGAAACTTTTTTTTTTACTTGTTGATAAAATATTCTGTGAATTTGGGGGACTTCTTTGATTATATTGATTTTATGATAATACTCTGGACACGCTTCGACCAACTCCAGATGGCAAATTGGTAACAAAAATTTTTTTGTAGAAATTACTATTTCGTTTTACTGAAATTGATGACATAATAGGCATAGGCGTCCCAACTGCCACTAAGCTAGATTATTTTGTTTACTATTTCGCAATCATTTTGTTTTAACAATTTTAACTTCTGAAACTCTGTCATCTGGATTTGGTGAGCAAAGTCGCTTGAATCTTTGTGAAAATTGTAAAATCAATTCTGTTTATAAAAAAGGAAGAATTCTGATCAATAGAAAAAATGCAATAATATGTTTCCAATTTCTTTAAAATCACAATGGTTCAAGTTTTTTTTTTTATGAAAGCTTCCATACCGATATAGAATTTAGTTAAGGACTATAATTACACATTTTCTATAATATACTTCCAGGTATGTGATTACAGAGCGCTATGATTATAATCGTCTGGTCTAACATAACATTTAAAAGCAAAGGCTTAATGGTTTTCTTTGCGTTTTGCTTTGCCTTTACCAGCACTATCGCTATAGAAGCCTTCTTTTATAAATCATAAGCATATAAATGACGCAAAAAAATATAATGAAGCACTAGACACCAAAAACAATTAAATAATTTGATATAAAAACAGTTTTTAAACAATGTAAAAAGCATACCGCAAATAAATAGCACTTTATTGATGAAATACATTGCTTGTTGTTACTTGAATTGTTTAATTGCAAAATTAAATTTTGTTACTTTATAAAATGAAGGAAAAGAACAGAGCCTTCGACAAAAGCATATGTACTTCAACAGAGGTTAGTAAGCCAAGCTAAAAGCGTCAACTCAAATGAATGCAATAAAATGTACAAACAGAAAATAAAGATAGGAATCCAAGGAGAAGGAGGGAGAGTAATAAAAGAAGATGCGAGGAGAGGAAGAGAGGGTCGTCGATGATAGCCGCAGCCGGTTCCTACTGACGACATCCAACCTACTCGACGGTCCATGACATGGCAGGTTACAGTCCGATACTACTGTGCGATTTGGCAGCATTCACTGTTAAGGTGCGAACCACATCAAGATCGTTGGACTTGGTGATTTGAATGCCGCTCTATAACTTCAGACTAAGCGAACGTTTGAACTATAAAAGTATGCAAAGCTCATTCGTGCTAGGAATGCGTTTAGTACCGTGAACTTCGAGTGTTGCGGTATAGTTGGTGAAGCCAGCGGCATTGCGAGCGAGACAAGTGTACGATCCGCTGTTCGACCACCCCGCCGGATCGATCAGAAGCAAGGAGGCCCTCTGTCCTATCTTAGTGGCCGATACGGCGGCCTTCTCTCTCAAGGACTGCCCTTCGAAGTACCACTGAATGTCGAGGGGTTGGTCTCCCTCCGAGACTAAGCAAGTGACCTGCGTCGCCTGCCCCGCGAATAGCGGAGTCTCGAACGAAAATGGAACTATTCGAGGCAGTACTGCGAACAACCATAGAAATGGGGTTAGATCGTTCATGGCAGGCTGTTAGCGACTGGTGATCGGAAAGAGTTGTGCCGGTGTGTCATTCGGGGGCCTATTCCGTGTTGTTAGTCCCTGTTACCATCTCAATAAAGTGACGACGTGCCGTTAACGACGAGGGTCGCCAGATGCTCGGCCCGGCCGGCCGCGTTCTGCACGATGCACGTGTAGTTCCCCTGGTGGTTCGCCCTCACGGAGCTAATCGTTAGCACGGACACGCGCGGACTCAGCTGCGTCGTCGTGATGTCCTTGTGCAGGCTAGAGTCTATGGTTTCGCTGCTAAACGTCCACGAGATTTCGAGCGGCACGTCTCCTTTGGAAGCCAGGCAGTGCACGAGCACAGCGTCGCCCTGGTTGATGGGCACTTCACCGAAACTGAACGGCACTATCAGTGGTGGAACTAGGACAATACAAAACTTTTAGTAAAGCGGAATGTTTAGGAATGAAGGCTGAAACTTAAAATGAATAGTTCGGACCCTTGACTACGAGCTCGGTGGTGTGAGAGGCGACGCCCGCGGCGTTACTCGCGGTGCAGTTATAGAGGCCGGCGTGCGCGGCGTCCGCGGACTCTATCGTGAGCACGCTGCTCCGTCGGTCGATCGTACTGACGCGTATCCCCGGCGCGGCGCTAGCCGATCTATTGTTCACGGTCCACTCTATGACGACGGGCTGATCGCCGTGCGTTATTGTGCACTGCAGCGCAAAGTAATCACCGAGAAAGGCCGGTTCGTCACCGGCGGCAAAAGGTGCGATCTTGGGAGGAACTGAAATGCAAACGTCATCTAGTAACTAAATGATAGGTCTACCAGAATCGACTAACCGTAAACTACTAGTTCGGTCGAATGGGCCGTACGTCCCGCGCGGTTTTCTGCTATGCAGACATAGGAACCAGCATGCTTCGCGTCTACGGACTCTATAATGAGGGTGCTACTGCGCTTGGAAGTAGTGATGACGTAATCGTTGGTCCGCGGCGAGACGGGGCGGCCGTTGAAGGCCCAGGCGAGCGTGAGCGGCAGGTCGCCGAGGTTGGCCGTGCACGCCGCCTGCAAGTACTCGCCGACGTTCGCGGGCCGCTCGCCCAACGTAAACGGCAGAATGTTGGGGGGGACTGCAATGCATCATCGGTTAGACGTTCGACAGACAGAACAAAATGGAAAAGGATACGAAATGAACGCTAATAAAAAACAATACTGAGTAGAATTAAGCACCGTTAATTATCAAGATGGAGGAGTGTGAACTGATTCCCGCCTCGTTTTCCGCGACACAAGTGTAGTTCCCGGCGTGACTGTGCGATACGGAACCGATACTAAGGATGGCGCTTCGCTCGCCGATGTTAAAGACGGTGGCGCCCGACCGCGGCTTGACAGGCTCGCCGTCGAAGAGCCAGCGGAGCCGCAGCGGGTGGTCGCCCTCGATCACCGAGCAGGGTTCCGTGACTACTTGGCCGGAATTCATGGCGACTTCCCCGAACGAGAAGGGTTGGACGACGGGAGGAACTGAACAGAAAGCAAGCGTCACTCGAGCTGTTGCCGGTACCGATGACGTTGAGGAGGGCCGTGTGGCTGGCGCTGCCGGCGCGGTTGGTCGCGGTGCACGTGTAATTGCCACTGTTGGCGCCCATCGCGTTCGGGATATCGAGTAGGGACACGCGGGGGCTCGGGGAACTGGTGGTGACACCCATCTTGCGCGTTACGGGCTCTCCTCGGAAGCTCCAAGTTATGTTCAACGGCGTGTCTCCCTTCGACACGTGACAGTCCAGATGTACCGACTCCCCCGCGAACACGGCCTCGTCCAATTCGAAAGGTTTGATGTGAGGGACGACTGGCAAAAAAATGGTACAAAGTTAGTGACGTAATTTAAATTGCATGCTGCAACATCAACTAGGAATACCCTTGACGTGTAGAGCTGTGGAGTATCTGTCTTCTCCGGCCCTATTTTTAGCTATGCACGTATAGTTTCCGCTGTGCGCCCCCGTGACCGCCGCTATGGAGAGGAAGGAGGTCTGTTCCGCCATTTTAATCGTCTTGATGCCCATGTCGGCGGACAGATCTTGTCCTTCGAAGGTCCAGGAGATCGTCATCGGGCGGTCGCCTTTGCTGGCGTGGCAGGTCATTTGCACGGATTCGCCGTAGTACACGGACTCTTCGATCTCGAATGGCATTATATGAGGAGGAACTGATTGGAAGGAAAATAAAAAGTCTATTGGTAAGTGTAATCGTGCAGGGGTCGCGGGTACCGTGGATGTTGACGAGCGCGGCGTGCGAGGCGCGGCCGGCCCGGTTGGCGGCGGTGCACGAGTAGTTGCCGCTGTGCTGGCCCATGGCCGTCGGGATGCTCAGCACGGAGGCTTTCTCTCCTAACTTCGTGGTCGTCACACCCATGCTATTGTGGTACGGAATCTCCTTGCCGTTAAAGCTCCACGTTATTTGAAGCGGCCTGTCTCCCTTCGACACGTGGCAGGTGAGGTGAACCGACTCACCGGCGAAGATTTGCTCCTCGACTTCGAACGGGATGATGTGGGGGACCACTGAATTACAAATCTATCTTTAGATACGGTTGCCGTGGATTGGTGAGGAGGAAAACAAAAATAAAGTTCTACCTAAGCCTAACATGTAATAATACCGATGATCTTAAGCGTGGTCGAGTAGGAAGCGGTTCCCGCGCGGTTCTTGGCCACGCACGTGTAGTTGCCGCTGTGCGCGCCCGTGACAGACGGCAGCACCAGCACGGACGAGCGGTCGTTGACCTTCGAGAATGTTCCTAACTTCCGAGTTAGCGTTTCGTTGTTAAACTTCCAGTAGATCTCTAGAGGAGTGTCCCCTTTCGATATGTGGCACATCATTTGGACCGACTCCCCCGAGAACAAAGATTGGTCGACGTCGAACGGCACTATGTTCGGTGTTACTGTATGACAAACGAAAAACAAGAGGTGGAAATGAACTCATGGCAAAATAAATTGTGTATAACAAGCGTACGCTGCCGATGCGTGAATAGAATTCATGCTGATTCTGTTGACACATCTGACACCGATGCGCTGCTGGTGAACATGAAACCCATAATGATGATAAATGAAACTGACCCTGAACGTTTAGGACAGTGGTATGGTTAGTAGAGCCGGCGCTGTTCGTGGCTACGCAGGTATAGTTGCCGCTATGGCTGGCGGTAGCGGCGGCGATCGATAGAAATGAGGTACGCGAGGTCATTTTAGTCGTCATGATGCCGAGGTGTGATGTGGTGTTTTCGTAGCCAAAGAAATGCCACTTGATGTCGAGGGGCAAGTCGCCCTTGGAAACGTGGCAGTTGAGTTGGACCGTTTCGCCGGCGAAGACCGACTCATCCGCCTCGAAGGGAACAATGTGCGGCAGTACTGTTAATCCAGAAGGCCGAGATTATTACTGAGCAAGCGTGCAGCGTGCGTTAGCGTGGTAGCGGGCGGAGCGGGGATACCGTGGACATTGACGGCGGCGGAGTGGACGGCTAGGCCGGCGCGGTTGGCGGCGTGGCACGAGTATTCGCCGCTGTGGCGCGCCATCGCGCTCGATATAGTGAGCAGCGACGTTCGCTCGCCAATCTTCATCGTAGACATCCCTTGGTGAGAGGACAGCTCCTCCCCGTGAAAACTCCAAGTGATCGTAACTGGCGTATCGCCTTTAGAGACGTGACACGTCAACTGTACCGATTCGCCGGCAAAGACTGGCTCTTCGGCCTCGAAAGGAACAATGTGCGGAGGTACTGGAGAGGGAAATAACAAAACATCAACTAAAATCCAACAATGAAAAAAGTGTGTACCCTGAACGTTTAATGTGGCTGTGTGGTTAGTGCTCGCTACGGTATTGGAAACTGCGCATGTGTAATTTCCAGTGTGTTTTTCTGTCGCCGCTGGAATAGCTAACACCGAGCTTCGCTCGCTAAGCTTGGTGATGATTACGGAGTTTTGTTTTTGCAACGGAAGATCGCGAAAATACCACGTCAAATTTAGCGGCATATCGCCTTTGGGGACATTGCATAATACTTGAATGCTCTCTCCGTAAAATACTGCTTCGTCGAAATCGAAAGGTGATATTATTGGTGCCACTGTAACACAAATACATAAGCTTGCCTACCGCTTTGAATTTGAGATTTAGTAATACATGATGCAATGGGAAATAATACACGTTATGGAACGCTGATACCTCTCACACTGAGGCAAGCGTGGTGAATAGCGTCGACCACAAAGTCGGAGGAAGCGCACAAGTAAAAGCTATGTGTCGATGGTTGGGTCAAGCTTTGATCACGAAGCCTGCGTAAGGAACTCACGTTTGGAGAGCTCCAACTTAATGTAGAAAATCATTTAAACGCGCTCTTGAAACCAACGATGCGACGATTCTGAATGGATCTATGTTGCCACTGAAATTATCCGGTTATATATTTTTGTTGTAAGCTGTTCGCGTTTTCCGTCCGATGATTTCAGCTTGCAGTTTTATTATGGCCCGCCAAAGTTACAAGGAGGATAGGAAAAATAAGGCTGACTAATTCTACAGAGGTATCAAAGGTCGGGGCAGACAATAGGTGTACCGTTTACTAATAGTTGTGCGGTGTGGTTTACGGCGCCGGCGTCGTTCCGGACGACGCACGAGTAGGACCCCTGATTCTGGTGACTAACCGATTCAATGCTCAATTGGCTCGTGCGCTTAGTATTCGTGAGCGTAACTCCCCTGTCGCCAGACTTCACTTCAGTGCCGTTGAAGTACCATTCGATCTTCAACGGTTGGTCCCCCTTGAGAGCCGTACAAGTGACCAACACCATATCTTGAGCATTGACGGGTTCCTCGCCGAACTCGAAAGGCATTATCTGCGGAGGGACTAAAATAGGAGAGGAATCAGCAGAAAGCATGTACAAAATAGGGATGAAAATCTACGACGCTACAAGTACCGTTAACAAAGAGCTCCGCCGAATGGTTGGTCGTGCCAGCTTGGTTGCTGACGTTGCACGTATAGTTTCCTTGATTGGTGTGAGTGACGGCTTCTATAGTGAGCTGGCTGGTACGTTTCGTGGTCGTAAGTACCACTCCGTTACTTCCAGACTTAACAGGTTTTCCGTTGAAGTACCACGATATCGAGAGAGGCATATCGCCCTTAGTGACGGTGCACATAACGACGACGAGCTCCTGATCGTTGACGGGTTCGACGCCGAAATCAAATGGCATAATTTGTGGAGCAACTGAAGGAAATTAATGGAATAAATAAGAAATAATATTTGGTTGCGGAAAAGCTGGAAAGAGTACCGTTGACGTGAAGGAGGGCGGAATGTGCCGCTGAGCCCGCATCGTTCTTTGCCACACACGTGTAATTCCCCCGGTGGGAGCCCTGAATAGAGTCGATGCTTAACATTGATATTTTGCGGCCACTTCGAGCGATGACTACTCCCTCGCCGTTTTTAATTGGTTTCTCATTGAACAACCAGGATATTTCGATCGGCATATCCCCCTTAGTGATCGTGCACGTAAGCGAAACTGTATCTCCAGCATTATACGTATCTTCCCCGAAGTCGAACGGCGCTACTTGAGGGAGCACTGGCAAGGACATACATAAAATAAATGTAAAAAATATAGTGGATTTAAATAAGTCGTGCGAACAAAAGCTAAGCTGTTGGTTGTTTAAGGATGTTATTTGTGAGTACCATTTACGTTCAGCACCGCGGTGTGGCTACTTTGGCCGGCCTCGTTTTCCGCTATGCAGGTGTATTTGCCAATATGATCGTGTTCGACGTTCTCAATACTAAGCATAGAAATTCTCTTTCCATTTCTGTTGATAAGAACTCCGTTCCCGGAGTTTAGAGTTTCGTTGTTGAGAAGCCAGTGGATTTTTAGAGGTAGATCGCCTTTTCCCACCGTACAAGTAAGAGAGACTGTTTCGCCGGCATTCAGGACATCGTCGCCGAAATCGAACGGAGTCACTTGCGGTGCAACTATGGGAGCATTACTTGAACTAAGACTGTGACAACTAATTACAGGTAGATAGGGAGGGTATGGGATTAGGTATCGAACTGCGAAATATTTAGTAAAGCATAACGAAAGTACTACAAAAAATTTGAGCGTGTACCATTGACCGCTAGCTCGGCAGAGTGATTGGTGTGCCCGGCAGCGTTTTGAGCGAAACAAGTGTATGTTCCTCGGTGAACAGCCGACACGGATTCTATAGTCAGCCCACTTGCCTTCGCGCTCATTTTCATAATAGAAATACCAGGAGTCTCGGCTATGGGCCTATCGTTTAACCGCCAAGTGATGTTAACCGGGACGTCTCCTTTCACCACCATACATTGCAACCCGACCGTGTCGCCAGCATTGGCTGGCTCGTCTCCAAAGGTGAAAGGGTTGATTTGGGGGAGTACTATAACGGATCGATACAAATTATTAAGAAAAATATATACATGATACATGGCATTGGAAAGGAGAGTAAGAATGCTAGTTAATTCTACTAGAAACCCCTTTGAAATTACCGTTCACAGCTAGTTCGCTGGAGTAGTTAGCGTGGCCCGCTTGATTGGAAGCAAGGCAAGTATAAATGCCTCTATGTACGGAAGCTACCGAGTCAATGGATAAACTGCTTGATTTATGCCCGATCTTGGTCACAGTTATCCCTTGTATTCCGCTTAAAGGATTCCCATTCAATTTCCAGGTTATGTTGATAGGAGCGTCGCCTTTTGAAACCATACATTGGACGCCAACCGTGTCTCCAGCATTAGCCGGCTCCTCTCCGAAGGTAAAAGGATGGATTTGGGGCAAAACTGTTACGGGAAAAATCTCCAAATTACTACAAGGCATACAAAACTACGAAACTACCGAAACATTAGGGAAAGGAACCATTGACTTCCAACGTAGAGCTGTGATTGGCTGAACCGGCGGCGTTGTCGACGCTACAGACGTAAGTACCTCGGTGGGTCCCGTTTACCGAGTCTATGTTAAGGATCGACATTTTTCGACTCATGCTGCCTATGCCGATACCCAGGCTTTTTTGGTTGGAAATCTGCCGCCCGTTTAAGCTCCAAGAGAAGTTAGCAGGAAGATCTCCTTTGTTCATGACGCATTGTACGGAGGCTGTATCCCCGGCGTTGGCTGGCTCGTCGCCGAATTCAAAAGGTGATATTTGAGGGGGGACTGGTAAAAAGCAAATGAATCTAAGTTAATAACTTGAAAACGCGAACCGTTGACGCTTAGGATGGTTGTGTGGTTGGTTTCTCCCGCGTCGTTTTTGATCTGGCACGTGTAGGAGCCGCGGTGAGCGGCGGTGACGGGTTCGATGTTCAGAATGGAGGTTTTCTTGCTGATTGTGGTTAGGACGATGCCGAGAGGATTGCGCGGTTTGATTTCAGCTCCATTGAAGCGCCAGGTGAAAACGACCGGAAGATCTCCCTTGCTCATGACACATTGAACCGACGCGGTCTCGCCTTCGTTGAGAATCTCCTCACCAAATTCGAACGGCGTTATTTGCGGTGGGACTGGGGAGTGCAAGAGGTTCTAAGAGGGCAGAAACTACTCTAGAGGAAGGAGGAGAGCGTTCGATGTACCGTTGACGTTGAGGACCGCGCTGTGATTGGCTGAGCCGGCCCAGTTTGCCGCCACACAGACGTAAGTGCCCCTGTGTATTGCGTTAACCGAATCTATGTTTAGAATGGAGGTTTTCTTGTTGATATTAACCAAAACTATGCCGATTTCGTTGGATCTTGCGAGGAGTTTTCCGTTGAAGAACCAGGAGATATTCAAGGGTTGGTCCCCCTTGCTGACGGCACAGGTGATTGAAGCCATGTCCCCAGCATTGGCGGGTTCCTCCCCGAATTCGAACGGCGATATTTGCGGAGGCACTGAAAGGACTCACGCTACAGGGTCGTTCGGGAGCGGGGCGTGTGTGGCAAACGATGTAGCTTTGGCGGGCGTTAACTTTTCAGACAGTTTATTGACCTTGTTTTTAGACGAAACATGTATTTTCAAATTTATGGTGTAAAAATCTGGAATTAATCTCATTAGTACAAAGTTGAAAAGGATGCGTTTATAATGTCATATCTCTAGAAAACTTTGATTCAGATCTCCAGCATTCAATAAAATATTATTAATTAGCACTATTATATCATGTAATCTATGAAGATAGTTAATTAATTTTGAATCATGACATTACAGTAGCATTACTTTACAGTCAGAAGAGACACTGAGTTTATCAACGGTACTCGTAAGTTCAATAAGTACATATTTAATTTTCGTAATTCATGTAACTTTAATTTTATAACTCACTGATATTCTTCCACCCACTATTCAATTATTTACTGCAACAAGAATAATTATGAATTCGTCAAAATATCAATACTTCGTTCTTTGTATTTTATAAATTAAAAGAATCTATAGTTGAAATTGTACTAGAATTAATATTTAAATATGTAGTTTATTTGGAAGTTTAACAAACAACAAAAAATAATGGGTGGTTGACTCTTCTTAAATTTAGAAATTTTACTTAGTTACTGCTTTTAGACGTTCAGTGATTTTGAAACTGTTGTTAAATCTACAAATGTTAACAATTTTGGACACTCGCAAATAACAGGCTATGCAATTTTCAAATGAATTATCGCATTGTTGAAAAAACTTCATGACAGTAAAACATCGTCAAATTCTATCCCTTAAAAATGTTGCAAAGATGACTATTACTGAAGTAAGTTGTAATTATGTAGGTACTTAGCTGTATCTAAGTTTATTAACAGTTCAAGATCCCTGAAATCCAGTTTAAATACAGGTCTTATTTGGCTACAACTTACCCATAACTTGGACTTCGAGTGACCCTCTAGCGCTGTATCCTTGTGAATTCTTGGCTACGCAGGTGTATGTGGCTTGATCGCTGAGTCGTTCCACGTTCTCGATGACTAAGGTGCCGTTAGGGAAGACCTTCTGTTTGCGGTTGATTGGCAGCACTCTGGAATTTCAGGATAAAGAAGGATTCAAATACAACGCTTTTGTTATATTGGCAGTCCGCAAGTTCATATAGATGTTTGTGGGCCTTAAGAGGTCATGTAAGCACATAAAGGCTATTCTAGCTTCTAAACTGGGAAAGGAGTAGATTCTTTTGAAACCAGTTTTTTTTTTAATTTAATTGGCATAACAACACGATGCCTGCAGTTCTCTCTTCGTCTTGATGGCCGATGATGCCGGAACGTTATCGAGTACCGGCTAATAAGATTTGATATCGGTATTTCTCCAAAAAGATGGAGCGACAATCCTATAGACGTTTGGAATTGGATAGATCCGTTTACTGTGGCAGAGAGAGACAGATATACACTGACCGGCCGTCTCGCTCCCACACGATGGAGTCGATCGGATACCCGGCCACGGGGCAGTGGGCCACCAAAGTGTCGCTGGCGACTATGGGGCGTTTCTTCATAGGACGAACGTACGGGACACCGTATACATTCACTCGGGCTGAGTGGGACGCGCTGCCGACCTGAAACCAATAAAGAATTTTCTTTGGGATTAGTTGAAAAACAAGCACACACCTGATGGTATAGGATTCCGCGGGCTGGTTTTCCGCAAGTCGACGTCTAAATGCGCCTATTTTGTGTGGTTAGATCACACCTGATGGTAAGTGGGTATCTGTGGCAATCATAATACATTGTTGAAGGATTGGTTTGATTACAAATATCGCTTTTCTTCCTACACCGTATTTGGATTAAGCGGCGTTGACTTTTGGCGTCGGTAATAACGTATGCCAAACTTTAGATTCAGAATATCAACAATCATACGAGACGAGACTTCAATATTTGATAACAACTTGCTACCACTTGGCTTCATTCCAAGCACCGTAAAGACTCAATTATTAATTAGATACAATTAAAGGTGTTACTTAACCCTTAAGACAAAGGCAAAGGATATTCATAATATCGTCCATAACTTGGAGTTTCTTCGGAAGTTTTCATCAGCAACACAAGTATCGGTTAGTTTATAGGATTCATTTAAAGCCAACAGAAAAAATGATAATAACTCGAGTAATATCCCTTCAGTAGTCGCAATGAAGGCCGCCGTTTTCCAGCTTACCAGTTGGCGCCACTGTCGCGTGAGGTGTCGGCTGTCAATGTCAATGATTGTCATTACATAGAATAGTGTCAGTTTCACTGTGACGTTGGACGTTACGGAGGCCACGGTGTTGCCAATTTAGCGCATAATACGGCACATAATGTGCTAAATTGGCAATACTGCTCACGCGACTCAAGCGCCTCTACGGGCGAATTCATTCACGGTGACCCTCATTTAGCTAACACAGCTCTAATGTGATGGTTAAGAGGGTTTATCCCGAAAGTTGGCAACGTCGCATATAGCTGTCAAATGTTTCACTGTTTTTATTAATTTCTCAATATTACTGAATTAAAAATGAAGTTAGCATTCTATGGTTGAATGACGCGTCTCGTTTTATATTTGTTGGTTAGGCATTCAAATGATAAGATTACATTAAAATGCATGGAAAATGCGATGGAAAGTTTTCTAAAGATAGAGTACTTCCATTAACCTAAAAATTTCGTGTTCCCATGATAACTGTTGCAATCCATACTTAATGTTTTATTCAATCATAGAGCAATAATTCATGTTTTCATTCAGTAATATTCAGAAATTAATGAAAACAGCGAAATATTTGACAGCTATTTGCGACGTTGCCACCTTTCAGAGTAAACCCTCTAAAACGTCATAACTTCCACGTACCTTGCTCGAAGCGACGCAAGTGTACAGCCCTCCGTCATTAGTGTGCACGGACGAGATGTTAAGGTTCGATTCCACGTTCCCGTCGGCGATTTGTCGGCCGATCTGCAGGCGTTCTCCGCTAGATAGCTTCTCGCCGTCCAAGAGCCAGGTGATTTCGGGAGTGGGGTTCCCGGAGGCGACGCATTTGAGCCGGAGGAAGGGGCCCGAGCGGAGAGTCTGCTCGCCGAAGCTGTGGCGGATTTGGGGGGGCTCGACTGAAAAAGAGGGAAATACTTTAGGTCGCATCTATTCAGCGTCCTGGCCCAATCAAAGTTAGTTATAGTTTACGTAAGTTTCTATCCACGGATTATTTAATTTTTGCTGTTAATACGGAGAACTAAAATTTTAATACGTTTTGGTTTCGTAATACAAACATAACTACGCGTGGGAGCAATAAATAATAATTTCACTCGACTTCTGCACGTTTCATTGTCAGTGTAAATCTCACTTAAGTATTACATATACTTTTTTGTCTAATTTCATAGATTTTTCTGTCTAATATATAAAATTCTCGTGTCACAGTGTTTGTAACCAAACTCCTCCGAAACGGCTCGATCGATTCTTATGAAATTTGGTATGTATGTTCAGTAGGTCTGAGAATAGAACGTAACTTATTTTTATTAGTATTAAGTCCGCGGGGTCAGCTAGTGTATCTATGAAATGTAATTATAAAAATAGTGGTATACAAACTAACATCGTCCCCCGAGTTTGAGCTCGGCGCTGGCGCCCGCACTCTCCTGGTCGTTTCTGATGAAGCACTGGTACATTCCCTTGTCTTCCTTCTTCACCGACTCGATCCTGGAATTGAAAGTATAACGTGTTAAAGGCGAGATGCAAGCCGGATTTACATAATGAAATATACAGTCAAGGCAAAATTATTTTCAAAAAGAACTTTGATGACATTAGAAGATCTGTGATCCGACCGACATCGAACGATTCAAGTGTTTTAAACTAGTCCATGAGCTCACATGTGGCTTGTGTAGCCAATCCTCCTTGAGAAGATCCTCGCGCATAGCGGGCATGTGAGCACGTTCATACACATCTAGCTATCTTGAGATAGTGCAGGTGGTCGGAAATATGATTATATTGAAACTGTAAAGCTAGAAGGAGAATGATAAAGCATAAATAAACTAAAAAATAAAAAAAAATGTGGAGGATATTAGGTGATATAATTTAATCAGTATTTTTTATTTTTAATATATTGAGCCCACTCGACATGAAATGAGGCAGAGTTTGCCGACTGACCATCGGAGACTTTACTTTCATTGAAATTTCTCTTTTTTCACGGCACAAGTGGATACATTAAAGATCTAAAATTAGTTAAAGAAATCTTTCTGATGTTTACTTCATACCTGAGCAGAGGATCGTGGTGCTTCATGTCCTTGCCATCCTTAAGCCAAGTGATGGTCTTGACCGGATTTCCTTCGTACTTGCAGGTGAAGACAGCTGGTCTCCCGAAGTCCACGGTCTGGGTAGCTGGTTCCACGGCGGCTTTCAGAGGAGCGGTCACGGTCAGCACGGTTTCTACCGATTCACCTGGAAATTTTAGAAGTATTGTTAGAAGAGCCGGGAGACGAGCTGTCGGTAGGCCTCCAACAAGATGGAGCGACCACCTCGTGAAGGTTGTGGAAACTGGTGGAAACGAGTAGCACAGGACCGGTCTGAGTGTAGCTAGGTCCAGCAGTGGACGTCTTTCGGCTGGAATGATGATTATGATGATTGTTAGAAGAGTTCCGTTCGTAGTGTTCTCATGATGAAGAACTAAGAAGTGAGATAAAATAAAGAAGTGTTCTCATATGGATGGAATTATTTCGTAAAGCAGAACTGAGCGATCTGTTTTGAAATACTCTTCTATTTTTAGCCTAAAAAGTGAGTAGTCCATTGTGAAAGGTTATTGCAAAAAATGTAAACACGGTTCATATTCTATTTTCGTCGGCTATTTTTAGAGAGTTCAAGATATTCGTCGGTTATTTTTAGATAGATAAGGAGGTTAATCACACCTGGATAACAATATCAGCAAACTCACGTTGGATTTTTTCTTTAAAACGGTTCGACAAATTTAAAAGAAAGAGTTCGCAGAATTTACCCAAAGTTCGAAGAAGAATATTCTTCACATTGTGAGTATTTTCAGTCAAAATACATTGTGTATACATTGTATAACCTATATATATGTTTTAGTAGTGTCATTTGTTCAAAACAACGAACTCACCTCCAACAGAGTTGTTGACCACGCACAAGTATTTTCCAGAATCCTCAACTTTAGCTTCCTTTATAATCAGAGTTCCAGATACTTGCTTCACTCGGTCATTGAGCGTAACTGGCTGCTTCCTCGTCGTGCCGTCGATGAACTTGTACCATCTGCAACAAAACAGAGCGTGTTCAGGGCAACCATCCAAGGGAACCGATCGCTTGTTGCATGGACATTCAAAGGTAAAAAAGACTACGCAATTAAAGTTCAAAATTATACAGATTTAATTCCACTGTCAATAACCCACCTGAAAACCGGAACAGGGAAGCCTTGACCCAAACAAAGAATCGCTCCCTTCTCTCCGGCACTCAACTCAGACTCTTGCAACCGACCACTACCCAGTTTTGGAGGGATACTATTCGTAGGTTCTTAAAGAGAAACAGAGACTTGAGCAAACCCTATCACCTTGAACTAAACAATAACTAAAGCGCGCGAAGCACGGCGAGTGTTATGTGCAACGGCACAAGCACAAAGTAAAGATCAAAGCGTTTACAAAAGCATGAACACCCTGGCACTTACCGGCAGGTGTGTACGCTGGTGGATCATTACTTTGGCTGGCCGTTCGCGGCCGGCCGCGTTCGTCACGCCTTCAAGCCACGCCGCGTCGGACTGCAATAACAACGCACATCAGTACATTGGAATGGGATGGTGGCTACGTGATGGATGAATGCGTGAGATCACTGCGGCCGGCCGTGACACTGATACTAAGGGACCTGAGTAAATCCGAGAGGGCTGCAGTAGATCCTGCAATGCAACCCTCGTGCACTTAAGAATTTCTGGGGTTTATTTTGCTATGGCGAGTCCTATATAGCATTTAACTCGAGTGGTATGTGTAAAAGCTTGTCCGCAGCGTTAAAATGAGAGCGCCTTCTCCCAACAACGTATAGTGTCTTTTTAGACAAGCCCTATCACTCACCTAAATATGGGCGCAGGGTACGCGGCAACTTGGCACGTTAAGTACGCTACTTTGCCTTCTGATACGACGAAAACCTCCCAACCTTCGAAGTGTTTGGTCGAGTCTTTTCTAGGCGCAATCTTATTAGTTGGTTCTGTAACGATTTGGGTAGTCTTAGAAAACCTACATCGCGAGGAATCATCGTGATAGAATGATAAAACCTATGGGAATAGTATCCGTCAAACATAACAACCTAAATTAATTTCTATACTTAATGTTAAAACCATGTCGGAAGTCTTACCTCCCTTTTGTGAACAGTGGATAGAGAAGCTTACCTGAACACTGGTGCGGGATAGCCCGATACTTCGCAGGTGAGAAAGACTGACTCGTTAAAAGATACTAAATAGATTTGACCACCTTCGAATTTGCGGCTCTTTTCACTTCTCGGTGCAATTTTGTTGGTCGGCTCTGCAATAGAGGAGATAGGTGAATTCGGCGTACCTTGATATGGGTACAGGGAATCCTTGAGCCGGGCATAAGAGAGCGATGGACGAGTTTTGCGGATAGTGTACCGCCGCCTTCGGAGTTGCAGTGATGCTCGGCGCGGCGCTCCCAATGGGTTCTAAAGGAACATTATTCATCGTGACTTGCCTGTATAGGGGAGTGGGGAACGCCTGCGCCTGACACAGCAGAGCAAAGTTGTGGCCTATTTCTTTGATGAATGTAAAACTTTTAGAGTCCCCCGAAAACGTTGGTGCCTTAGCGCCCACCGGTTCTGAGAAATTGAAGTGCGTAAAACACAAAGAACATGCTGCCTTTAATGATTAATTGTGGAAGAGACACTTGCCTGAATATTGGAACTGGGAAAGCTTGAGCTTGACATAAGAGTCCGAAGCTCTGTCCAATGGTTCTTACGAAAGTGGTACTACGTGCATCCGTGGAGAATGTAGGGGCTTTGGAGCCGACTGGTTCTGTTTGTTCAAATACACGACAAGTAAAGATAATGATGAAGGTAACATATGTACTTGCCTAAAAATGGGAGCAGGGTAACTTTGAGCCTGACACAGAAGAGCGAATCCTTGTCCGATGCGTTTTCTAAAGATACTTCCCATAGATTCAGATGAGAACGTCGGTGATTTGGCGCCCACGGGTTCTACAGAATATTTCTAAAGTTGACACACGATCAAGGATTGTCCGTAAGCGGACAAAAATATTAACTTGCCTGAAGATTGGTACAGGAAACGCTTGCGCCTGACAGAGGAGGGCAAAACTTTCTCCTTCGTTTCTCTTAAGAGATGAGATATCGGACTCAGTAGAGAACGAGGGGGCCTTCGAACCGACGGGCTCTGCACACAACAATATGGCTATTTAATACCAAACCAAGATTAAATATTTAACCAGGGTTCGGTGATTGACTTTCTTGCTTAGGATTGAGTATTATTTGAGAACTTGCCTGAAGATCGGAATAGGAAACGCCTGGGCCTGGCACGTCATTGCAAACGCATGGCCCTTTTGTCTTATCACCGCCGATAAAGTCGAATCAGTGGAAAAGCTTGGCGGCTTCGAACCGACGGGCTCTGCACACAACAACATTTGCTATTTAGTACCTACTTTGACGATCCCAGAATGCGAGGATAGTATATTTTTAACGGACCGAAATAAAAGAGCTACTTGCCTGAATATTGGTAAGGGAAAAGCCTGGGCTTGGCACATCATTGCGAACGCGTGACCCTTATGCCTCGTCACCGCCGAAAGAGTGAAATCATTGGAAAATGTCGGCGGCTTGGAACCCACCGGCTCTGTACAACAAAATATTTACAATTAGCTTACCTAAATACGGGGGTAGGGAATGCCTGCGCCTGACAGAGTAGTGCGAAACTATTTCCGATTTCTCTCACAAATATACTGCCTTTGGAGTCCGTCGAAAAAGAAGGGGCTTTGGCACCAACGGGTTCTAAAAAATGGAAATATAGTTCATGGTTTTGAACCTACCTGAATGATGGTTTTGGGTACCCTTGCGCTTGACAAAGCATGGAGCCCACGGAGCTAGCTTCGATTTCATAGTTAAAGGACGCTGCGGTGGTATGGAACGCGGGAGCTCTGGCCGTGATGGGTTCTGGATTTCAAACAGAATGTTTGATAAATGCTCACCTGAATAAAGGGGGCGGGTGTGCTTGCGCCTGGCATAACAGAACTATCGCTTGCTCCGCAGCTTTTGTGAGCGTAGTACTTTTAAACTCAGACGAAAAAGTCGGCGCCTTCGACCCGACGGGTTCTGCCAATTTAAATTCACTCAGATTCAACGACTTGTTTGAGCACCTTACCTGAATATTGGGACGGGAAACGCCTGCGCTTGGCATAGCAATGCGAAATCTTGGCCGGTCCTACGAGTGATCCCAGAGAATTGGACGTCATTCGAAAACGTAGGGGACTTTGAGCCAACGGGTTCTATAATGAAATGTTTAAAGTTATTCACCTGAAAACTGGAACCGGAAACGCTTGAGCCGGGCACAGGAGGTTAAGACTCTCGCCTACTTTCCTCACATACCAAGAAAATTTATTGTCGGTTGAGAAACTGGGTGATTTCGATCCGACGGGCTCTAAAATAAGATATTTTAAATAGAAATGGCTCAAGCTTTAGAAGTACATAGATTAAATGAAGTGTCTCACCTAAACACTGGGACAGGGAACCCTTGAGCTGGACACGTAAGTGCAAAATCTTGTGCGGAGTCAATTTCGAACCACGCTAATTTCGAGCCGCTTGAAAAAGCAGGACTTTTGGAGCCGACAGGTTCTAAAACAACATAGATTTATTTAGATACCTGAATAATGGGGCGGGGTATCCCTGCGCGGGACATAGCAACGCGAAGCCATGTTTTTCGTCCTTAACATACCAGGCCATTTTGAAATCCGTAGAGAAAGTAGGGGCTTTCAGGCCGACCGGTTCTAAAACAAACGCTACGGTCAGAAAGCGTACGAGACTCACCTAAATACTGGGACGGGGTGCGCTTGGGCGAGACACAGCAGCGTAATGCTCGAGCCCATCGTAAATTCCACGAACTCTATGGTTTTACTTGGAACTTTAGGTGGCGCGCTATTAATCGGTTCTACAAGAAAATGCGACAAGTCAGTGATTTTATATTTACCTCGATAAAGGAACTGGGAATGCTTGGGCGGGACACAGCAATGTCACGCTCCAATTGACAGACGTACTAAAACCCCTACTATTGTCCAAGGTGGGGAACTTCGGAGGCACTCTGCCAACAGGCTCTAAAGATTGACAAAATGTTTTTCTATTTTATCATATGAAACGACACTAGTTACCTGAATATTGGGACAGGGAATGCTTGTGCCGGACAAAGTAACGTGACTGTATTATTCGATGACTCTTCAGTGAGATCGATCACTTTAGTTGCCACTTTCGGAGCAGCACTGCCCACCGGTTCTACAAAATAGTTTTGAACGATTATAAAATTGAATAGAATACCTGAAGGTTGGAGCTGGGAACGCTTGCGCGGGACACAAGAGTGTGACGCTTTCGCCGCCATTAGCGTCGAAGGCTCGACTTTTGTCACCAGTTGTAAATTTAGGATGGACGCGACCAACGGGTTCTAAGAATACATAAAAGCGTGATGTCATGCCAGTCTATATAGTGATTACCTGAATACTGGGACAGGGAAGCCCTGCGCTGGGCATGGGATCGTCAAACTTGACTCGCGACTGGCACTGAAGCTTCTCGAGCTATCCATCGACGGGAATTTGGGCGAAACTCGTCCGACGGGCTCTAGAGACAACAACATCATCAATGTACCTGAACAGTGGAGTGGGGAACGCTTGTGCTGGACAGAGCAATGTCACGCACGAATTCGAAGCAAAGGTAAAGCTGCGTCCTGTCTCCGTAGAAGGGAATTTCGGCGATACCTTTCCCATCGGTTCTGTTCGGGAGAAAATGTAAAAGATTCGAATTACCTAAATGACGGCGGAGGGAACCCTTGTGCAGGACAGAGCAATGGGACACCGCTGCCCATGTTCGATATAAACGATCTGCTAACGTCTCCTGTTGCAAATTTTGGCGATACTTTTCCCATCGGATCTACGGATTTTGTGATTCATAGTTTATTGCAATAGAAACGCGTATTCTATTTCACCTGACTTACCTAAACATTGGGGCGGGGAAAGCTTGAGCGGGGCATAAAACCGATATGGTTTGGTTGCTTTCAAAACTGAACAGTCGACTCTTTTTATAGAGTCGGAAACTTCGGTGACACTTTTCCCATAGGCTCTGGAGAAAAATCGTGTGGTTTTTATTTTTTTACCTATGAAGCGGGACTGGGAACGCCTGCGCGGGGCACAGGAGAGTAACGCTGCTGCCTTCCTCAAAGTCCACGAGGCGACCCTTATCGAGATTGGGGAACCTCGGTGCTACTTTTCCCAGAGGTTCTATACAAAAAAAATATAAAACCTTAAATATAAGGCCTTAGACAATAAGTACCTGAAGATTGGAACCGGGAACGCCTGAGCAGGGCATTGTAATGCATGCGAATGATTTTTCTTAACTCCGATCATAGTGCTCATCACCAAGGACGCAAATTTTGGTGGCACGCGTCCCACCGGTTCTAGAATAGGAGTGTGAGATGTTAAGAAGTTTCAGTACCTGAACAGTGGAGTGGGGAATGCTTGTGCAGGGCACTGCATGGCGTAAGACTCGTTTTTCTTAACTTCAAACTTAATCCCAGTCAGAACGGTGGCAAACTTGGGCGGTACGCGTCCGACCGGTTCTAGAAATATGTAGAAAGGGAGATTTAGGGTATTACCTGAATAGAGGTACGGGGAAGGCCTGTGCGGGACATTGTAATGTGAATGCGGAGCCCAGGGTGGTAACATACATGGCGCCGACTTGTGTGGTGGAGAGTTTTGGTGGCACGCGACCTACCGGCTCTGGGGAGGTAAACGTTACGTTTGAGAGTTCTTACCGACACATAGGCGCAGGGAAAGCTTGGGCTGCACAGAGGACCGCCAGGTTGGTTCCCACGCTAAACTGGAAGCCGCTGGTTGTCTGCGCGCTAGGGAACTTAGGAGGCACCCGGCCAACGGGTTCTGCGCATGTTGGGAGAAGGCGGGTCAGGGTGGACCAGAGTATGACGCAGACCAGAGACATTGATCGGCTAAGTTGCCCCTACTCTCTAAACACCTATGGAATCGCGAGTCAAGGCTCTGCAGGGTACCCTATCCCAACATTCAGGCAAGTCGTTCATTAAAAAGTTTGGGAGCACAGTATTTGTGCGCGCAAACAATGCTATTGCTGTTACACATTCACTCAAAATTAATAATCAGACAAAAATGCTGTTGTTACAGTAATCTATCATGAATGCATTGAATGCCTTTGGATTATTAATTTTGAATGATAACTAGTAAGTTTAGAGAAAAGTAAATTATTTTTGCAGAATATTTCCAACTGGTTTGTCGATAGAAATATGTTTATTTCTTACATTTAAAATTATATTGAATTTTACGCTCTAAGTTTTTAATTTCATTACTTATTATTAGTACTGGAAATCGAATAATGACTGGCGATTGAGGGAAATCTACCAATGTTGGAAAATAATCTGCTCTCAAAATCTATTGAATCAAAAACACGTATATAGCAAAAATAATGTGTTAATGTCAACAATGTCAATTTAATAATTCACAATCAATATTTAGTCTAGGCAAAAATGTAACAATACAATCACCGCGTGTTTATAAATCAATGCGTTAAACCGTAAAATTAAAACATTGTTGTCATTAACGTGGCCCTCTGTATTCATTATCAGTAATTGTAAATAAAATGAACGTGTATTATGTACATTAAGACTAATCAGTACAAAGTTATTCAAAACAATATTTTACATAAATTGTACATATGAATCCAGAAAACCACCACAGGTAAAAGAAAAGAAGACTCACCAGTGATGACGAGTCGCCCCTTAGTGGCAGAGAGTCGTGTTTCCCCGGTCAACCTGTGCTTAGTGCGGCATTGATACGACTTATATCCGTCCTCGGGGCCAACATCCTTGATATGCAACTCTCCAGACGGCAGAACAAGGTATTTTCCGTCTGAAAACGTTTGATTATTGTAGATTTCTATTCTGTCATCCACGTACACTCATATTTGAAGTCATATTTGATTTCAGCGCAACAGTAAGGTTGCGATTTACTTACAAATTTCATAGCATGCAGGAAGGGGGATATAAGGAAAAGGTAGGCCGTTAGACCCATGGAGCAGTGGGAGGATGATTAGAACAGTCCTAACCAAAAATCGGATTCAGAATGGGACGGCAATAGGTCGTACCTAAGTTGCGATCTGATTCTAGACTGATGTCGAGCTCTTCGTCGCCCTCGCTTATAATCCACGAGACGACCGACACGTACTCGGACACAAAGCTCGGAATGTGACACTTTAGAATAGCGGCGTTGCCCTTCAATACGTACTCCTCCATTAGGTTCACGGCGTATGATTGGGACACCACTGGAACAACATGGGCAAAGGACTGTTGAAATAAATTGAAGCAAATGCATTAGCATCACCATTCACATCACATTAGCCTCATAAGTGGTAATAGACCCGTCTAGATGCCTCATTGCGTGTCAACATAAATCTGCGATGAAAGATAGTGTCGAAAGGATATTGGGATGACGGAAGGATGTGAAAGGCAATCCGACTAAACGAATACCTAAATCTGTTGAATTGCTGATGACAATCTCCTGCTCCTGGTCGTCCTCAGAGACTATCCAAGACGAAACTGACACGTATTCGGAAACGAAACTTGGAATCTGGCATTTAAGGATAGCAGCATTTCCTCGCAGGACGTACTCCTCCCAAAATTTCACGTCGTATTCTTGAGATACGACTGCAAAGACGGAAAACTATCCGTTAGCTAAATTCAGTATTTGATATTGTTTACAAAGTACGTCTAGGTCAGTTCGTTGCTGTGACGTAGGAATTATTATTACACATGACAGTATGAATCACTACTTATGAGTTAGATCCTTCTGTATGATTCATACTCATTTTTTATCTCACGCCTGTATACAGAGGCATTTTACTAGAGCGACTCGATTTCCACATAGTGTACGGGTCACTAACCTGTCCCTAATTATTACAAAACATCAGTTTCAAAAGAATGCACGACTCGACTCGCCGACGACAAAAAATACCCGAATTCCAGAGAGTAATGAGGTAAGGATGGAGGTAGGAAAGTGTAGATAAGACACTATTTACCCAAGTCAACTTCCGAATCTAAATTTATCTCCGATTCGTCTTTATCCCCCTCGGATATGATCCAGGAAGTGACCGTGACATATTCGGTGACAAAACTTGGAATGTGACACTTCAGTATTGCGGCATTTCCGCGGAGGACGTTCTCTTCCCAAAGATTCACAGTATATGACTGTGACACCACTGTAATAGAATAAGCTAATGTAACAACCAACATAAACCTATTTTTTTTACCTATATTGAATAAAAGGCACCGAATATATAGGAATCTGGGATGGAATGGAATAACACGGCTATTTAAAAATACCTAAGTCAGCTGAATCGCCTACACTTATTTCGCTTTCACTGGTCTCTCCGTCGGTAATGATCCAAGACGAGACAGTGACGTACTCAGTGACAAAGCTCGGCAAATGACACTTGAGTATCGCGGAGTTACCACGGAGGACGTTTTCGTCCATCAAGTTAATGGTGTAAGCTTGCGAAACGACTGAAACAATGTGGATTTGGTAAGACGAAGAATAAATTGTCTAACGATTAACAAAGGAAGTGGGAAAGGGCATGTAGTCGTAACTAGGACTCTGTATTGAAATACCCAAATTGTTTTCTTCGGACGCTTTAATCTCCACTTCTTCGTTTTCGCCTTCGGATATGATCCAAGAGGAAACGCTAACGTATTCGGTGACGAAGGTGGAAATGTGGCATTTAAGGACAACAGCGTTGCCTCGCAACACGCTTTCTTCCATGATATTCACCGTGTAAGCTTGTGACACGACTGCAAATAATACAGGATGGGATTTTTTAGGAACTAAACAGACTGATTAAAATTTAAAATACCCTCGTTATTAGAAACGTCGTCTGATTTGATCTCAGACTCTTCCTCGCCCTCAGAAATAATCCAAGAGGCAACCGAGACATACTCTGTCACAAAACTAGGGATCAGGCATTTCATGATAACAGAGTTTCCGCGCAAAACATTTTCTTCGACCAGATTTACCGTGTAAGCTTGGGATACCACTGTAATGTAGAAATGATACGTGTCAAATTAAACTGGGCGTGACATCTACAGGATAGGACATCTGGGGCGCATTTTCTATTTCCAGAAACTAATAATACCGTAATTTTCATTCGGAACATATTCTCCTCCGTCTGAGTCATGCCATGAAACTATTTGCACGTGATCAGAGACGAATGAAGGGATGTGACATTTGAGTACCGCGGCGTTCCCTCGAATCACGTACATGTCGTACACCTGTGACTCGTAGAGCTGATTGACGGCTGCAATGTTTGACGCACGTTAGAGCGGCCTCCAAAACAGCGGTCGAGGATCTAGTGGAGAGCGGATAGGGACAATTGGGGTCGGACGGGCGCTCTCGATTACCGTAATTGCCGTCAGAGCCGTTTAACGAAAACGCAGAGAGGGACTCCTCGTCCGTTATCCATTCCACGACATTGACGTAATCCGCCACAAACGACGGAATCGAACATTTAACGATAGCAGAGTTGCCGCGCAGAACGTCCTCGTCGATGACTCTAGGCTCGTAAGACTGGTGCACCACTGCGAAAGTTAAAAGCTTCTTTCATCTTGGTTAGGCTTTATTTTATGGGTGGGATTAAGGAAGCAGGCAGCGAAAAATTTGCAGATTTTAGCTACCCGAATCAACATTCGCGTGCTCCTCTGCAGTGACAGTTTCATTACCCATGCTCCAAGATACTACATGAACGAAGTCTACGACGAACGACGGTACGGTGCATTTGAGAATGGCCGTGTTCCCTCGCAGGACGAACTCGTCGTTCACTCTAGCCTCATACTGTTGGAGAACAGCTGCAGAAATCGAAAAAACGTTTGGATCGAGGAGCGGGAGTTGTATCAAACTGAGGAGTTACCCTCTTCTTGTCCGGGGAAGTATGTGCCTCCGTCGCTGTCCGTCCACATTTCAACGGACACGAAATCAGACACAAAACTGGGGACTTCACATTTCATTATCGCGGCGTTTCCACGGATGACGTATTCGTTATCAGCCTCAGGTTCGTAAGGTTGGGAAATCACTGACAACAATTGTTTACATTTAATGTTTTCTTCACAAAAAGGGACGAGGACAGGGAATGTGAGAGATAAAAAAATATATATGAAAGGAATACCCTCGGCAGGATTCGTATTGTTAATCGTAAGTATTTGTCCGTCATCCATTATCCATGACTCCACGTAGACGAAGTCGCTCACGAAAGAGGGGATCTTGCAGCGGACCACGGCGGCGTTGCCTCTAATCACGTACTCGTTTTCGGCTTCGGTCACGTAATGCTGTGACACGACTGAAGAATGACAATTAGTCGACTTGATGGTAATGAGCGGGCAAAGGTGTGGGACGGGCGTTTAACGTCGGGAAGTGGTCATTGTTTAGCGGAGTCATTGTTACCGAGGTCGTCGGAATGGGTAATCACTGTTCCTTCTTCATCGATCCACGATTCTACCTTCACAAAGTCGGCGACAAAAGAGGGGATGGAACATTTGAGAACCGCGGCGTTCCCTCGAATTACATACTCTGTGAGGATCTCGGCTTCGTATAGCTGATTAACAACTGGAATAAGACAAGCATTGTCTTTAAATATATGAACGATTCAGCGATTTTTTGTTAGTTCGTGACTAACAAACTTAAATGGAGGAACAATGCCAGAGGCACAGTCCAAGAGACATTTGACTACAGGAAGCTCGTATAGGCTGTAAAGCTTTTACGGCCATTGACATTCCATCGGTTAATGGTGTGGTTGGGAGCGGAAATTTGGCAAAACAGGATACGGAGGCATGTACACTACATGCAGATGAGTGTACCATTGTCTTGTGAGTCCGCGGTTGCGTAAATGTTGTCATCCTCGTCATGCCATGAGACGACGCTCACGAAATCCGCGACGAAGGAGGGTATGGAACATTTGAGGATAGCAGAGTTCCCGCGGATGACGTATTCGTTGTTGACCTCAGCCTCGTACTGCTGCTGCACCACTGCGGGTTTGAGAATCCTCAAGGATCAGGAAGAAGGGGTTGATTTGGCGGAGGCATTAACCGTAATTATCGCCCGGAAGGAAGTCCTCATTGTCATCCGTGTGCCAAGAGAGGACCTCGACGAAATCAGCGACGAAGGAAGGGACTTGACACTTGAGAACGATGCTGTTCCCCATTATCACGTATTCCTTATTGACGTCGGTATCGTAGTTCTGGGCGACCACTGAGATAATAAGTTCGGTCAAACGTTAAGTCAAATATCGTTATCTAAAATCGAGCTATTGACAAAAACACGAAGAACCTGTGAGAAAATACACGTTCAACATACATAATGTTAATGGTGGTAATAAAAATGAGCATTGTATGAATTGTAAAGTCAAATTAACTTTTTGCTCAGAATTAGACGTACAAAAATACTATTAAAGTGACTTTACCAAACATTATAACAACACCACACTAAAAAGTAAACCTTACAATTATATTTAAGTATGTATAGTCGAGCTCAAATTGGATTACATACGCTATTCATTCAATCTAATGCATATAATAAGGTTTGTAAAGTGTATATTAATAACCTCGACCGTACATAGGGTCAGTAAGTTGATATTCTATTGGCATCCAACGTCCAGTGTTCATCATAAATAGGCAACGTCAATCAAAGCTTCTAAATAGGAAACGAATAAATAAATTAATATTTTTTTTTAAACTAGGTAGGTCTTGAAAATTGTTTATTTTGCGAAACATTTTAAAGTTTACGAGGTCGTAAATGCTTTAGGATATTATATCATCTACGGAGGCCATCGCAATAGTTATGATCATAAAAATTCAAAAAAAAAATGTTTTTGTGGTTTTTCCCAAATCTGGAATTGGATTTGAAAAAAAAAAACAAAATTTCAGCTTTGTTTGAATTTAGCGTTGTGTTAATTTTATAATAAAAAAGTCGACTTAAGGTCCATTATATTATAATTCGTGAACTCTTTCAGTAGCCTTGAGCTTGCCATTTCAGCTCACATATTTGCATTTGCACCGCAACAGGTGGCTGTTGCATCAGCAAACACTATTGTTTGTGTACTGCTATTCGTTGCACAATACGTTCGGCAAATTTACATTTGTTTACATGACGTCTAATGGTTTTTGGAAATATTTACATGTTTGCGAAGCGTCTCCAAGTGCATTTTTTAATACTATTACATAGTATTCATATAAAATGCTGTTTAAAAAATAACTTCGATATGTCATCAAACCTTATCAAACTTAATTTTACGTGCATTAACGGCCCAAAACATATGGAATTATATAATTGAAATGAAAATATAATCGTAGAAGTCATTAAGGTCTTAGCTCCTTCATTAGATGAACCTTAAGCAGCACATTAACCTTATTACTCGAGATAATCCTTTAATTCATCACAATTCGGCGCTCATAGAACCACCGCGCCCAATTGCCCCAACTTGTCACAACGATTCACTGCGATAGAGCACTTTCTTCTCGCACCCACCGATTGGCTGCGGGCTGATTATTTAATTGACCCCAACAGAAGGGCAGCGGCCTGTGACTTGCTGCGACAATCCAATAATGCATCGGCAATTGTTGTTTCATTGCGCTAGAGGGCGGCACAAAGACCTCGAATTTCAATATTGGATTTTGAATCATCATGGTTAGTTTGACAGATATAGAAAACTAGCTTCTGCCCGCGGCAACCTCCGCGTGGAATTCAGTTATAGCGTTCCAGCGAGAACTAAATATGCATTTTTCCAGGTTAAAAGTAGCCTTTCCCGGGAGTATTTTTTCATGGAAATCGGGCCCCGCGGTTTACGCGTGAAGAGGTAACAGACAGAGAGACAGACAGAGTTACTTTAGCATTTATAATATTAGTATCGATTTTGTAACAAAAACCATACACAGCTGGACATAGGTCTCCCACAACCATGGTTGCCTACAGATCCTATTGACCAACAGTGGACGACTTTCGGCTGAAGTGATGATGATAATGCTAATGACCAATATTCAAAAGCTCATACAGTTTTAGACAAAATGTTTCTATTACACATTGATCATGGTCATAAATTTTATAAGGTATACCATCTTCAGGCAACCTGAGAATGAATTCCAACAATGATATAAGACGGAGCAAGATGTCATCCACTTTAGTTGCGGCTGAGCTTTCTTCCGTCATCCAACGAGGCATAATTTACCGTATGTAATTTAATACGTTTTATCTCATAACATGTATATTAGGTTACAAATGAGCAAGGGGCATAAGTCAACAGTTCAAGCAGCACTTTGGATGTTAGATATCATCTTATTATGATAAATGGACAGCTCGTTTCCGTGTAGAGGTTTTGGATGGTAACTGTTATGATTTAGTTAGAAGCATTTGGTTGTTTCTGTTATGCAATGCTCTATGGTGACAGTTTTGATATAAGTAAATTTTAGTGATGGTTTGATAAGATTTTTCATTTGCAGACGCTTCGCTGATGTCATGAAACATTTTTAAAACCATTAAGGATCTAAGACTGGACTTTTTTATCATGTCTGCTCGCCTTTTGAACTCCTCATTTGGACCTGGGTACTTCGACAAATCCATCCACTTCGATCCGTCGTCGTCTTCGGTTCCTCATAAACTAACAGCAACTGCGATAACTTTGTAATTTACATTACATATTTTGACAAAAACGAACAAGGAAGACCACACGTAACGAAATGGAAGTTGTCTATGTCTTCTTCCTTATAGGAGAAAATCAACATTTAACCTGTCCTCGCATTCTTCAATGCAATTTTGGCTGTCTATGGACACTAAAATAAGTTCTTTATGAGCATAAAGCAATGAAAATATCAGTTTGTTGTCATTTCACAACAAGTCAATATCTCGATTTAATCAAAGTGTATTTATTTAGGCTGCGGGCCTATTTCATGCATGGCTCCTGTAAATGAGTCGCCGCAAAAATCCTCTAGGGGCGCTAGCGGCGTTGGTGTCAGCCAAGGCAGCCATTGGCTATTATTCGCGGTTTGACAATGACATATACTCAACTAGGGGCTCTATTCGAAGTTTTAAAAAGGGAAAGAGACCGCTAACGGCGCGCTAAATTGAACTTCTCAAAGTGCGCCACGGCGCGTGAGCGCAGGGATTATGAATGTCTCTTTCCCTATTTAAAGCTTCGAATTGGGCCTCAGTCTCCAACACCAATGACGACCGCTACTGAGCAAAAATACGGTGGTCCTCATTGGTAGGTCATATGATATGAGTGTCTCTTGGACAACTGAAAAAGCATTGAGAAATGAGGACAATTAACAGTTGTTTTCAGACATTGCACATTGACAGCCTTAGGGTCCTACTCATATCGCTATCCTTTTTACTCCTTGATGTAAAAAAAGGATAGCGATATGAGTATCGCGGCAGCATCGCTACAAAAAGTCGCCGTGGGCGAGGGCCCTTATGCTACAAAGGGTCAAGTATTTACCAGCTCGCACGTTCACGTCCCTGGAATGGATGGACCCGGGCGGGTTGCGCGCGAGGCACGTGTAGACCTGCGCGTGGACCTCCTGTCGGTAATCCTCGGCGCGGAATGGCGGAAACTCCAAGTTGCCGTTCGGTAGGACCTGAGGAAGACATGTCAGAATCAGCCTTATGGCCGTAGAGAACCACCGTCACAACAGTATATTTTACGTCACCCTTGGCCGTAAAGTGGGATTTTCTGCCCGCTACGCGAGGAGAAAATCTCATTTCCTGGTCAAGGTATGACGTAAAACTTTAGACAAACGACGGGCGGTAATTCGTAAAGCCCCAGATTGCATATTTATGGCCCGCACCTTCGGTTCGGGCCGCAAGCACTTGCGTTCTGGGAGATTAACGAATTCACCACCAGGTCTGTAATACTATTACATTACATCTCACCTACCCTCAACAATAGACATAGACATTTATTTTTCAATATCAAATTACAGCATATTTTACATGTCAAAATAAGAGGATTTCACATTGACATCGTCAGAAAGAATACAAAATAAAAATAAAATGAAAATCAGGAATTAAATGTTTCACCGTTAGGATTGTCTTTTCATACCAAAATAAGTACCTAGATAATTTTGGCATGTACTATAGTGTGTTTTCGCACACGAATAGTGTCGCAAAGTGCTTTCCACTCATAATGACAAAATTCAAAATGCATAGTTCTCTATGAACTATAGAAAACTATGCATTTTGAATTTTGTCATTTTGAATATCGTATAGCGTTATATATTTTATTATCGATTTTGATTCTCATTGTAAAAGTAAAACAAACGTTTCTTACTTTAATAAATACTAGCTTCTGCCCGCGACTTCTTCCGCGTGGAATTCGGTTATAGCGTTCCCGCGGGAATTGAGCGGGAATTAAACTATTACAAATTATATACGAAAACATTCCTCTTGAATCATCTAAAAAGAATCTATTAAAAAAAAAACCGCATCAAAATCCGTTGCGTAGTTTTAAAGATCTAAGCATACATAGGGACAGACAGACAGCGAAGCGACTTTGTACTATGTAGTGATTACAATAATTGTGCCATGATGGAACTTTAGGTTTATTAAAATATAGTAAGACTCCAATTAAACATCACTTAATTTTAATAAATTCAATCGGAAAACCGATTCCGACCAAAGTCGTACGTAGCTTCGTAATCTAAATGAGCAATTAGTTATTTGCGGTTCAGTATAATACACCACAGAGGCTTTTGACCATGTGTCTGCCATATGTAAGCCGTTTCAATTGCCAATTATTTTTCAGCCTGACTCAGAATGTGGGCCACGCATGCAGAAAGGGAGGCACTGGCGTGGAGTTCCCACAGACTTATAGGTCGGACTATTATTAGCGAAGTGGATGCAAGGGCTTTTCGTCGATTGCGGATGGCGTCGAATACCTATTGTATACAGAAGTGAGGAAACACAGCTGGCATCTGCGATGTGTATAAGAAAAAATCTGATTTTGGTGTTATTGCTTTCAACGCCACCAATGTCCATCATTATAATCGCATTACAACAAAAATCCTTCCCCGAAACTCGAACTATCTCAATACCAAATTTCATCCAAATCGGTCCAGTAGTTTAAGCGTGAAGAGCGTGCGTAGCATTTATAATTGACCGAGCGAGCGAAGCGTCTCCGATTTAAATTCATCTGACTTTAGGATTTTGGCTGTTTTCCTCTACCGTAGCGTAGGTTGCATTTTTCAACTGATTCTCGTGAAATATTGTGAGCAGTTTTTTTTTTAATCGTCAATACGATATTCGGAAAATTTACAAATTGGCGGAGACTAGCGAGCTCGACAGCTCTCCGGGCCACTACTCCACTAGTGTTAGTTATGGATGACTAACCTGGCGTAATCCAGGCACGTCGCCCACTGCGGTCCCGTCAGCGCGCACCCAGAACACATCGGGGGTCGGATTGCCTCGCGCCGCACACTCCACCACAGCGCCGGTCGTGTTACTGAAGTCCACTCGGTTAGGGGGCTCTTTCATGAAGATGGGGCCATAAGTCTCGTCCTCGCAGAGTACTGATCCTGTGGGCAAGGGAATACATATTTATACATTTGTTATCCCTTCAAGTGAAAAGCGCGCTGATCCGGTCGCTGTCAAATAAATATACTCTATGGCTTTTAAAAATATGTATAAGGTAAAGGCCTGATTATATGAACTTCAAAATTTGCCACTTGAAGGTTCAATAAAATTCTGGTCAATATAGCAATGGCAGACAATGAAAGGAGACTTTCCCTCTGCACTACAATATGGGGATTGTATAGAAAAGTCTTTTCAAATTTCCTCGGGAACGGCAATGCAAATTTTATTGTACCACTTTGTCAGCGTAACTAATATGTATATTCATTCCAAATTACAGCTTTCTAGAACTAAGCATCTCCGAGCAATAGTGCGGACAGACGGACGGACGGACGGACGGACGGACGGACGGACGGACGGACGGACATGGCGAAACTATAAGGGTGCCTTGTGGACTTCGGAACCCTAAAAAAGGCCTTCTGCTGAGTTTGTTGCGGCGCTTCTTCTCAAGCAATGGGTCTAGGAAGCGCTGGTAAATTCATTTCTGTTAAATTCATTTAAAAGTGACGTGTAACGTAATAGTGCACAGGTGTGGCCTATTTGCTGAATAAATATTTTCATTTTCATTTTCAGCAAATTAGCCACATAGGGGCACTTTTACACGCCAGAAAAAGAATTTACCAGCGCTTCCTAGACCCATTGCTTGAGAGGAAGCGCCGCAACAAACTCAAGCAGAAGGCCTTTTTTCAAAATGTCCACATAGTTACAAAATTTACATTACAGGTATAAATTATACATATAGGTACGTACTAAAATTACATTGAAGGGATGTATAGTCCCTAACTTAAACTTAAATCTAAGATCACACAACATTATAATATCTGCTTAGAAGCAATTTTGATAATTATTACCTAGTTACGTTGATGATATGATGCCGAGTAAGTAAATAGGTTTTATCATATTTGAGGAAGATACTCGTATCATATTTTCCCAGAATTTAATCATGTCCTGGACAACAACGTGTCGGTTAGACAATGCCGGAAAATTACCCGAAACGACCCAACTTGGGTAAAATCCGAGGTGTAAGTGCCCAATACGTAGGTATTATTCGGGAGAGGCATGGCCACTCAGCGGCCATTTCTACCTACGTAGATATCGATACAACAAGAAAATTCAACACTGTACACCACGATATACCCGAGATCCTATAATGACGAGTACATTTCGTGCTACAACAGAACAAAGCGTACGCGAAAGTTGAATAGGCGAGTCAAGAGTTTTCAGCATTCCCGCTGACGCGTGCTCGTAACGTAACCCTTTGGTATACTTTGCCGGCTCGACCCAGATGTCGAGACAATAAAGCATAACTACATTTTGAGCCTTGCGAGATGACTCGCTCTACGATACGACAATTATCACGTAATTAACGACAACCAGCATTGCGTTAATTTTATTCATGTTAAGTCTCTAATTGGGCAGTAATATACGGCAGTAAGATCGTTTCTCGCTGAAGCTTCGAGATCTATTTTAGATTAGTCGGATTGATTCACGCATCGTTAATCCGTGAGTAAACCAATTAAGGATGCATAACGTTCTCTTTATTGCGGTGTTCACTATACTTTTGAATTTAGATCTTTACATGAATGAGTTTCTAGGAAAATCTATTGATTTTTTATGATTGGACATCGTGTATGGACTTTATCATCAATCGAGTTGGATGAGATTACGTATAGATGATGGCTGTCTACGTCTGTATATTAAGAGAATAACTTAAATTTTATTGAAGGCTGCAATGAAAGTGGGGCTGCTGTACTTACTAAACGAGTAATGATTACTTTATTCCAAATCACATTAATATTCTGATATTCCGATAAATATATATATTGATTAATTCAACAGGTACAACGACCATCCCTCTCCACTTGAGGACAAAAAATAGCAACAAAGCAAAGAGTACAAAAGGAGCAAGCACGGCTGTGCCTGCGCAGATGTGCGCGCACGCTCCGGATTGGCTGCGCACGACAGATGCTCGCTATTAGACCGAATCAAAAATGATTTATGGCCACTTGTGCGTGGTGCAGTAGAGTACTATGATATCTCTATAATTGGTCAATATCATCAGTCATTTTTTGGTACGAAACTTTCTTAGACTAAGTAGTGTTTGAGTTGAGATATGCATACAAAATAGACACAAGTCGGTTCTATAATTCCTACCTGGCTCCTCGTCCGATCTCCTATAGTTACTAAGAGAGTTCGAGGTCAGATAATCACTGAAAATTCCTCTTGTGTTAGAGTCAAGTTAAGTAGTTAGAAAAGCTGAAAACATATTTTCCTGAGTCAATCTAACGAACGGAACCAACCATCTTCGCATAACTAACGTAATTAAATGTAGCAGACAATTAGGTAAATACTCGTATACACGTCATACTCTTAGGTACGCCTAACTGTTCTAAGTTATGCCGACACGCTCAAAGTTTGCATGTCACCAACTTTCCTATTCAACACAAGTAAGCTACAGAACTGTAACCGTATATGCATTCTTCCCGTACTAGAATTCACTATTACATTATTCATTACCCGCTAACTTACGGGCCATTGTTGAAGATTTGGTAGCTTTGAGTACCTAATGTTGAGAAAAGGGCCCGTGTACATAACAGAAAAAGATTTGACACGCTTTTCTAAAGGTATTTAGGTCTGATGATTTCGGTGTGTTTTTTCTGCACATTTTGATAATTGTAGATTTTCTAACTGGCTTTGGGATAGCCCAGACTAGAGTGGATTTTAGTCGGGTGTTCCAAAAAATCTTTTACAGAATCTGTTAAAGCCGGATGCAAGCAAGTTTAGTTTCTACTACACTAGCTAGGTATATATCATACATGTCTAAGCATAAGTTTTCACTTATTAACTATTAGAGAAGGTTCTTCTTATGCTATTATTGCAGTTTGAATTACACACTTCCTTACATCATCTGAGAGGATACGACACCTCTTTAATGCTCTCCTGATGAGAGAAAGTAAGACAAGGAAAGAAACTGAAGGAAGGTCATTAAACCCGTACTTTTCTAGAAGCAAAAAGATCGTTATTAAACTAACTCCAATGTATAAAAACAGGAAGGCGTCCGATATGACAATGTTTGGAATCCAAAGAACAAAGCAGCGCGTGCGTCCGTGCGCGTGCACAGAATTCCGACGCGGCCTGGGGAAATATTGATATTTCTCGAACCTTTTCATTGAGCACCGAAGATATTGGTTGGAACGGAGTTTGTTCAGTCGGCATGTCTTATACAGCTTAGATGTTCAAATTTCAATAGGTAACAGGTACAATTTTTAATATTCTGAAATATTCGTCTTATTTTTTACCGACAAAAGCTACTTTGTCCATGATCCATGTTACATATTTTGATACCAAGAAGATCCAGCACCGCATCGAGGGTGGCTAGCAAGGCTCGCATCGCACGTAACTTACAACTGGGCATAAAAGAGCCAAATGCGAAATCAAAGAGCCCACAGCTATAATACCACATTGAGTCCATAGAACAGCATAGAGTGCAGTCACCTTTATGAAATCCCAGATTTCAATTAACCGAATCTGTTTATCATTACCCGATATCCATATATCGAGTTAAGGTAAACAAACGGATGGCCATGCCACCGGTCTAAACAAATTGTAATGAGACTCGGCCGATAATGGATGTAGTAATTAAAGCCGAAGGCAAGCACGTGGCACTATGAATCTGCATCGTAAAAGTCGTTCACCCGACTACCGAAACAGAAACCACGCTAATGTTGTCTATACACGCAGATGGCAACACGAGGCGAGAATGGAGTTAGCTATTCTGGCAATACCAAAACATTCTCGATGGCCCGAAATTTGTCATTTTCACCAGACCATATTAGGTACCCCATCTCTCCCACATGACCATGCTTAGTTGAGTTAGATTGTTTCAGGAATACTTCTGAGGCTCTTAACTTACATTATCTAAGTCCAGCACGTGCCTGTAATGTTATCTCTTATCTAATGTATCTTGCATCATAGGAAGCTTTTACTATAAAGATAAGCATATCTCAACGATAAGCAAATGCCGTAAAGTGTCGGCTGCAGTAAAGTTCAGAAGCCAGAAAATGGTTTCTTTTTAATTTGTCTTCTTCAACATTGCAAACCTTTTTGATACCAGGTCAGGCTCTACTGTTATGGTATTTTACGAGGTTAGGCTAGCTATAAACAACCTGGCGAGTTTAGTGCGTGGTTTGCCATATGGTTGGTCGGTTTGTCGCAATCCGAAGAGTGGCGCCCACTTTCAGTTTTACGGTGATTATTAAACTACATTTGATATAAGGTAACGACGTGGGAGCTGTCCGTGTTTTTGCCGAAGTTAATAGAGTCTCATAACTATACGTTTAGGGTTTAACCATTTTCTTAGCTAGTCTTGGTATGTTAAAAGATCGAATGACACAGATTGAGCTATCTAAATCGATACCAAATATAGGTAGCTAATAATAAGTATCCGACCAATATCGACTTCAAGATAGAGATACACGGAGTCCGGAGTATTACACGAAAACTGACATGTTTGACAGTTTTCCTATATCGGAATATTGAAGGCAGTATTACATGAGAATTGGAAGCCTGTCCCTTGTCAGTTAATGTGAAAATGTCCGATAGGAGAACGATATTATTGAATCCGTATCTAGAAAATAAATCTTGGTTTTAATGATAGGCTATTGTGCTAACTGCTAACACGTCGTCTACAAAGATGGTTACAATACTTTTATATAGCGCTGCTAAAAGCGTAATTAATTCTTTCTACCTCCTACAAAACCAGATCCGTTGTTAAAAATGTCATAACGGAAGATCAGCATTGGCTTCACAACCAACATATGCCGAGTTAAGACCGTTTCGCAACTTTTTCACTTTTATTTCTGTTCCTCGTGTTTTCTTATCCTTTTCTGTTTTGTGTGTGAAATTTCGCGAGTAAATGTTTTTTTATGTTTATGTTTACTTATTCTCTACTAAGTTTTTATCTCGAGTTTTGCTACTATTCCCAGTTTTATTTGAACTTTTCCACCCCTTAGCGGATGAATTAAAAAAAACCCTCCTCAGATCTTTTCTACATTTGCATGCTCATGTACTTACAAGGTTTCATGTCTGCTTCTTAGTTCACTTTTAGTCTGATTTTCTTTTAATCAGTTAAGTTAGAGTTTTATTCAGTAGGTGGCGTGCATTCACCTCGTATTTTATTGTCAAGTATAATACCTCACCCACATCATGTTCATGCCATAACATGCTCCGGTTTCGTCCAACGTTATCACGGTGGCTGTTGCATAACAGAGCATCGTGGGCTATTGTCACATTGCCACGGAAAACTTGCTCTTAAAACCGAAACCTAAGGTCCAACGCTTATCATATCTTACGGGGATATTATAGTGGGTGTGCATACGGCATACTTGCAATGCAGCCAATCAAAAGGACGTATGTGCGTAAGAATCGTAGGGAACATAAGCAGTTTAAACATAAGCGCGATAAAGCGTTAGCTATTAGCTGCCTACTTATAGGCCGTGAATTGGAAAATTGCTCATATACGTTTATTGGTCAGTTTATTCGCTTAAGCAAATGTAGCTGCCGAGATTGAATTTGTTGCCGGGACGACTTCATCGAACACATCGTTTAGGTTTGGTGAATTCCCAATAGGACAGGTACCGAATAACAGTAGGTATTAGATAAAAGTATTTAATGGCAGACTTCATACGAACATCTGTGTCGCATGCACGATAGGTGGACAGAAATATTGTATCTACTAAGTAGTGTATATCAAGAAGAACAAAACAGTACTTGAGCTAGGCTGTGAAAAACAGATTAATACAGTTTAATCAACTCAAACCGCAACGTGCTCGGATTCCTAACTTTTATTCAATTCAATTCAATTCAATTCAATTTTTCATCAAATTCATTCATCATTTATTCAGCAAATTGGCCACATAGGGGCACTTTTACACATCAGAAAAAGAATTTACCAGCGCTTCCTAGACCCATTGCTTGAGAAGAAGCGCCGCAACAAACTCAAGCAGAAGGCCTTTTTTCAAAATTTACAAATTTTACAATACATGTATAAAATATACATATAGGTACGTACTAAAATTACATTGAAGTATTAATAAACATAAACCAAACCAGTCTATGGCCTTGCAACAGTTCTCACAACGACTAAATTAAATATGCATGTTAAGTCTAGTCTCATATGGAGAATACTAGTTTGCTATCGTCTATTCTAAAGTTAAAAACTGTTTATAAAAACAAACCCATGGATTAGATAAATAAACGCTGTGTTATTTTAGTTATCTTCGCTCCCGTTCGCCTCTGATGCAATAAATATAAATACAATGGAAACCGAATCCCCAGCATTTTTCACCTTTGCTTATCCGGTACAGTGGGAGACGGAATTAGTTCCACACAGTTACAAATAGTTACAATCATTATCATTCCAAGAAATTCAGCGAAAATTCTGATTAAAGTGATAAAATAGCAGGTAGGTATATTGGATTTAGTGAAATATAGTTTGCTGCGAAGACAATTTGAGACGAGAGACGATTTACAATGATTATGTAGTTTAACTACACTTACTTAACGTATGTAAATCTGATTTATCCTTCCTGCAAAAACTTTTAAGCCTATGCTAAACTCGTAGAAACTTACCGCAGAATGTTTACATCGCATATGGGCTTCATGTGTGGGCATAATCAGTTCATTCGAACCGTTTATTTATTCTAACAGCATTTTAAACGGTTTAGTGAAGGTTTCACGGATCTATGATGCTATAGCGATAATAAGAATAACGCATTTTGTGTGTCAAGTGTAATGTTTTCATTTCCTCGGGAAAAATTAAGATAGCATCCATAAACAAAGCCGAAGCCAAGATACCACCATGTTCGGGACAATTTATACAGAATATTTTAAAGAAAATAATAGTCTATAACCACAGGATATTGCAGTTAATAATCCAGGGCCAGATTCAAGGTAAACGGAGTGTTCGTAGAAGAAGAGCCTCTTGGCTTAAAAATCTGCGTCAATGGTTCCAGAACAGCACCCGATAACGTTTCCGTTCAGCTGCGTCAAAAGTGGAAATAGCCATGATGATCGCCAAACTTCGATAGAAGATGGCACCTACAAGAAGAGTGGTTCTGCTCCACATGATATTATTGAAGTAACGACTAGACTCTAATTATAGTCAAGGACGTCCAATCAAATCTCTAGTGGATACGTGCACTCGTTCTTTGAATATCGTCATAAGCATAAGGGAACCTCAAGGGGAAGATCATTTCATAGCTTGCAACCAACTACGAGTGTCATGTTAAGGGTCGGTTGATTCAAGCATAGTTGACGGACTCCCGGTCGTTAAATATGGCCGCCGAGCTGTCATTCCATACAGAAACGTCATTTTGTCCCATAGTAAAATATTTAACGTTAACGTTAACTTTAATGGATGGTTTGAATCAGCTTAATTAACTCAGCGAGATACAAAGTACTGCCAATTCTCAGTCGGTCTGCAACCGTCCGTGACCTTAGTCCATCGCGCCGAAAGGCCAACGCGCTTGCTGTTTACTTTCAGGCACTGACTAAAACGTCTGCGATTCGTTTAGCACACTAACGTAAACATTTGTAAAACCCTAGGCAAATCGTCGGTCGATAAATACACGTGGCTAATCATCGAAACAACTGGGAAAAATCATTGACACAGGTAAAGTATTAGCACTATCTGCAGCATAACTAGGCACCACTTGACAAACAGCCTAACGTCGTACTGCTGCGGCGTGCGTCTCCCATTCCAAGATGGTCCTTCGACATTTCGCCATAAATCATTTACAAAGCCTTAAGTTCGGGTCAAACCAAACTGAAGGCATCTGCGGCACGTCTGCGGCTCGTCTGCATCTGTATAGCATTAGTATAGCTCTGTGTGTCGCTCTGCAATTCTACATTGTGAATTTAGATAAAGATATTAAACTTCTCGTGTCGCCCTTATGGACATGTCGCCGGTCGCACAGATACGTTCTGGATCCTATTTCTCTATACCTGTCCAGAAAAGTTTTAAGCGTTAAAGGACAAAATTCCTGTTTATCTCACACGGGACGCATTGCCACCGCCCTGATTCGCCACCATTAAAATGAATAACTAACCCCGGCGTGGAATGTGACGTGCGGATATTAGTTCAGCGCCCGGGCGCTGTATCGATCCGTGACGTCACGAGGCCTCCCGACGTGAGGTCCTGCTTTGCCCGTTCAGGGTTTAGGAGGCTGGGAATATATCTTGATTCATTGTAAGGAAAGGAAACGTCTAGAAAGTATGTATGAGTTTTTCTGAATGAAAGAAAGCTAAGTAAGCGGGACTACAATCTCTATTTACATCTGATCGTAAGCAGAGTAATGTAGTTCTTGCTAGATTTGAGCCGAAAAGTACATCTTGAACATGCCGTATATCACTACGAATGCAGACTTATCTAGTCGCCTTAGTACTTATTATTAAATTTAACTTACGTTTGCTAAGTAAGTGAGGAACTATATCGACATTCGTCTCCATTTTAGAGCTCTTCGGCTGTCGATAAGTACTACATTTGTTACTTGACGTGTAATATTGACCAGATTAACTGACATTGCATGAGTAGAACTATATAAGCGAAGGACTCGATGAGTTTGATAAATATACCTACGAATTGCGCCAATGTAAGGACTATCAACTGTAGAGATATGTGTGGCTATGTCATGTTGTATCTGCTAGATTCATTAACGGCCCGGAAAAAACATCAATTTCGTGTTCCCGGCGACTCGTGAATTGATTTTAGGGGGATCGTCCCCCCACTTAGAAATGTTCGCGTTCTAGGATTTATTGGAAACCGTTGTTTGGTAAACACGGAGCCGGAATATTGAAGTGGAGGAAATTTTACAAGAAAACGTTGTTAAACGATAATTTTGATTTATGTTTCTCGTTGTAATTTAATATAACCCAAACGGTAACTCTAAACTTACGTTGATTTTTTCTCTAGTAACAGTTTAATCAGTTCGTCTTTAGTAGGCAACTTACTGTCGCGTCGACATATTTCGAACTGTGGGTCGAAACAACCTAAATACTGCACGTCTTACAGTTGAAATGATGATGCGACATAATCGGTATATGTGATCGGATCCTCCAAGTATATCCAGGTTGTGGGTAACTATGTTCGCCATAAATGATTCTTGTAAGTTGAGTAGAAGAATAACGACTACTTACATTTCAAAAGCATCATCTAGTAGGTAATGACCTCCCAAAATAGATGCCTATCTTGACTCTCAAAACAGACTCGTGCTGCTATTTGATATCAAAATATTCAAAATGCCACTCACCGAAACAGACCAGCACGGCGAGAGCCGCGATCCCAGCTGGCACCGCCATCGCACTGTCACTTCACTTCACCGATCACTTGGAACACTTCAGTAACTAAATGTATGGAACAGAACTAAAACGGAACTCGATGCGCCGCGGTGCGGCCGGGCACAGCCCGAATCTGAAACAAATTGGGATAATGTTATCATTTAACTCATTAAAAAACTTGAATAATTACTGTGCTCGTGTATAGGCTGGATGGGCCTTAGACTTACATGAATTTGTACGATCAGTGGCAGTAAGAATTTTACTAATAGGTACATTGGGTATGACGAGTCGTGGCCGACTCGGAATGGCAAAATACAGCTTTCCTCTCCATACCCACACCTTTCCTACGACTATTTAAGGTTTTGCTTAACATTTGGACTTTACCTCTGCCCGAATGCCCGATTGCAAAAGTCCAATACTCGTAGAAGAGAAACAATGGTACTATATCATCGCGTTTCGAATATTGAAAACAGTCTCAACTCCACGGTGCTTTCCTTCAGTTTAGGTAGAAGTCAGTACCAACTAATTTAGCATAATTTGGCCAGTTTAATGTCATGATTGGCTAGTTCTACATAAGTCCATTCGATTTTATGCTACCGATAATTATTATACACAACCTTCAACGAGCTAGCTTTATTATGATCTCAAGTCAATGGACGATTTCCATATTTATAACTCTCCATTGTCATGCAGATTTCATAATCTCTCAATTAATAAATGTGAAGTCAGAGGCAAGCATCAGAGATATAGCTCTCTCTTTCTCACCTAATAACACTGAAAAGGATGCACGTGTTCAAAGCAAAGGTGCACCATAATTCATGGTCTAGTTAACATAGTTTGAGCTGCCACTGATTAAGGATGCGTGATGCCAGTGTTATAAATAACTCGATTTTTTAAAAAATAATATACCCGACCGCAAACAAACTTTTGATATCACATTATATATTTTTTTAATCCGTTCATTAAACCCTTTATTTTTACCCCCCCGTCGATAGGCTTTGACAAATAAAAATTTGGGAACGTTTAAAATGCCTCCAAAAGTCAGCCATTTTGTTTTTTGTTTTTGATATACTTACCTAGTGTCACTGTCACAGTTAGGTAGGACGAATCTAACGACACCTCGCATGCTAAAATAAAATCCATCAAGCCATTTAGGCTACAGAGCGTGCCAAAGAAATATACGTACGTACATACATACACGCGTAAAACATAACCGTCCTTCTAGCGCAGTAGTCGGGTAAATGTCATGTCTAGACTGAGAGAATCGAGCAAATTAAAAGCCTAAGAGAACCAAATAACTAAAATGCTATCGTTTTTTTAGGTCGGCGCATTCGGATACGGAATGGATACGGACTAATTTCATCCACGCTTTCACAGATCTCATTTTAAATTTAACGGCCTCATATTATGCTACTCTGCAACTTCTATACACTACGGAACGGACGTATTCGTAGTGCTGCAGCGTATTAATTAATAAGTAGGTCGACATTCGTATGTAGGTATGATATGTATGTATGATACCTACATAGGTACAGCGACAGGTCAACCCCGAGCCTTTTTAATTATGTTTCACCCAAACGCGTGAAGTGAACGGGCGAGCGTCACGCCATGTAGTTTATTTTGAGTAGGTACCACCCGGCTCCCCCTTTTTTCTGCTTTGTTAATGTTGTATAGTTCTTTGTGGACCAAACAGGTTAAACTACTTAGTCGTATTTCCGCATTAGGTAGGTAGCTACTTATGCTCACAAAAATTATAAAATTGAAAATACTTGTGATAGCTCTCAGAAGGTAGACAATTTATACGTAATTGTGATTCATTTCGACCGATGACCATTATTTTGAATGTGCAAAAATTAACATAAACTTGCAATATATGTCATCATATCACCCGATGACATCACCCGAGTAATTCGTCAGTGAGATAAAGACTAGACAGAATAATCAATTGGTAACACAAGATGGTCAGTTTTTAACAACTTCTACCGTCTAACTTCTAGATAACTGTTTATTCTTTTTGAAGAGACGTAAGAGAATAGGTAGATTAAACAATTAACCGAGGAGGCCATACGATGAGTTAAAACATGACAACTTAAGTGGAATTGACTCGCCGTCTTACAACCGCGCGGTGCCAAACTGCATCAGCATACCTTTGCTATTATCCAAGATGTCATACTATGGCTTTGACGTAAATGCTGTTAAATGGTTCAACAGTTACTTGTCCGGCCGAGCGCAAGCAGTTACGATTCGCAAGGTAGACGGTAGTTCCCTGCTCTCATCTCTTAGTCCTGTGACTAGGGGAGTCCCGCAGGGTTCAATCCTGGGACCTCTCCTCTTCATTATGTACAGCGCTGACATTATCACCTGTATACAGAACAGTAATTTTCATCTGTACGCTGATGATTTGCAGATTTATCTCTCTAGGCTGCCATCAGATACAACTTCCACGGTAGATAATATCAATTCTGATCTAAATCGAATAGTTTCTTGGTCGGAAAAGAATTGCCTGGTACTTAACCCTAGCAAATCAAAGTACCTAGTTTGTGGATCGAAGGAGCAAATACGGAAGACACTCGCCATATTGGAGACTGAGGATGTAGCTATCATGAATGAACCAATAGAAAGGGTGATGGAAGCAAAAAACCTTGGCCTCCTCATGGATAGTCAACTACATTTTGAAAACCACATAGTTAAAGTTGCAAGTAACTGCTTCTATCGCCTTAAAGTTCTCTACAGTGTACGCGATTACCTCAGTGTGGACTTACGTGTCCACCTGTGTGAGTCGCTTATACTGTCTAGATACTCTAGATTAAACTATTGTGATGTTGTTTATGATGGTTGCATCCTCAGTCGGTCTAAAAGGCTCATCCAAAGAGTCCAAAATGCTTGCATTCGATTTTGCTTCAAAGTTCCCACATCACTCCGTACTTGAATGCCGCAAATATGCTGAACATGCCTGCACGTCGACGCTTGCATCTTGCGTCTTTGCTGTTCGGTGTGGTGAAACATGAAAAGCCCACATATCTTTACAATAGACTTATGTGGTCTAAAAGTGCTCGAAGGTGTAACATGGCTATCGGGCTCCCACATCACACCGCGGCTTTTAGAGGTAGTTTCAGATTTGCGGCATCCAAGTGCTGGAATGATATCCCTCCTCCCATCCAAGAGGCGTCCAGCGGCTACTCTTTTAAGCGAAAGCTGAAAGTATATCTGCTGACACTCCAAAAGTCCTAATCCGGCGTTAATATGAAGTGGCTTTTGAGTGCTTACAGTGTTATTATTACTCTTTTTATAATTTAATTTTGTTAGTATTCTTCTTTTACCATCATGCACCGACGTCGTACATGTACAGAATTTTTGTATAATATATATGTATATATGTTTAAAAAATATTTATATGACATATTTTACTGGCTATATTATTATTATTACTGTTTATATTATTTACCAATACCAATAATTATTCAATTTATTTATTTATTACATTTTAGTTTTTGTATAGCGCTCCGTGGGTCACCTAGGTGTTGGCTGAAAATCAGCGCTGCAGGTGTTTGACACCTCAGCATTTATGCTGAGCCAGCAACCTCTCCGCTGCCGTGAAGACACACACACACACTTGTTCCTATGTTTTTCTTTTTTTTTGTGTTGTCGTGTTTGTACTATTATTTTTGTGAATTTTTTGTGTATTTTTTTTTTTGCTGTAAACTGTGTCTTCTGTGCAGCGAATAAATGTTTTTCTTCCTCTTCAATTGCCTATATTCGCAAAGAGCACCAAAAATGGATGTCGATGGAGCACACGAAAACTTATTTATTTTCTAAATTTTTTTAACACGATTGTCAGGGTAAGTATTTTAAGTTATTTGCCCGATCAATTTTGAAATGAATCCTAAACACGTCTATTTAACTAAAACGTTTTTTTTTTTTCAATAAAAAGTTCATTTCATTAAAACCCTTTGTTACCATGACCCCGAACAAGAAGTCTATTACCTAAGTATAAGTAGTACGAGAATTGCCAATAACCGTTTATAACTTAACAACTACCCCTGGGCCCGCGTGAGCCCAAACCCTCTCGTGATAAGAGGAGGCCTGTGTCCAGCAGTGGGACGCAAATATATAGGCTGTAGTAGTAGTAGTAGTTTGTAACTTTTCTTAGACACAAACAATCAAACCCCCACCACCACCACAACAGCCTATTTACATCCTACTGGATATACTGGCCTCCTCTCATCTCGAGAATTTGGGCTATAGTACTGTAGAGTTAGTAGCCACGCGGGCCAATTAGGTCTGGGAAAAATATAATCAAATTACTTAATCGATTGTTAATGACAAAGTCGACAAAAGTCTAGGCTTACAGCCTGCAAACAGTACCTATCTATTCCTGTAACCCGGCCCTAAGGACAGGAAGAACAAGTTGTCTATAGCTGGTTATTATATGAACGATATCGCCTGCTCTACAGCTTAGAACAAGCGATTTAGTCCGAGGCGTTAAGTTGAAATGCAGCCTATATTTAGCAGCCCTCCATAAAGTCGCTGCAACTAATAAAACTCGGCCGAGTTCCGACTGCGTAGTGACGGACTTATTTTTGGGCTTCCATTACCTACGAATGCGTTCCTGTTTATGTTGCAACGTTTATGGAGCGTATGAAATGAATAACAAATTAGAGCACGGAGTTATCTCGTGGTTTACACTACACTGCACCAGAGATAGTATTCCCCGAGCGCTTTGTTTTTTTTCCGACTTTTAAGACGGATCGTCTAGGTGAGCGTAGGCACGATTAGTGAAAATCTCGATCGCTCTAAAATGTCAATAATAAAAATTACTTAACCCTTTTCCATGTTGACTAAATCAGACCGTACCGGACGGCTATTAGGTAACGAGAAAAAGGCTATTCCAAATAAAATAAGCAATTCGTATCTCCCAAAATTAGTCAAACGAATAGAATCGTCCGCCTCATTTTAAAGAATCGGATTGGATTTTCATTAAATGTACCAAATAGAGTTTTAAGCTTTACGAGAGATTTGGGATTTGCTATCTCACTTAGCCTTCACTTTTAAGTTCAATAGAGATGTGTGTCTATTCACAACACATTCCATTGGCTATAGAACCACTTTCCGTTCCCGAATAGTCGCGCTGTACGAATCCATAGGAGAGAAAACTACTAAATTGAACTCCAAGCAAGCATAGCTTCCACATACAATAAATAGGTTCTCGGAACGATGTAAGAGATCTTTAAACGTTTTTCACATGCGTAGGATGTTATGGGGGGTTAGATATCGAGCCGTCGAGCCGTCTGAAGGAAGCGGCGAAGGCACCGTTCATCTCGACCACCCCCGCCTGTCTACGCAAAAACGTACGTATAGAATGGAATGGACTGCGAATAGTCGCCTATAAAGCGGCTCAAGCGGCTGCAATGACCCTTTAGAGGAGACGATGTCGCAGCGCGTTATCAGTACACCAACATTTTATACGTTAGATATGAACGAGGTTTTAGCGATGGATGTTCAGTGATTTTTAATAAAAGGCACGATTTAGTCGTACATGACGTGACAAAGGGCGTGTTTTGAATTTTAATATCCCGAGACCGGCAAGATATTATTGTTGTATCTATACAACGTCTGTTTTTGCAAATTATCTATATATATATAAAATGTTATTACCGTGCGTTAGTCTGGCTAAGGCTCGAGAACTGCTCGACCGATTCGGCTGATTCTTTTTATCCTCTATGATTCCGGGAAGATTAAGAAAGACAAAAAAAACGGGAACAATCTCAAGGAACAGCTAAAAAGAAAGAAAAATAGCTTTGTATGGAATCCGTGATGAAACGAAGTTCATCGGGTCAACTTGTATTCCTACATTATAAAGTCTACATAATGAGACTATGCGAGAACACGACACGTGATGACTAACAAAAATACCAATATCAATAACACAAAATTGTAGCCTCAAATTCATGATTTTACTCAGGATTTTACAATAAGAGCAATGTGGGAGAGCATTTTGAAAATTGAATAAGAGAGACATCGTTATGAACTTGTGATTATGACAGAGCTATTCTTCACCTATTTAACTGAAGGGAAAGTTAAGAAAAGACAAATACCGAGACTATTAAGCATATCAACTCTACATACAGACATATATATATATAGACAAAGCTGACAAAGTCACGTTGTGGCTTTGAAGAGAGAAAGATCATCCAAGTAAAGCTGGCCTAGACTTATAACAACTTTCTAGGTTTAAAATTAATGTTGCTTACTGAATCCGTAAGTTCTGTTAAAACGTTTGCCTCATTTTCTATATTTGAATTTAAATATGTAATTCTGTCGAGCATGCGCGCGAACACTGTATAAGACAAATCTATTTTCCTCTTAAGAGAGTGATGTCACTTAAACTTATTTCAACAAACAAGTGTTAGTAATAAATATACCATGTAATTGAATGTGCCAAATTCGCAGAGGACATTTTAACACGTATCCGAATCCTGAGATAAACAGCAGCTGATTTAGTAAATCGAAGGAAACGCAAGGGTCGTCTACCTGCTATATTCACAAAAACCGCTTTTGGTTTGCACCTGCCGCGCCATATGTTCAGATGGTGGCGTAGCGTACAAAGAAATAATGGCCTTGAGATTTTTTCGAGGCTCAAATTATTTCATATATTCGTATGAAAGTTACATTTGTGAGAAGAAAGGTTTAACAACCAACTGAAAGATGTGTAAGAACATAACTACTTCTATGTGTTAAGTACATAGATAGCGAAATAACTTAAGAACGAGTTAAAAAATTAAACTAGACCAGTGCCAAAAAATAACCTTCTCTTAATGAGATGAGTAAAGCAGGCCACAACTTAGAAGGCGCGCGGATTAAGCAATAATAGACTCTGCGTCAACGGCTCAGTGCTTCGCCGCGCGCCTTCTAAGCTGTGTCGTGCTATACCTATGCCCACTATGCCCAGCAGTAATAGGCTCTGGTAGTGGTAACTACGACTAATTTTCAAGAAAAAACGAAATAGCTTTAAGAAACCAAGAACTTGCGTTGATTTTCATGTTTGCGATTCATGATTTTCGATGTTTCATGTCATGTGTTACTTAAATATTCTTTTATCCATCCATACTAAAATTATAAATACGAAAGTCTGTCTATCCGTCTGTTACCATTTCACGCTTCCACCGCCAGACTGATTTAGATGAAATTTATAGTACAGGGTGTCAGTTGCTGACTGTAAAAAATTTAAAAGCAGAAATATTTTAGTAGGTACGAGTTTTTTTATTTAACCTACCTATACCTTACCTTACTTACCTTAAAAGAAAAACGAAAAAGTAAACTCGCTGAATTCCTCATTTAAATTCTAGTACTAAGGTATCTGCAAATTCTGCTATAGTTCAATATGTATAGTTTACGTAGGTTTGTAGGTAAAGGGCATTTCGGATGAACGAAATTTATCCCCGTCACGTGGGTTTGGGCTAGTCGGGAAACGGGGAAGGTCGATTGTTAGGGCGAGGGTGTACTCCCTAAATTTACTGAGGCACATATTAAGGTAGAATATACCCTAACATTATTGAATTGGGGCTGTAAACACAATAAAGATAATAAGACCTTACGTGTTTAATCGGCACGTTCATCTGGCCCTTTACTAATGAAAATATTGTGCCACATGCTTGGAGTTCTCTGATGTAGTTTTCTTAATAAATTTCATTAATCCTTCCCAAATGTAGTCAAAAGTGGGAGACGTTGGTGACTTTCATTTCATTTTTGTTTCTTACCAAAAATAGACAAGAGTTTAAACGTAGCAGCTAATCCATACTAATATTATAAATGCAAAAGTAACTCTGTCTGTCTGTCTGTTACGCTTAACCACTGGACCGATTGAGATGAAATTTGGCATGGCGATATTTGGGGTCCCGCCCGGGAAAGGACTTAGGCTGCTTTTTATCCCGGAAAAATGCATAGTTCCCGCGGGAACGCGATAACCGAATACCACGTGGGCGAAGTCGTGGGCAGAAGCTAGTGTTATATAATATTACGAATAATGTAACTTTTAAGCATGGTCGTAAGTGTACTAAAAATGTGTAATTAGTTCAACGTCGGGAAAAACCGTAAGGTAGAGAGATTGAAAATCTATATCTATATGGTTTACCTATAAGACCCAGCTTGAGTATTTTTATAATTATAATAGTTAACTAGGTATGTCATGTATTTTAGAAGTAACTGGAATAATTTCTCACGCGACTTCAGGACTGGTTTTCTAAACATAGAGATGTCATCTGTAACCAGCTTAGCACCTTGTTAGCACGTACAGAGGTTGCTATGGATAGTTTGTAAAATGCAGCGAAAGTCAGGTAGTTAGCCGGCCGGTTGTGATTGTTTATTTATATAGATACTTTACAGTCCTTATCGAAATAAATACTATCAAGGCGTGATTGGTTATCAGAGAAAGGAATATATCAGTAGCTAGTTCTGGTTTCTTCAATCATGCGTAAGTTATTAATGTTCAGATTCTAATCTTAATGTAAAGTAGTGGTATATTAGTATCTTTTAAAGGTTTTGTTCTAAAAATGATTATTTATCTAAACACTCGAGCAGGTATTTCATTGATTAATTGCAGAACATGTTTCTGTCAAGGATTTCATGAATGGATGAATCACTTCACTCGTACCATCATCGGTGTCTTGGTTACAACTTGGCGTTTTATTATTCGCAAAATTTATAATACGTTCCCCTTCTTAGAATTCAAACGTGGAAGGAGTTTAAGAATCAATAATTGTGAAATTGCGTGGTTGTCGTAGTAGTAAATCGTCCACCCACTGTTTTGTCACTTGATTACGATCGTTCTGTCGATTCAATATTTATTTCGCCTACGTTTTTGTTGAAATTGGTCTCGAGGAACTCAATCGCGGTAGAAAAAAAGACAGCACTCCTAAGCCAATTAATAACTTTGGTGTAGTTTTTTAGTGTCTATCATTACAATAAAAATTGGCTATCAGATAGTCGAGCGATCATATTTATTCCCGCAATTGATTCGGCAAATCCTGTCCCGAACAACACCGCTATCGATCGTGGACACATCGCGCGGCCGGCTTCATCCAGATTAATTTTATCACACAAAAACCCATTGAAATATCTTCAGGCGTGATCCAGAGCCATACCTGTGCAAGTTCAGTGGTATTCCACCGGAGCACACAGCACTAGAATACACAACACACGCGAGAGGACGGCGGCGGCTACCGACCCGTCCGAATAACCGACGCGGAGTGAGTAGGCTTACTCAAACACATCCAACGGCCAATGACACCGCGTCAGAGCGAGACGGGTATAGCGGCCCGCTCGCTCGCACGCCGGATAAAAAGCCGGTCGTTGCCGATAGTAGCCGAAACCGCCCGACGTAAGGACATTTTGCGCGCGCAGGATTCGAGTCGACCTTGCGGACTTTCCGCTGGATTTTTGCGGAGATCGCTAATGGCATATCCTTGCAAGAAACAAGTTGCAGAACATGTTTTACCTTTTTAAATCTTAATACGGTCTTGGAATTAAGCAACATTGACATACAATATATTTTTCTCAAACATGCAATGAAATATTGATATTATGTTCTTCTTATTAACCTGGGAAGTATCACGTCTCAGGCGCGGCTAGACAATTGGTCTTTAATGAAATTTCATACAAACGTTGCAGGCCTAGGCCGGCAACTCACTTTTTTTAAATTTCCATTTGATATATTTGTGACACAGCATCTTGTCATTCCGCCATTAAAAAGAAACTACAAAAAATTAAAGACCTATACAATATACTTAGAATCGATAGCCGATACTGTGGGTTAATTAGTTGCCATATTTTCTGACCCACCATGTATATAAAATATTATTTTATTTATTTATTTCATTGCATGTTTGAGAAAAGCACTATACATAAATCGGCGGGGAACGGAAGTTGTCGGCCTCGTAACTATCCGGCCTCACTTCGTTCGGCCGTATATAATACTCGGCCTGCAACATCCTCCTTCCCGGCCTCTGTAGTAATGTACTATATCGCTCTCTCATTTAAGAGTTATACTGTAAAGTGTAAACTAATAAATATTCAAGAATATTTACAAGACAAAACTGGAACATTAATGTTCTGTATTTGTATGAATGCCTTTGAGAAGATATGAGTGCTGCAAATTGTTCTTCTGTGATATTACCTCCTCTCTAGGACCTATTTACTCTACCTACATTAAATGTGTATATGCAAAACTTATGTGAACAAGGTTCAGACAAATATTAAACTCATATAAATGTTAATAGTTTATTAAAAATAAAATTGCACAGTAACATAACAGCACGAGTAACTATACATAATTGTGGCAGTTTATATAAATATCAATTTTTATTTATAAAAGTATGTATAAATAATAAATAATCTTAAATATTATTATGACTATTTAATAGTTAATTTTTGCTTGACTATTGTCAATCAATACTAAACTTGTGGATATAACACGTATAAAAGATTTAGATACTTAACTCTACAGTAATAAGGATCAATATTAAATACAATATGGAGATAAATAGTACAGTACAGTGAATATAAAGAATTATCCAAATAACTGTTATATAAAAGTGTATGTATGGCACTAAATTAAATTCGCAAAACTATTTGACGTTTACACGATAATATAAAAACTTAAAAACACTAACATTTATAAATAACGTGAATCGAAACACCATTTCTTAGCTCTAAAACGTTTAAATTTGACTACATATTTTTTTACAATCTCATATTTATCTAAATTTACCGTTGTCATTGCCCAGTTATCGGAAATAAACGAAAACACGCCAAAGAAGTTACTTAGCAAAGAAATACTCCAACTACAGCGCCAAATTTTCCACTAGAAGCGAAATGTAAATAGATCAAGGGTACCCTAATCCAGGTTCTTTTTTTATATTTTCTTTTTTTTTCGGTTTATCTTTATTTAGTATATGCTTTCATTCACACTAACACAACGCCTACGTTTTCTAATTGGTGAAGCCATATTTATGTAGTGTAGTGTATGTTGTGCACGATATCAGTACCATATTATATGAATTTAGTTCACGTTTGCATCGGTACCACCTGTTGGCAATTTTTTCGGCAATAACGTTTCAGTTCAGTTTAAGAATTAATAAACGTTATCTGGAGGATTTGCGTAAAAATAAATTAAGTTATTGGTAGAGGGCAAATGTTTTAATCACAACGTATAATTTTTAGGCAAAATTCGTCTGTAATTACTGAGCTAGACAGATGTTTAAAACGACAAGTAATTTATTTTTAAACTATGAAAATACAATATGGCGAACATACTGCCATATTTTTAAAAGCGTCAAAAGCACACGCAGTTATGGAGCTGCGTTAAAATATAGTCCATCTCCCTTTGACTACAGTTGCGACGTACTAAGAGTGATAGAGATGGAATGAGGGTCCAGGTGAATGAGTTCGCCGCTAGAGGCGCTTGATTCGCGTAAGATGCAGTGTTGTCACATTACATGCCATTTCATAAGCTAAATTAGCAACACTGACGTCTCCGAAACTTCAAACGTCACAGTGATATTAACGCTATTGTATGTAATGACAATCTTGGACATTAACAGCCGACACAGCACGACCGTAGCGCCAACTGGTGAGGAGGAATGAGGGCGACCGTATTTCTGCTCATCGTTGGCACCATTGCTTTTACGAGGCTGTCAGTGTCGAACTTGTCATTCCGTACAATAGTGTCAATGTCACTGTGACATTTGACGTTTCGCAGACATCAGTGTTGCCAATTTAGCGTGTAATGTGGCACATAATCTGCTTCATTGGCAAAATTGCGCCTCGGAGGACCTCAAGGGCTTCTAGCGGCGGATTCACTCGCGGATAGAGATGGGCGCTGGGTAAATACCCAATGATTCCTCCGGGTTTTTACCCAACCTTCCCGGTATATGGGAAGAAATGGGTATTTACGGGGATGACTGGGTATTTACCCGCCCGCGCCCATTTGTGTCTGCGGTGGCCCTCATCAAGTGAGAATAAAGAGGATATTACAGAATTCAGGCGGTCGCCTGGGGCGCTGGTAGCTTCTCCCACGTGGGCTCGACGCCCCAGATTTCTCGGGCGTACTCGGCGATGGTGCGGTCGGAGGAGAATTTACCGGAGGTTGCGATGTTCTCGATCACCATTTCTGCCCACTTAGACTGGTCCTGTGGACAAGTTCTTAAAATGTGAAAAAATGCTCGAAGCTTTTATAAATCCAACTAGCTAGAAACGCTTCTGTCAATTATTTTGTAAGGTGGTCGGCCATAGGAACTACGTAATAAAACTACATAAACCCATCGAATTCGGGCTCGTTTGATTCGTCTTGAAGGGTAGATGAAGGATTTACAAAGAAAAGTACAGTCAGCAATAAAAGCAAGTCCTAAAAATTTTATTATTGAAAAAACTTATTTTTAATTGGGTGAATAGCGTGTTTTACGCCAAAAAAACTTATTTAAATTGATTTAACAAATATACACATTTTTGTAGCTATTCTTTGAAGACTTTTCCAGCGCTCGGCGCACATCCATGACTCGAGCACAAACAGTCCTGCTCATAACACCAAGTTTGCCCCTAACGATTCTTACCCGCGACCATCTCAGCGGCTGGGGTTCTACTAACTGAACCAATCAGCTAAAAAAAAATCGTTTGTTTATAATTTGCAAAACAAAATATGGTATTTCTTTTCTCGTACCTGGTAGACGTCTGAGACTTTCTGCTGCGCTTCAATGTACGCGTCATAGTCTGCCAAGTGCAGGAACCGGTCGTGGTCGAGCAGCACCTCCGCGATGTGCGCGAACTTGGCCGGCTCGCGGGGCGAGAAGAAACCGCTGCGGATTTGCTCCACGCACTGCCGTAGCTCGGGGTTGCGCTCGTAGTACTCGTACGCGTTGTATCTGGAATCGAAAAGGGGAGTCAGAAATAATAAACATACAATACAATACACTTTATCGAGCACCACACGTTCAAAGAACAGTATAGAATTGAACGTAATTAAGAGGGTTTACTCCGAAAGTTGGCAACGTCGCAAATAGCTGTCAAATATTTCGCTGTTTTCATTAATTTCTGAATATTACAGAATTAAAACATGAATTATCGCTCTATGGTTGAATAAAACATTAAGTATGGATTGCAATCATTATCATAGGAACACGAAAATTTTAGTATTATGGTAGTAATATCTTTTAAAAACTTTCCATCGCATTTTCCATGCATTTTAATGTAGTCTTATCATTTGAATGCCTAACCAACAAATATAAAACGAGACGCGTCATTCAACCATAGAATGATAAGTTATTTTTTAATTCAGTAATATTGAGATATTAATAAAAACAGGGAAACATTTGACAGCCATATGCGACGTTGTCAACTTTCGGGATAAACAATAAGTAGGGCATAAATAATAAGCTAAATAGCGATCTCTACCAGACGCCCTTTGGATACTGGAGATGAAGAAAACAAACTAGGTTGGTAGGCGGTGTAAACATACATAAACTCACGCCTGCTTCCCGTTGGGATATGCAGAGCCCACATATCGCCACCAGCTTCTATCCAAGAATATCTCACTTGGTTCCTCCACATTCATTCAAAAATTTACTGTATGTGAAAATGACTACTTGTAATTTGTAATCAAGAAGATAAATTTAACGAATCGCGAGATCGGCAACGTACTAGAGGTTCCTCTGGCGCTTCTAGTATCTATATGGGCTGCGGTGATTACTTTATTTTTATTTATTATAAGCAAGCATTTGACCACGATCTCAACTGATGGTAAGTGACGATGTAGTCGAAGGTGAAACATGCTTACTTAGATAGTACCTGATCACTCTCGACTTGAAAATATCCAAGTTATAACTATCGCGGAAGAGACCGGCCGATAGAGAATTCCACCCCTTAGCTGTTCGCATGATGAAGCATGAAGGGAAGCGCTTCTTACGCGCTGGAGGAATATACACAACATAATGATGGAATCCAAGACCACGCCTAGTCCCGTAGTGACGAAATGGGGATTGTGGAATCAAATTTAACAATTCCCCCATACACTCACAAGTGTATCCTATAAAATACCGATAGGCAGGCAACACCAGGTAACCCGCATGCTCGTCTGTCGGCTTTAGGTTTTTTTTTTTTTATTATTAGCCTGTTGGAGTGTCTCACTGCTGGGCAAAGGCCTCCCCTTTTTTCCGCCGTCCCTGTTCAGTGCCTGTGTTTGCCACTCTTTATCAAAGACGTCTAGGTTGTCCCGCCATCTCATTTTTGGTCTGCCTGGTCTGTCGGCTTTAGGTATATAAAAAAAAAACAAATACCAAGAGTTTAAACTGCAACTTGACATAAGAATAACACGGTATTTGAGTGTTTGCGTTATGCGTACGTCATGGCATGGATCCTCGAAAATTTGGAATTTACAAAATATAAAAATTGACACAGATATTTTTTCATCATCATGATCATGTCAGGCGAAAGACGTCCACTGCTGGACATTTCCCTAGATATTGTTTACCACCACTTATTCAACGTGATTCAAATTCGAACGCAGAACAAACGCATTGAAAAAAGGGTTAAGTAGTAACGCATTAAGTAGCAGCCCTCTCGCTTTAGTGTGCCCTTGGAGGGGTCACACATTACTATGTTTCATTTATATTCCACCTATTACATAGTAATAGTATGACTTGCAATAAACTTTTTGAGTTCGAGGGCGACAAAAAGACAAATAAAACATTCAAATAACACATCAAAACTGGAATGGCAATATATACCTACATCCAATTATTTCAAAACGTCAACGATTGTAGAAACTAGAGCAATATCAACTCACCCCTTCTTCTGCAAAGCGTCCACATCGTCGACTCTCATTCCGAATATAAACAGGTTCTCCTCGCCAGCCTCCTCTGCCATCTCCACATTGGCACCGTCCATCGTGCCAATGGTCAGGGCTCCGTTCAGCATGAACTTCATGTTGCCAGTGCCAGAGGCTTCCGTGCCAGCCGTGGAGATCTGCTCGCTGAGATCGGCAGCTGGGATGATGCGCTCGGCCAGGGTAACCCGGTAGTTCTCTAAGTAGATCAGTTTGAGCTTGTCGCCGACGTCCGGGTCGTTGTTTACCTGTGCATTTGAGTTAAGATCAATATAAGTATTCAAAACACTTCTTTACTGACTCGAGTGACTGACAAAAAAACGCACAGCCCAAACTGTAGGTCGTAGAATGTTGAAATTTTGCATGTAGGTCCCTTGGGGTGTGTAAGGGTGCACTAAGAAAGGTTTTTCTGTAATTCCCATGGGAACAGGAGATAATGGGATTTTACATGTTAATGTTTATGCACCTACGAAGTCGCATATCGCGGGCAAAAGCTCGGTATGTATAATTAAAAAAAACTTACATTACTGACTCATAACGAACAGCCGAAACTGCTGCTCGTAGAAAGCTGAAATTTGGCATGAAGGTCCCTTGGAGAGAGTAAGGGTGCTCTAGGAGGATTTCGCGAAAAATTTTTTTACATAAAACTATTTCAGACACGATCGGTGATAACATTTCATACCAACTTTCACCACTTTAAAGGATGATTTTTGGGGAGAACTATTTAACGTCGTTTTAAGGTTTCAACCTTGAAAACGAAACCTATTTTGAAATATATGTTTTGAAATGTACTTGCTGGTAGATTTATTTACAAGTACATATATAATCAAACCAACTCAAACCCTTTCATGATGAGGGGAGGCCTGTGCCCAGCAGTGGGACGCAAATAGGCTGTAGTAGTAGTAGTAGTACATATATAATCTCACGTTGTCCATTGACCTACATACATTCGACTTTCATTTAATTCCCGTTTAATAGACCTCGACACGAAACGCAATTTATGTTTAGTTAGACGAACAAAATTTTCACTTAATTTCATCCGGATTCATACATTGGCTTCAATAGACAAAACACAAGTAGTTGCCGGCCTTACACATTTTATGTTACACCTTAGAAATGTTGCTCACCTAAACTGCACTTTATAAAGAACAAGTCTTACCGTGTTCCCGACGGCGCAAGCCAAAGCGATGATCTGCTTCGCGATGTAATAACCGGGGGCCGCCTTGCCTCCAATCATGACGGTGCGAGGTGTCACCACCGCAGTGGGATCGCGCTTGATGCGATTGTAAAGCGTAATCACGTGCAGAATGTTCAGCAGCTGACGTTTGTACTCGTGGATACGCTTCACTTGCACGTCGAACATGGACGCCGGGTTGATTTTCACGCCTGTGTCTCGCTCGATGAGGGAAGCTAAGCGGAGCTTGTTCTCTTGCTTGACTTTCATGACAGCGCGTTGGAACGCAGGATCCTTGGCCCAACGCTTCAAATCCTTAAGCTTATCCAAATGGACGGTCCAGTCCTCTCCGATCTTATCGCAGATGAGGTCGGACAGACCAGGGTTGCATAGTAACAACCAACGTCTGGGTGTGATCCCGTTGGTTTTGTTCTGGAACTTGTCAGGCCACATTTCATAGAACTCACGGAAGACGGTGTCCTTTAAGATCTGGGAGTGGATAGCGGCCACGCCGTTCACAGCGTGGGATCCGACGATGCACAAATTGGCCATGTTCACGCGTTTTTCCCCATCCTCCTCGATTAGAGACATGCGGCGTAAGCGGCCGGCGTCGCCGGGCCATTTCTTCTCGACTTCCTGCAGATGCAGGAAGTTGATATGGTAGATCAGCTGCATGTGTCTAGGCAGACAGTTCTCCAGCATGGTGCACGGCCATCTTTCCAACGCTTCGGGTAACACGGTGTGGTTGGTGTAAGCGCAGCACTTTCTGACCAGATCCCAGGCTTGTTCGAACGGGACGTTTTCCACGTCGATCAAGATCCTTAGGAGCTCGGGGATTGCGAGCGCGGGATGGGTGTCGTTGAGTTGGATAGCGACTTTTTCTGGTAGGCTATCGAAGGTTGTTCTGACGGCTTCGCGGACGCCGAACTTGGAGGATTTGTAGCGGCGGATGATGTCCTGTAGGGTGGCTGCGCACATGAAATACTCCTGTCGCAGGCGGAGCTCCTTGCCCTCGAAAAAGTTGTCGTTGGGATAGAGGACGCGCGTGATGTTCTCAGCGACGTTGCGGTCCAGCACGGCTTGGATGTAGTCGCCGGAGTTGACTACGGACACACAATTTGAACATTTTAGCAAGCCTACCAATATTTTATTCAGTAATTGAATTGTTGACAAGGTCAAGAAAATAGCATCCGCTCAAGACTGCCTGCTAACTGGTATTCTGACGTAAGTTTCTCCCCCCCTCTTTTCATGAAATAACTTCCAATCCGAAACAATGGTCTCAAAATATGGTGTGTGGGTAGGGTTTTTCTTCATGTACCCAAATGACCTTTATGGGTATGTCAGAGTATGACAACAGCAGTGTTAGCATACATTCAGGAAATCTTTCAATAATCCTTTATACTGACTTTGCGAGAGATAAGGTGTCCAATTGTCCATATTAGTTTTCGTCGTATAGTAATCCTCCGTAACCTGATCTGACTAGGGTCTCTAAGGACGGGTTTCTACTTCTATACCCACAAAACGGCTCGTCTTGGCTATAGATGCTTAAAATTTGTCAAGATTCTCATACCATACTATGTATTTCTAGATGTAGGAACCAGACATAATCTTTGTCTCCATAGCGAATATCATCTGTGCGTCATGCATGACAGAGTTATAAGCACGACACAACATAGAAGGCGCGCGGAATAAGCAATAATACGCTTCAACGGCTTAAGCGCTCTTCTAAGTTGTGCTCATGCTATACTTTCGTATTTATAATAATTTTAATATATAAAGAACTAGCTTCTGCCCGCGACTCCCTCCGCGTGGAATTCGGTTATAGCGTTCCCGCGGGAATCGAGCGCTAAACTATAACAAATTATATACGAAAACCTTCCTCTTGAATAACTCTATCTATTAAAAAAACCGCATCAAAATCCGTTGCGTAGTTTTAAAGATCTAAGCATACATAGGGACAGACAGACAGCGAAGCGAATTTGTATTTTACTATGTAGTGATACTCACAGAACTTCAAGTTGAAGTCGATGGGGCTCTTAGCGGACCAGAGACGCAGCGTGTTGACCACGTTGTTCTGGTACCCGGGAATCGGGTTGTCGTAGGGCATGGCGAACACCACCTGAATACACGGGGAACGAGTTCTATTACTTGCTGACTCACATACGTATGTATAGCACGACACAACTTAGAAGGCGCGCTGCGAAGCACTTTAGCCGTTGGCGCAGAGTCCATTATTGCTTAATCCACGTGCCTTCTAAGTTGTGAAAACACTTTAAGCATTCGTCCCACCACCGGCGAGGAAGCGATGAACAATCGACGATTATATCGCTCAGAAAAGGAACTAGCGATATAGATATATTTCGTTCTATTCTTGACCGAAAGGTGAACAGCCAGCGATCAACTATAAATATATCTATGTCGTCGTTTATTAAAAAGCTGTCAACAACGAATGTATGAAATATTCAAAAGAGCAATTTAGTGCAACGTATAAACACAACGAAATGCACATTGTATACGTTTTTTAGGATTTCCCTTGCAAGAAACTGAAGCCCAACAATCCATTTGGCAAGCAACACAAACGGTCTGCAATGACGTTATATCATTTGATTAAAAACATAAGGCGAACGAAATAGTCCAAAGTTTGGCTCAGACTAGATAATAGAACTGTCAAATAATAACCATTATTTTAAAACATTGTAAAAGGTACCTTATCACAATATAAGTAAAGTTCATTATTGTGCTTACGTATCGAAAACAAATGTCGTTTTTCGGTTGTAAAACTTAAGTGCATTTAAATATTGCCAGTATTTAGCTTTTCACAAGAAGTCACAAGATATTTTTTTAATGTTTGCTAATGAAATGTAAATCTTATTGTTAAAATAAGGTGCGGTTTTAGTTAGACAAACATTATCTTTTTATAGATTTTCAGTCGTCTTTCTTTCGTTAACATCTCGGTTTGTTCAATATAGGTACTTTTAAACATAACGAACTATAAGTGCCTATATCAGATTATGCTCCTAAAACATATCTCTGCCTATAACAAGACCGCTTAAATGAGTCCTCGCCCGCGCGGTACAGGGGCGCGGGGGTAAGGCGACAAAGGAGAAGAAAAGAGGAGCGGGCGGCAGGCGCCTGCCGCCCGCTCCTCTCTCGATCCCCTTTGTCGCCTTACCCCCGCGCCCCTGTACCGTGCGGGCCAGGACTCATTTATGTGGTCTACCTATAGATAGATATTGTGATATATGTAATAGAGGGTAGATTTTCATAAGTCGATATTTTCGGTGACGGGTAGGTTAAGTTCTCTCTCGTATTAAAACTGTGAACGAGCTGACGTGTTTTACTGGTGAAGTCCTCAAAAAGCATCCCTTGGAACTGATAAACCGCATATCTCTTAGTGGCGACGAGAAGTGAACGTTTTCACGCGTAAACATTGTGTTTTGGTGTATTTAGTGACTAATAGTGGGCAGTGAAATGTCGGTCGGGAAAATAACAGCGTTCGACTTGAACAAAGACAGTTGGGATTTATATATAGATCGACTGGAACAATATTTTATCGCGAATGCAGTAAAGGATGACGTCAAGGTTGCAACCCTTATTACCGTTGTGGGCAGCGATGCTTATGAATTGATGGTAAATCTATGTACGCCGGCGAAACCCTCTACAAAGACGTTCAAGGAATTAGTGGCGATTATGCAAGGTCATTTACAACCGAAACCAAGCGTTTTAGCGGAAAGGTTCAAATTCAGGCAAAGAATACAGAAAACTGGGGAAGGTATCGCTGAATACATAGCCGAGCTAAAGCGAATGTCCAAAGATTGTAAGTTTGTAGGAGATAACCTAGCAGAAAATTTACGAGACCAATTTGTGTGCGGCTTATTAAATGAGAATATAAGACAGAGACTTTTTACGGAGGATAACATACAATTCGAGAGAGCTTTTCAAATCGCAGTAGCAATGGAAGCGGCGGAGACCGACGCAGCGTTAGTAGAACGAGGTACCAGTGCCAGGGTGCAGAGCACGGCGGGTAATGCATCCGCACTTCATCAGCTGAGGAGTACTGCGAGACAGAAACCGGCCTCGAACCGGGTGAACCACGAGAACAAGCGCCCAGCACGAGCGGGCAGCGTCGAGGGCGCGAGTAACAGTGCGGGGAGAAGCGGGAGCGGTTGGAATTCGAGACCTCCCAATTCGGACAAAACCAGGTGGTCTTGTAAGGTTTGTGGAGGCCAACATATGACGGAAGGTTGCAAGTTCAAGGAGTATGTTTGTCGAGTTTGTAACAAAGACGGTCATTTGAAGAGGATGTGCCCCAGGGTCCAGAGTGGCGTACCCATGCATCGAGTATAGGAGGAGCAGGTATTGGAAGAAGATTCATGCAGTGACAGTGACGAGGTAAACAATTTTTCAATCGACTCGAGCCAGTTAAAAAAGTATGAACCATACATTATGGAAATTAATGTTGATGGCACCTACTTAGCCATGGAAATTGATACAGGTAGCACTATTTCGTGTATAAGCTTGGACTGTTATAAAAAGATGTTCTCACATATGAATATTACAGAAAGCGATTTAACCTTACGGTATTACACCGGTGAAATTGTCACTCCAATAGGGAAAATTACACCTTTGATAACCTATGGAAGTTATAAAGAGTATTTAGATTTGTATGTGGTAGACAGTGGAAAGACCAACTTATTAGGCAGGCAATGGTTGAGAGAATTACATATTAAGTTGCCCATCATACACTGTCATAATCTCGAGAGTGAGGGGTTTAATTTGGAAAAATTTAGTTCCAGTTATTGTGAAGTGTTCGACGACGGCCTCGGGAGGTTCACTGGCGGCACCGTGGGCTTCCACCTGCGCGAGGGCGCGCGGCCGGTGTTCCTGCGCGCGCGGCCGCTGCCGTACGCGCTTCGCGACCCGGTGGAGCGCGAGCTGGAGCGGCTGGTGCGCGACGGCGTCATCACGCCCGTACAGATCTCTGACTGGGCTACCCCGATCGTGCCGGTGTTGAAAAAGGACGGTACGATTCGCATTTGTGGCGATTTTAAATTAACTTTAAACAAGTCGTTAGAAGTGGACCATTTTCCTTTACCTCGGGTAGAAGACTTGCTAGCTAAGATGCATGGTGGGGAAAAGTTTTCGAAGATAGATTTATCACAGGCATACGCACAATTTGAATTAGACGATTCGAAGCAATATACAGTAATTAATACACATAAAGGGCTCTTTATGTATAATAGGCTTATTTATGGCTTAGCATCTAGTCCCGGAATATTTCAAAGGAAGCTGGAACAGCTATTCGCAAGCATTCCCGGAGTAGGAGTATTTTTAGATGACATAATCATCACGGGACCAAATGACGTCTCACACTTGAATTCGTTAAGAGAAGTGTTTGATAGGTTAAAGCAATATGGTCTCAAAGTTAAAAAGAACAAGTGTACTTTCTTCGCAGATTCGGTAACATATTTAGGGTTTTTAATTAGCAAAGAAGGAGTACATACCTGCGCCGATAAAATTGAAGCTATCAAAAAAGTAGGTGAACCAGGAAATGTATCGGAATTGCGAGCGTTCCTAGGTCTCGTCATGTACTATGCTAAATTTGTACCTAACATTAGCACTATTTTAGCGCCTATGTATGAACTACTTAAGAAAGACGTTACCTTTAATTGGAACCAAAACTGTAGACATGCCTTTGACCAAGTTAAAAAACTGCTTATCTCTAGTGAAGTCTTAGCCCATTATTCACCCAGCTTACCTCTGATCCTCACCACGGACGCGAGCGGCGTGGGGGTAGCCGCAGTGATATCCCACGTGACGCCGCAGGGGGAAAGACCCGTGGCATACGCGTCACGAGTGCTCAGCACCGCAGAAAAGGCATACTCACAAATAGAGCGGGAGGCGTTAGCCATAATATTTGGAATCAAGAAATTTCACCAATATCTTTATGGTAGAAAATTTGTTTTGCGTACAGATCACAAGCCGTTAGTAACGATATTTGGGGATAAGGCCGGTATACCGGTGATGGCGGCAAGTAGGATGCAGCGCTGGGCGGTGTTACTTGCCGGCTACGATTACAGTATTGAGTATGTACGTAGTGATAGAAACGCAGCCGACGCCTTGTCTCGATTACCAGTAGGGTACTCTAGTAAGAAGGAGAGTGGCCGTTCTATTCGGTCATCTGAAATGACGTATTTGAACTTTATACAGAAATTTTTGCCAGTTACGAGAAAAACCGTACAAGAATGCATAGGTAAAGATGAAACCCTTAAAAAAGTTATGTTGTATTTACAGTCAGATTGGCCCCAAGTATGTACAGAAGAAGCGATGAAACCCTTTTTCACACGTAGGCACGAATTATACATAGATGCGGGATGTATAGTTTGGGGTTATCGCTTAGTAATCCCTAGCAAATTACGGGATACCTTACTGGCGGAAATCCATGTAGGCCACATGGGCATCGTGAAGATGAAAAGCATAGCGCGTAGCATCATGTGGTGGCCCGGCATAGATGCGGCCATCGAGAGCATGTGCAAGCAGTGCGCAGTCTGCACGGCCGAGGGCGTGGCGCCGCCGCGGGCCGCCCCCCAGCCGTGGCCGTACGTGACAGAGCCCTGGAGCAGATTGCACGTGGATTTCCTTGGCCCTTTTCAGGGACACACATTTTTAGTACTAATTGATGCGACGTCAAAATGGATCGAAATTTTTAGAATGCCCAGAACCACTGCCGGAGCAGTCATCAAAGTCTTGCGCGAAACATTTGCTCGATTTGGGCTACCGAAGGAAATAGTGTCTGATAATGGTCCGCCATTCTGCAGTAAAGAATACGCGGAGTTCATGACAATGAACGGTATAAGGACCATTTTCGCAGCAGCGTATCATCCATCCTCGAATGGAGCGGCAGAAGGAGCGGTTAAGCTCTGTAAGCGCGCCATTAAAAAATCACTACGAGAGGGTTGCGATGTAGATGCAGCGCTACAGACTTACCTCATGGCGTACCGTAATGTAGACCATGGCACCACGGGCACGTCGCCCGCGATGCTATTACAGCACCGGTGCTTGCGTTCTCGGTTAGACTTACTTAGAATAAATAGGCAAGTAGAGGATCGGGTCTCATCAAAACAAAAGAAACAGATAGACTATGCAGGAGGTAAATCGAGAGAAGTAAAGGTCGGTGACTCGGTCTCGGCTCGAAATTATACAGGGGGAGAGAAATGGATACAGGGAAGTGTTAAAGAAAAAGTAGGCTCGCGCAATTATATAGTTGGTAGGGAAGATGGTTCATTTATTAAACGACATATCGATCAAATTAAGACACGATGGTCAGGTGCGTCTTTTGATGTAGCCAATTCATCACCGGCCGATGTTTCGGAGACAGAACCTGGATCGGACCCAAGCTTGTCCGAGGTTAAGTTGAGACAAAGTGATGCGTCGCCGTCGCCGCCACCGCCGCCGCCTCCGGCGACACCGCCGCCAGTGAACACCTCGAGGCCTAAACGTCAGATAAAACCAGTACAAAGATATGGGTTTGAATTCGATTGATGTGTACCTTTTAGATATACCTATAAGTAGATAAAACGATGAGTAACCCATAAGGAATAATGTCCACTTTCTAGTTTGTTAAATGTTGTTGTAACTAGTGTTAAGTCAGTAAGAGGGTGTGATATATGTAATAGAGGGTAGATTTTCATAAGTCGATATTTTCGGTGACGGGTAGGTTAAGTTCTCTCTCGTATTAAAACTGTGAACGAGCTGACGTGTTTTACTGGTGAAGTCCTCAAAAAGCATCCCTTGGAACTGATAAACCGCATATCTCTTAGATATATACATTCAGTTAGCTATTTACGTCTGATAGTGATAACCTATCTCAACGCGAGAGATGGTGTTCATTCACATCGCAACAACCCGCTATCACTAAGCTCTAGAATGCTGATAAAGGTCATCGGCTTTTTAGTAAAAAGGTCCATTTGTTTTCAGATATCTGTATCTATACCCACTGGTCTGGACTTCGGAGTTCGAGTCGTGCATTGGCATCCTAAAATTGGCCACTTCAGTTCAATAGAAACTAACTGATCTAAAAATTGTACGGTGATATACAAGAAATAGTACATTTTGGTATTGCAGAGGACGAGTAAAGTCACTAAAGTCGGCCAAGAAGGCTTATTTGCCTTTACCGGAGGAGCCAAAGCGTGGTTGGTTCCGTTTATATGACACAAAACCAGAAAGCAGAAAGAGTTAAAAGCATGTTCTTGTTTAAAAAAAAAACAGTATTTTTTCAACGTGAAAAGAACCGTGACCTTCCAACTCCCTCTATCCTCGGCCATTGTAGGCCACTTGTTGTTGAACGTGCCCAGGTAATCACCCCGCCACCTCCGCCTGGGCTTGCCTCGCCGTCGCTGAGCGTTCTGTGGCAGCCACTGCGTAGCAATATGAGCCCACCTTTCTGGGTGCATACGACAAACGTGTCCGGCCCAGTCCCATTTAAGCTTGGCGGTTTTGTGGCGGTTATGTAAATCTAAATGTAAAAAATATTGGCTACGTTTTCTTTAAGCCTCCGCAACCAGAAACTTCATTTTCGAAAATTACTAAGTTGAATGCGTCAATGTGTGCATTTATTTATAGAAATAATTTATATTAATAGATACTATGAATCATGTTTATCACGTGCCCTTTACGAGCATGCACGGGTGAAACGCGAGTAAGAAACGTGTACTAACTATACTTGTACGTACCGTTGAGATAAGAGCTAGCTTGTAGATTAAGCGATGATATAATATGCCGAACGTTTTTTAACCTACTTTATTTTATTACTAGTTGTGCCCGTCGACTTCGTCTGCGTGCAATATAAAATTGACGATTACTTTTCTTTCCGAGATTTTAATCAAACATAGCTTATATGTAGCACCGAATGATACTTTATCTACCTTTGAAAACGGCATTCAAATCGGTTCAGTACTTCTAACTCTAATAGACGGAAAGAAAGAGACAGAAAAAATACTCTTTTACTATAGTATATAGATAGATTTTATTATCATTTTCATTAAATTCTGAATAAGCTTATTTATAATATTGTTTCTAGTTAGAGAAAATGCAATGAAGACCTTAGTCTCAAAATAAGTCAATACTTATAGTACTATGTTTCAACTATGAATGATCTTGACAATATGAATACCTTTTTAGAGTATTCTTTCATCTAGTAAGTAATTATAAAAGAACAAGGATATATTACATCCATTCGATCTCAATATCGTACGAAGCGGTCACGGCCGACTGGCCAACGCTCTAGCTAGTTCAAAGTCGATAAACTTTATATGTTACATATTTTTAACCGACTTCAAGCAAAGGAGGAGGTTCTAAATTCGTCTGTACTTACTCCGCCTATTATTTTTAATCGAAAGGATACCTTCAGATTGGTCGCTTGTAATATTGGGAGCTGATGATGGTATCCAAGAGAAAATGAGGAAATCCCTTAATTATTTACTACTTTTTTCTAGAACGTGATTTAGGTATGACATTACTCCTTTAAATTTCCCCTCTTCTCCTTAGAGTTTCGAAAACTATTTAGAAGAGAGATATTTCGAAGGGAAAATTAAATAAAAATAAAAACCGCCTTCAAACTCCGACAATCCAGCCTGCAAAGACGGTGACAACTAAATCGGCCCTAAGCTATGACAATCTTATAGTTTAACTGGACAGGCTGTCAGAGTATGAAGCAAGCACTGTTTCCATGTGATGGTTGTTTCCAAAGAGGTATAAGCGTGACCTATAATTCTTTAACCCCTTATCTCCCTATTGTATCAATGACTTCATGCAAACATTAGGTGCAGCACCACAAGTGGCGCCCGGACCAAGTGAGAATAGACTTTATGTCACCGGCGAAAGCGCTACATCGCGTGCCATGTGAGTGATATGATTATGTGTACCGAATTCCGTGACCATTGACGATAAGTTAGTTAAAGTCATGACATTCAGACAAGTGACTCATATATCCGAAAAATATTTAGGTCTTAAACTAATAGGTAATCTAAGTACCATAACAGACACCCGGACCAGTTGCCATATGACCATATGATATTTGTGTACTGTAATATACCGAATTTTATGGCGATAAATAGGGACGGTGTTTTGCAATAATGTGTTAATCCACAAGCAGTGTTAATTGGGATTTGAATTTTATCTTTAATATATAGAACATATAATTGATTGAAAAATTCATGTAGGTTGACAAATTATTGCAAAACACTGTTAGTATGACAAGTGACTCATACATATTGGAAAAGTATTGACGTCTTAAACTAATAGGTAAGCTAAATGAGATGATAGTAAGATAAGATCGTTGAAGTGCGCCTTGCAGTGATAGCTAAAGTGGAAATAGTAGATTTTGATGCAAGTGTGAAAAATTTGACAATTTATCACGAGTCCCTCGTCATGTTGGCGCGAGCGAAATTACATTTTTGCACGTATATCAATCGTCTTTTTTTAATACAATAAGTAAAAAACGACCAGGACGAAGTTCAAAAAACTTTACGCACGCTCACCAAGTGTCGAAAAACAAAAACGGAAATGACGCTCGTTCGGAAATGACAAACTTCTCGCACGCTAAACAGGTATCGAAAAGTTTACTTTTCAACAACTATTAAAAATATATAATTTAAATTAGTGGCTTTTGAGAGCTGTACAGCTCGCTAGTCCATTTTGCATTGTAGTACCAGAGACAATGTAATTGTATAAGACTGTCAATCTCCTTACATTACGGTGTACATTGGAAATAGCCAGGGATATTCAAATGTTCATACTTCGCCTGTACAGCGCCATCTAGATGTTGCTCATGGAGTTCAAACTTGTTTGTATGCTACCTAGGCAGCGACATCTATTATCGCATCCAAGACTTATTTCGGGCGTACGCTGATTTGTTTGAAGGTTGTCATTCTAAGTTTACCTTACTTCTTCTATGGTAGTACTCACCTGAGTGTCGATCCACTTCTTGCCCTGCGGGGTGTCGACGACGCGGCCGTAGAAGTTGACCGGGAGCATGTATTCGGGACGCGCCTTCTCCCAGGGGTTTCCGTAGCGGAGCCACTCATCCGGCTCTTCCTGTTGCTCGCCGTTCTCGATCTTCTGCGCGAAGATACCGTATTCGTACCTGAGACCTGTCCAAGAAGGACTATTAGAGGATCCATCCCGAATAAACAGAATAAAATATTGGGGTTCTTCGACAATCAATCAGTCAGTCAGTAACAGAAGAGTTTTATATTATATTGATTGCTCAGGATTTTCGAGTAATTCGAGTAGATTATACTGAATGCATGCATATTAAAATCTCTTAATAACTTTTTATAGTTTAAGGTCTGTATAAATGTTCACAATAAACAATGTTATCATTTGGTACGCTTTGGTCGTCCTCGGAGCTTGTAAAAGTCACGAGACTTTGCCTATCGGTCGAGTGTTTGTTTTTTAACATTTAAATAACTTTTAAAATGATTATCGAAAATATAAACATACATATAAGCCCTAAGCCCCGTAAATTTGTATAAATTCATTTATTTCCACAGCAACATTGTATATAGCACAGTATTTATCGACATCGATCATCGCAAACGCGCATAGCTACGATTTTTTATACAGGGTTACTGGTAATTCGAGGTACTACTGTTCTGTACTGTACTGGTACATTCCAATACATACTTACGCGTATTTACCTCCAATAATCTACCTTCCATTAAGTTCAAAAATGGTGAGGGGTGGACGAAAACCCGTGGAGCCTTACTAGCAGCACAAAGTTTTCGAAGTTGGGTGTCAACTGTAGTCTAAGTGTAAACTCTCAAAGGGCCTAACAGCACATGAAAAGATCGTAGATAACGCGCATGTCGTTTGCGATGTTTGGGTTTTATAGTGTCGATTAAGACGCTGACAAGAGCTAATGACCTTCAGCAATCGAGGCAGGCAACTGTCTCAGCGGCGAATGTCTGTTTTCATTGGAGGGAGCGAGAAGACACGACCGCGGCATGTGGGAGATACGTATAAAATCAGAAAAATTAAAATTAAATAAAAATCCCACATTGCATGAACAATATAAATCAGCAAATTTTTTAGTACAAGTACGATAGAATAGAGTATTTAAATTTAGACATTGCGTTAAAAAACTAAACATTTGGAACCGTTTAAATAGAATTAGAAGATGCAACTTCACAATTTCTTTTTCATCGGAATAATTTCATGAAATCCGATTTGTGAAGCAGCAAGTTTTATAAGTATATATAATGAATATATATTTATTTAACATATATTTTACTCGCCTTACAAAATCAAATAGTTTTCGTAAATACTGATTAAAGAAAGCCAATTTAGGTCTTGTCAGGCCAGGAATGCCGTGATGATACGAAGTTCGACAACTTCGTATCATCACGGCATTCCTGAATCAAAGTGTATGAGAAACAAATAAAAGAACCTGCCAAATCGGTCCAGCACTTTTCGCGTTTTAGCCAGATGAACTGACTCGCTTACGTTTAGCATGGAAGGTGTCAAAGTTCATCCCATTCTAATTCAGACAACTTCCTAAAGCGTGAACCTACAACAAACGTCTACAGATGTTCCCGGCCTATTCAGCCCTCAATTGGCGAGGCGCCAGGCGGCGGGTTGTCAACCGCGTCAATTACTTTATACTCCTGAATGTCAACTATTTCTGCGGCTATCTTAGCATAGACAATGTGCTGAAGTTTTTGATGAAATTTGATTTAAGGTGCGTAGTAAGGTGAAAAACCCAATTTGGGCACGTTCAAAGATATAAAACTAAAAATTAGGCCGAAATATAGGTTCGAAAAAATACATTTGAGAATATATGCTCTTCAAAAGTTGCGGTGGGTACGTATACAAGCATTGTCCGCGCACGTACCCACCGCAAGTTTTATGACGGAAATGGTAGTTATTTACGGTTTTTGACCAAAGTAATCATTATTTTATGTTGTATATGTCGGAGCAGGACGGCTCTCGGACGTCATCAGATCTATTTTCCATATTTGTGGGCGAAAAGGGAAACGTGCGAGGCAATAAATAACAGTTGTAATAAACAATAAATAATCCAATTAAAATCGAATAACAATCCAAGTGACACAACTAACTTCTAATTTTATTTTAATTAAGAACGGTTAACGAATCCGTGGGCCGTGCGCTACCGAGGCTACAAACAGAATGCTCCACTGCCTTCCTCACCCCTTGGGTCCAGGCCACTTGAAACACCAACAATGTGGTCACAAAAAGAGCGCTCCCACGGCCCACGGCTACGTTCAGCAATAATCCATAAGGGTAGTATTACCTCCGTTCCTAAAAACAATAGTCGCTATGTTTTCTAATCATTCAAGCCATAAATTACCAGCGATAATGTAAACAATCACTTGCGAGAACACAGTTATTAAAATTACAAGTTCGAATTAAAGGCGCCAGTTTGCGCGCCGACACGGCGATCCTGACTTTCACACGTCCTCGTGTGCATCAGATCGTTAATTGACCTCTTCAAAGGCACAACTTCCTTCAGATACCCGTTCGGCTATCCTGCACAACCACCACGATACCAGAATGTTAGGTCTCTACTGTTTACAATGATATCACAATAAAACCAAAACTTGTCGAACAACATATTCAGTCCCATATAAAGACAACCAAAACCACTTTAAATCAAATCAAAAACAACTATTGTTAACGTGGTCCATTCACGTCTAACACCATCACCAAGCCATGACCTTATGAACTATAGTCATAAGCCACAACACCAGCATGTCTGTAGGTTTCCAACCAGCCATACATGCTCACAAGCATGTCTGTAGGTTTTCTACCAGCCATCCATGCTAACAGACGTGTCTGTAGGTTATCAACCAGCCATCCATGCTAACAGGCATGTCTGTAGGTTATCAACCAGCCATCCACGCTAACTGGCATGTCTGTAGGTTATCGACCAGCCATCCACGCCGACCTCGGAATGCATCCGAACACCAAGGCACCATGCCAAGCCCGTCACCTGGGCACATCATCAAGCCGGTCACTTGATCACACCACATCACCAAGCCCGTTATCTGGGCACATCACCAAGCTACCTATACAGGCTATACCACACTAAACCCACGCACCCATTGCTGAATGCCGCCGCACAGCCTCCGACCAGCTAAACTGGGTTAGGAATATGGCCTACTTTCGACAGTAAGAATAGGTCGCGGACCGAACAAATCACGTTAACTCACGTAATTAATTATCAACACTTGCGCCGACATTGGCTTAACCTGACTGTTCTGCAATATTTTCATCGTCTAAAAACTGTTTAAATGACTTCACATTCTGGCATCACTCGTAAGTGCTCAAGCGCACACCTTATCATTTCTGTTCTTGACTAACAACTTCAAAACGTTTTTATCACCAAACAATTCAACAACCTTAATAGTTCCACTTTACTTTGGGTCTAATTTGGATACATTTTTCTCATAATTTTCGAGTAAAACGAAATCGTTGATCACGATAGCAATTTATTTTTCTCAATTTTGTATTTGTCTTGACAAATCTACACTTATCGACGAATTTTGAATAATGGACGTACCTATACGTTCCATATCTTTTTACAACTTTACAGCAGGAACTATCTTCGCAATGCACTGCTTATACGTTCTACTATGCCATGAGATGAGATCTTACATGGCTCAGGTATCAATCAAATGTTATTGATCTGCAATAATTCAAATTGGACTGGATTATATTCTAATAAAATTAACATTTAGCGTTTCAATCTTAGTCCTATAATGGATCAATACAACTTAGTAGGCAATATTATAAAACAACAACAAACAATATGTTTGGTTTGCACCGCGTTATTAGCCAATTCACATCAATGTGAATCGTGTGCCAAAGTACGAAAGGTTTTTATGTATAGGGTGAAGTGCAGCTTATATTTAACCAGATTTTCATTTTGACATTCTGCAAGATACACGTTACACAGTTTTCTGAAATTCTCCTAAAATTATCTTATTTGACTTTGAAACAATGTCTGTCAGCGCAGAGTTACCTACGTTGTTAACTATCAAGTTTTTTTTATTTTTTTATTTATTTAAACAGGTTATATGGCTTTTCTTCGAGTTTTTCCACCATATTATCAATTGGCCAGGGAAAAATAATACCTATTTCAATCAGAAATTTCCATTTTATATCACAAGCTAGTAATGTCATCTGTAATTTTACTGTACAGTGTACCGTCATCAACTCATTAGTCATAAAGACTACAAAACGAACAAGTGCAAACTTGTATACGCCAATTGCAGTGGCATCCATCCAGCTCCTTTGACGATAGAGCCTCGTCAACATTAAAAAAAAAACTTAGCAATAAAAAGTACTCACGACAACAAAACCAATGATCAAACCAACTCAGCGTCTTATCACTCTGCAACTGGGAGTTCTAGTCCCATATCCAGGCTAGATCAGGAGATCAGCTCAACCACTTACAACATAATGTTGTAATCTCATCGAATTTACATAGGATTACCAAAAGTCTACATGAGCCATTTTTTTTTTACCGTCGTCATAAATAGTTTCAAACTTGAATATCTGTAAACAAACTTGAAAGAGTTGAAAGCACCACCATAAATTTAAGTTTATTTCAAGTGGCATAAAGTCAAGTTCATTTCGAGTGGCTTCTAAAGAATTGCAGTTTGTCACAATAGTAAACGACCTGCCATAGACAAACAAAAATCGAAGTTCTTTATTTCACAACTGATAACGTTTCTAACACATGACTAGTAACGGGGCTTAGGACCCGTAGTTTTTTTTTTTTTTAACTTAAATACGCAGCAACATGTGTTTTGTCGTTCTTTTTTTTTAGTATTTAGCATTGCTCTGCAACCGTTAGAACTAGCGTGTGTAAGTTGTATGTAATGAAAATGAAATAATGATGAATATTGGTTCTTTCATTAAATTTGGTTTCCATTCTATTTACCTTTTGCAATTATTAACTTTTTGCGACTCGATACTGGCAGAATTGCACTAGTTGTGCAGTAGTCACACATAAAGAGAAGAAGAAGAACTTTTTGCGAATCGAGACGGATCCCTCCATGCTATAGTTCAAATCTAAATTACACTCGTTTCCAAAAACGATAATTATTTTCACATTTAATTAAAACACGTTTTGTTTTACGGCATCTAAAACTGCCAAAACAATACGCAATCTCAAGCCAGTCAAGCCCTTGCTCAACTGAATCTTAAATTGTCATTATGTCATCTAGATAGCATATCACAAAAATATTAACCAGATCGCCTAATGCTTCTCACATTGCTCTTTGACATACAGCTGAGCTGCCCATGCACCTTGCATTGCGTTAATTGTGTAAACCGAATGGTATCGTCGAATACTCGTATTGAAAATCTGTCGAAACTAAAGTATTACGCTCAATAAAATGTGATTTTACTGTAGGTAGGTAACATCTCAAAAACCAGAGGCAGCGTCACGGTACGGTCTCCTCTAAACAATACAATTTGGAACCATTAAACGCATGTCTATTTCACCTAAATTAGCACGCCCAGTTGATGTAACTTTGACAAAAGATGTAGAATATTCTATCAAAATTTCAACAGTTTGTACGTCTGTACTCAGTAACATCCGTACCTATGTGTCAGTATATTCAAAATTGTTAACTAAGTAGTTGCTCAAATTCACACAAGTTAACCACTTTCTTCTTTGTTAATGTAAAACCATTAGTTAAGAGTTCAACAGAAACCCTTTCATTAATCAATTTTTTTTTTTTTTTTTAAATCAATACATCGCAATTTCTGACACCATCTAATAAAATAAAAAGTAGTTAATCAAAAAATCTTTTCTTGTTGTTAATCTGTCCCATCTGTCGACAAACAAAATAAGAGGAGCTTCCCAGAAAAACTATTACAAATTGAGCTGTTAAGATGCTTAAAAGATGCTCTATATGGCAAAGATGGATTCAAACCCATAAAATCTGTTTTAAAATGTGACGAACGATTCCGTAACCATTGCAACTTTTAGTGACAGAAAAATAAGTCGATTCACCGATTTGAATTATAAAATTGACAATCCAAACATCAGATAATATCTGAGACGTGCAAGTAACATACGCATTCGTTATTCCCTCCAGGGTCCCATGTAACGGTAAACGCCTTCCCGAAAATTCATTTTTTTTTACACTTCTCTCGGATTGGTGAACACTCAGACCCAGAATAAAAATAAAAATGGAACGACTGACCGTTATGCATGGCGAGGCACACCAACAGAACACGACTCCGCCGTTCTGCGACACCCATCCGGCGACTCCATGCCGCTTCCAAACCTTTACTCAGTGAAACAATGTGTGGTCGACGCCAACATGGATGTTCTTCCCAGCATAACTCTTTAGACGATTACCAGGCTTGTACTTTCTATAACACTGCGATCACTATCGGACATTGAATTAGAATCGCACTTATGAGCGCACGTAAATGTTCATTGAGTGCCACAAACAATGAACTTTTTCACCGAGATTTTCACTTTGCACTCGACGCGAATCCCACTTCTGATGTCGGAGCAGGACGGCTCTCGGACGTCATCAGATCTATTTTCCATATTTGTGGGCGAAAAGGGAAACGTGCGAGGCAATAAATAACAGTTGTAATAAACAATAAATAATCCAATTAAAATCGAATAACAATCCAAGTGACACAACTAACTTCTAATTTTATTAGTTTCTAATTTTATTTTAATTAAGAACGGTTAACGAATCCGTGGGCCGTGCGCTACCGAGGCTACAAACAGAATGCTCCACTGCCTTCCTCACCCCTTGGGTCCAGGCCACTTGAAACACCAACAATGTGGTCACAAAAAGAGCGCTCCCACGGCCCACGGCTACGTTCAGCAATAATCCATAAGGGTAGTATTACCTCCGTTCCTAAAAACAATAGTCGCTATGTTTTCTAATCATTCAAGCCATAAATTACCAGCGATAATGTAAACAATCACTTGCGAGAACACAGTTATTAAAATTACAAGTTCGAATTAAAGGCGCCAGTTTGCGCGCCGACATATATAAGAATGTGGGTAGATGATAAAAGGGTACCCTCAGTCTGAAACCTACAGTCCAGTAAGTGGTGAACATAACATACTGGCGACGAGAATAATTACGGATTTTATAGTATAAACATAGTGTTCAAGTGTTTAAAAGTGTTGTGTGGTACAAAGGGACACAATGTCGGTGAAATTCAGTGAATTTAGTTTGGACAAAGACAATTGGAATGGAAAATTGCCACCGATGACAGAATCTAAGATTATGTTAACCACCTGGACTAACAGTAGAGTAGTATTACTCGGGGAAACGACAGTTGACGTGACCTTTAAGGGTGTGTATACGAAGTTGAACGTATTGATTGCTAAAGGAGAGGGACCAAACTTGTTGGGTCGAGATTGGTTTCCAGTGTTGAATATTAGCGTCAACGGAATATTAAATATGAGAGTGGAGACCGTGCAGGTTGATAATGTTTTGGATAAATATAAAGAAGTATTTGAACCGGGGCTAGGGAAGTATACCGGACCAGTGGTTACGATTCCTTTGAAACCTGATGCACAACCTAGATTTTTGAAATGTAGACCTATTGCTTTCGCTATTAAGGATAGGGTTTTGCAAGAAATTGACAGGTTAGTAGCTGAAGATGTGCTAGAGCCGGTTTGCCACTCAGAATTTGCGAGCCCTATAGTACCGATTGTTAAAAAGAATGGAAAGATAAGGTTATGTGGAGATTATAGAGCGACTGTCAATATGGTAACTGAGACAGACACCTACCCTTTGCCGACCTTAAACGAAGCGTTTGCAGCATTACAGGGTGGGGTCATATTTAGTAAAATCGACTTAGATCAGGCATATACCCAGGTTGTGGTTGATGGACCAACATCTAAATTGCTGACATTGAACACCCCCAAGGGACTGTTTAAAGTGAAACGATTAGCTTTCGGAGTTAAAGCGTGCCCCGGGATTTTTCAAAGAATGATGACCAATCTTTTAGCAGGAATACCGGGCACAGCAGTTCTACTAGACGATATAGTGGTCAGTGCGCGCACCGTGGAGGAACATAATGCCAGGATAAGCTCTGTATTACAGATATTGAAAGATGCAGGCTTACGAGTAAATAAAGATAAATGTAGATTCGGTGCTGAAAAAATAACATTTTTGGGTTATGAAATAGATTCAGAGGGCTTACACCCTTGTAAAGATAAGTTGGAAGCTATAATGGCAACCCCGGCTCCGAAGAATGTGAAAGAATTGCAAGCTTTCTTAGGGCTCCTCAATTTTTATGATCGGTTTTTGCCGCAAAAGGCTACCGTGGCAGAGCCATTGTATAAATTATTGTTAAAATATCCACAGCTCAGATTATGAAAAACTGGATAAGGTTTCATTTTCTGGACAGCCCGTGTAAAATCATGGTCTAGATATTGAGCAGTAGCGATTTAAAAGGTTGAAAATGCCTTACTTGATTTTTTTTTTTGCAAGGACGACCTGGACGTATCGCAATTTCCGCAGCTCAGATTAAAGAGGACATCAATTCATATATATATTTTCGAGACCTATATCTTGGGCCAATTTTTAGTTTTAGGCCTTTAAAAGCGACTAAAATGTGGTACTTCACCTTAGCACGCGCCTTAAAAAGAAAGTTAAAGAATGTTGGTTGCCACTTGCCAGTGCGTCTTTCTTAAGAGCATATTAGGTAATTAAAAAAAGGCGTGGTGGCCTAGTGGTTCGACCTACCGCCTCTCATACCGAGGGTCCGGGGTTCGATTCCGGCTCGCACCTCTAAGTTTACTTACGTGCAAAATTCAATTTGAATTTACCATGAGCTTTACAGTGAAGGAAACATCGTGAGGAAAACTGCACGCATCTGCGAAGTAATTCAAAGATGTGTGTGAAGTCCCCGATCCGCACTGGGCCCGCGTGGAGACTATAGCCCAAACCCTCTCATGATGATGGGAGGCCTGTGCCCAGCAGTGGGACGCAAATAGGCTGTAGTGGTAGGTAATTGACCAATCTTAAGTTAAAAGGTCTACTCGTATTTCTAAGATGTACAATCCTTAATTGCTCTAAAAGACACCTAATATATGATTAATCAAAATGTCTTGGATTAATTTCATTTTGGATATACAAATGGTTTTATCCAGCAAAGTCCTTACCTCGATAAACCATGCTGGTATATTTGCATGCTTACCCATATATTGTCAGTGATAGTTCAATCCAGTGCATGGGCAGTTTGTAAATGCCGTATGTTTTTTAAGGTTGTTCAGGACAACGAAAAATCATCAGCATCATCAGTGCCCTATATATGGGCGCGAAATCTCTTGCAATTTGTTTTGCATGAGCGGTATTTACAAACTGCTCATGTGCAGATTTGAACTACAAGTGTTAGTGATAACAAAAAATTTGGATAAAAAATTTAGCACATGAGAATCCATATCCATGCTAATATTATAAATGCGAAAGTAACTCTGTCTGTATGTTACCTCTTCACGCTTCAACCGCTGGACCGATTGAGATGAAATTTGGCATGGAGACAGTTGGGGTCCCGGGAAAGGAAATAGGCTACTTTTTATCCCGGAAAAACGCATAGTTCCCGCGGGAACGAGATAACCGGATTCCACGCGGGCGAAGTCGCGGGCAGAAGATAGTGTTTTATAAACCTGTAGAAAAAGTCTTGGATATACCTACCTATACTAAGAACAAGTAACTTAGCAACTTACCATAACCATAAGCAGCCAGGCCGAGGGTAGCCATGGAGTCCACGAAGCAAGCGGCAAGTCTGCCGAGGCCTCCGTTACCAAGACCCGCATCTTCCTCCAGCTCCTCCAACTCCTCGATGTCCAGGCCGAGCTGGTACAGGGCCTCGTCCACGGTCCCCTGGATGCCCAGGTTGATCATGGTGTTTTGCAGTGAGCGGCCCATGTAGTACTCCAGAGAGAGGTAGTATACACGCTGGTAAAATTAATAAAAATAAAAAATGTATGGTGAAAGCTAATTTTTTCTGGCGGGGAACAGAGGCTGAGGCAAGATTTGGATGGTAGATTTTCCCAACAGTAGTCTTGATGGTGTTCTGCAATTACAAATGCCGTATTCCATTGTGACAAAAAGAAACGGTTTTTAACTTTTCTACCATATTCAGACAATGCCATATTTCACCGTTCCAATGTAAAAATGTTAATTGGTCCTGCAGCATAAGTTTTCAGTAAGTCTTTGAGTATCATTAAACAAGTCAGAAAAGACATAAACTACTATGTAAAGTAAATCAACAAAAGTACAATCTAAAAGTAATCAAATTAACAATGGCAGTTAAGATTCAATTCAAATTCAAATTTTAATAATTTAAAAAGAGGGTAGGTATTCATTCGATTGGCAATGACCTCTTCCAATTGATGAAAACAAATTTGTATGTTTAGCCGGTAAACAAGGCGTTATGAAGCGCAATTAGAAGTACTTACCTTCGGGTCTTTTTCATAGTAATACTGCTGCGTCCGGATCCAGCGGGAGACGAGGTGGTCGCGGACGGTGTGCGCCAGCGCGAAGTAGTAGTCCCGCGGAGTCGCCACATTGCGGTCCTTCACCAGCGTGTAATGGACGTGACGGTTAAACGCCTTCTTCACCTCCGTGACATTTTCCACAGCCACGATCCCCCGTACGGAAATCTGCTTACGCTTTTCCGAATCCGACTGCACGCTCATCTTGACTTAGTAACCTTCAACGACACGAAATAGACCCGCGCCCGAGACGCGACAACTCCCGACTGAGCGCGACCGCGCCAACCACGGTACGGTCACCTTGAGAAGGTCAAACTAGTATCTCAGATGTGTATCGGCTACCCGGCTATTTGGCGTTGCTGCCGACTTCCCTAATTGAAATTATGTTAAGTCATGAATGGTAACTGTAACCAGTTTTCATGAAATCTAGTTATGACTTGAAATATTCAGGAATATTATTTGCTTTACACGTTTTCTATTCAATTCGAATCCCTGGTAAATAAATCGAAAATTACAGTCGGTCGGAACGTCCTCTATTTCCACAATTCGATTCATTTCACGCTAGTTTTTCGCCATCGCAATAGAATATGGTAGATTTGACTGAAAAGTCAAAATCATTCTAAGAAATGATTTTAAATAATTATTTCATATTTTTCACAGACCGTTTTAATTTTCAAGGAGTTTATATTTTTATAGGTAATTGTAATAGAAGAAAATACAAATCTGTATTCACCTTGCGATAAAAGAAACGTGTCGTAAAAATATCTTTAACTGATATTGACGTTTGAAACGTCACAATTGACAGTCAGCTGAGCAGGGATCTGTTTGAGACACGAATATAACTGCCTTTTTAAAAAATAGTGGGAATAAAGTATAAAACCAAGCTTTTCACATTTTATTACGAAATACATCGGTGCTTATAAGAGTTATATAGGTATAACTAAATAATAAATACTTTGAAAATCATAAAATATGAACTTGATGGTATGATTTTCACAAATTTACTTAACTTTACATTTTTTTAAAAGATAATTCAAATAGCAGATAGCAGAGTATCTAGGCAAACACTTAGAAAATGACCTTTGGGACACAAACTTACGACAGGTCATTTAAATTAAGTTTTGTCCTATATCATAACATCATAGTTATTTGCGAATTACTTCAAAAGAACAATAATACTTACTTACCTACAGTCTAAAACATTTACATATTTGGTATTTGAAAAGCCTTTCACTTCACTTCAATAATACTTACTCAAAACTCTCACCCAACTCACACCACCACGCCAAAGCCACCTAAAGATTCCATTCAACGAATTCTTAATTTATTATTAAAAAATATATATATATCATTTAAGTTACAACATCTGCCCACACACTGGAGTATGTGTTCAGTTAAACCTTATCTTCTTGTAAGAAGGTTGAAAATTGTATACATCTTTTTGCCTTTAACGTTTCATTTCTCGTGGAAGACTATGCATTGTTTTAGCTAAAGATAAAAAATATAGTTAATAGGTAAAATTATGTTAGCGTCCAAAAAAATGTGGTCACTTTTCCCTAAATTCTACCTAGTAAGGCCGTATAGCATAGGGAATGCAAACCGGTTTTAACCGAAACCGAAATAACCGGTTATAACCGGCTAAAGCCTGAGTACGACATAACCGGTTATTGGAAATACGAATAACCGGGTTCGGTTATTTTCGGTTATATATTACCCTTTGATTTTTAGCGAACTCTGTCTTTCTAAATCAGTACATTTTATGTTTTCCGAGTAAAACACGTTGGTTGATATTATTTTAAACCGATTTCAAAAAATGGAGGAGGACCTCAATTCGTCGGACTCTTTTTATTTATTTTTAGGGTTCCGTACCTCAAAAGGAAAAAACGGAACCCTTATAGGATCACTTTGTTGTCCGTCTGTCCGTCTGTCAAGACCCTTTTTCTCAGGAACGCGTGGAGGTATGAAGCTGAAATTTATATCAATTACTCAGGTCTACTGTCCCTTGAAGCTGTGAAAAAATCAAACTTCTAAGCCAACGCAATCAAAAGATACAGCCGTTTATGCCGCAAATTTTCGACACTTGCAAGGGAATCAAAACCTACAGGGTGCTTCCCGTGAACTCAGAATCTTGAAATTTGGTACGAAGCAACGTCTTATAGCATAGATAAAGGAAAAATTACGAAAACCATAAATTTTTAATTACATCACATAATATATATTTTTTAAATAATTTTAACCTTACTACCCATTTCCTCATAAACGCGTAGAGGTATTAAATTGAAATTCATACCAAATACTCAGGTCTATAATACCTTTAAGCTGTAACAAAATCAAACTTCTATGTCAACGCAATCAAAAGAAACAGCAATTTAAGCTGCATATTTTGAAACTCGCAAGTACTCGCAAGGGAATCAAAACCTAAAGGGTACTTCCAGTCGACCTAGAATCTTGAAATTTGGCATGAAGCAACGTTTTATAGCACACATAAAGGAAAAATTCCGAAAACCTTAAATTTTTAGTTACATTACAAAATATATATTTTTTAATAAATATAAACTTATTACTTTTTTCCTCATGAACGCGTAGAGCTATCAAGTTGAAATTCATATCAAATACTTAGATCTAATTGCCTTTAACCCGTGAAAAAAAAAAATCTAAGTCAACGCAAAAACGCAAAACGCAAAAGTACAACCATTGATACCGCATATTTTGAAACTCGCAACTACACGCAAGGGAATTAAAACCTAAAGACCACTTCCCGTTGACATAGAATCTCGAAATTTGGTAAGAAGCAATAGCTTACAGCACAGGTAACAGAAAAATTCCGAAAAGCTTAAAATTTTAAGTAGTTATACCACCAAAAAATTGTGATTGTAAACATAATTGTAGTTACAGTTATATTATAGATAAATGATATCTGTTAATATAAAATAAAGGATTACTTAAACGATAAAGAGATCTTTGTCTTAAATTTATGCTCCTCCATCTTTCCCCATTGTAATGTTATGAATTTCATTTTGCAATAAAAATACCATAGTTATGACTCGATTGTCGTAATGAACGAACTTTGTAAACCTTGCAGGTTTGTACGGAACCCTCGGTGCGCGAGTCCGACTCGCACTTGGCCGGTTTTTTTGTGTAGTATGTTCACCGAAAATAAATATTAAACGTGAACCGAATCCGATGATTCTTTTTTTGTTCGAAAGTGGTACTTCCAAGTTGGACCCATCCAACTTGGAAGTACCACCTTTCGAACAAAAAAAGAATCATTAATTTGGTTCAGATCTGATGACACCTCCATGAGAAAATGAGGGAACTCTTCAAAATTTGCTAGGTTAGATTTTGTTGTCAATTTGAAAGACAATAAAGCAACTTATGTCTTTTCCTTATGACGTTTGGAAACAGAAGGCGAAACAAAATATTTAATAAAAAAAAAAACCGCCTTCAAACTCCGACAGACTGCGAAGTCGGTGTCAAATGAACCGACCCAAAAAATAATAATGACAATCATATTGTGAACTTGACATCGCAATTCGCAATCTGTCGGAGTTTGAAGGCGGTTTTAATTTTGTATTATATTACGTTGTTGTTTTATTGAGTGCGAGTGTCTATGGTCCAGTGGTGGTTGACAAGTTGTTGATACAAGATTCATCTTATTTTCAAAATCTATATAGAAGTACGTACTAAATCGAGGTATGTATGTTAGTTACAACCGACTAGAAGAGATGGCTGTTATTATATGTATTTTAATGAAACAAATGCCCGTTTTACAAACATTAAATAAACTGCTCAACTCAGAATAACTTCTAAACTCAATAAACTAGTTAACATAGAAATGAATGAATACGGTAAAGTAACTATGATGCATTTGCCTACCTTGAAATAATGAAATAATCTGTTATAGTAGGCAGAGTCCGTTAATAAAAAAATAAAGATTTAAGAATTTAGGCATTAACACCACCGCATTTACAAAGTACTCTCGTGCTCAGGTGGTTCAAATGACACGTTGGCTTAAAAGGTAATTCTACGCCACAAGCTTGGATGCCTTGCCTTGTTGCTTCAACGTCAAGAAAAATAGATACGGAGGAAATTAGAACAAGGTGGACCAGAGAAGAGGCGAAATTGGAAGCTGCATGCACGCAGAATTACTTACTACTTAATTTCAAAGTGGGCAATCAATGGCGATGTCACGATGGTGATATTGGTTTACTTTTCGAGTATTTAACGAATACTCGAAAAGTAAACCAATTCAGTTGATCTTGCTTGTGCATCTTTTAAAAAAAGTGGGTACACCTAAATTGCCAAACACCATAAGTGAATATGAATACATTATACCTGATTAAAATTTCTAGTGACGAATTATGATAAAGTAAAACAATATCAAAGTAAACATTCTTGTATTATATATCGAATCGAATCACACTCGTTTAAACCTTTATTTACCCCGTTATTTTAGTGATTTGGATTGAGCGATTATATAACCGGTTATAACCGGTTAATCGGTTATTTTCGGGCCGTAACCGAGGTTATAACCGGTTACGATAATTTTCCGGTTATTGCATTCCCTAATAGCAGTATAGGTAATTTTGCTTAAATTCAAAGGGTTCTAAAACATTACAATGAAGAACAAAATCATGAAAAAAAAACATTAGTAACGAATAAATTAAAGCTAAAACAGTAAAATACAAAACTTCTGATACTTTCAGTCGATTAAAATGCTTATCTTAATGTGTCTTAATTAATATAATTAGCTCCAATATTTCATGTGATTAATACATTTACAAATTACGTGAATACTTTGAAACAGGTTCATATTAATTAATTAAAACAGTTTTTTATGGATTTATGGACAATAACACATTTCATTCACCATGAGGTCCATGAGTTTTCTTTATACGCCACACTACAACAGCTTATACATATGTATATCTCCCGGCTGAGGAGGGGCCTCGTCTCATCACAATATGGTATAGTACGACACAACTTAGAAGGCGCGCGGTGAAGCACTTATCCCGTTGACGCAGAGTCTATTATGGCTTAATCCACGCGCCTTCTAAGTTGTGTAAACCTGTAACGCCATAGCGCCTCTACAGTCTTCAGTAAAAAAGACAGTAAGAGGCAGTCAACATTATCACAGTCCATCTTTACATATTAAAACCCTGAACAGAAAGCTTTTGCAATTCAAAGATTCTCATTAGTCTTTCCTGCAGGTATTTGAGAAATTTGAGTGTTGCATCGACAACATTTGCCGGCCGAGTACACGTTAAATACTATGCTTTATTTCATTCATCACAGTGTGAAAATTCAACGAAGTCGTTACGTTGAAACCACGTATTCTTTTCAAAAAGTCATCATTGATGATGGAGATTTCCTTCCTTCCCAAACAGATAATTGCTAGCCAAATGCTATGGAAGGGCAATCGATGCTAGGGAGAGCATCGGTAACTGCCATGGGCGATGCAGTGGCTAGTGGCTGCAACATTTCTACTTAATTTGCTCAGTTGAGCGCAGCTAAAGCTGGATGCTCACTAGCAAGCTGTAAGCAACTATTGCTCGTTACGTGTAACCAAAAACCAGTTACTATAGGCTTCGGTACGGAACTTGAGCGGTGGCATTCAATGCGCAGAAGTCGAAAATAAGGTCTCATCGGTAGCGGGCGCTTTGTCTTGGGCGCACCTTTTCGGCCCTTCAGTCGTAAACATGCGCAGAAATCTCCTCTACTTTCGCTCACCGCTCAAGACGGTACTCACCGTGACCTGATGTAGTGTGTACTAGGTTAGCTAGTAGCTACTTGCCGGCAGCTAGCAGTCGGTGGCGTCTTTGCAGTCTTCGACGGTAGGTGATTGCGAGGAAGGACACAGGTATATGTGGTTAGGGTACAAGTCCCCGCGCATGCGCAGTACTCGTGCCAACGCCGGCGCCGCGCGGTGCTCGAGCTCCCCTATTAGACGCCCGTCCGCGTACACGCCCCATTCTCCTGGGCCGTGGACTATGCGGAATGTCGTCTGGAAAGAGAGTAAATTACAATTGATTACTTGTTTTCCAGGTAGGTAAATACAAAATACAAATTCTTTATTTCCATAAAAAATACAAATATTTTACAATATGTCTGGCCCCCACACTAGGCGTTGCCTGTCCCGTGGGGGCGATTGTACGGATAACAAAAAGAGTTATCGGCTTACATGACTTCTATTTGCTCAGTAACAAAAACCAAAAATTTGCAAGAAAAACAAGGAAAGATAAAAACAAAAGGAAGTGGTAATCTAGCAAGTTCTTCCATGTGTATGTGTGTGTGTGTGCGTGTGAGAGTGCGTTTGTATGGGTGATTGTGTGTTTGTCAGTGTACGTGTGTATTGGTGTTTATTTGACTTTTATTATGCTTTCGGATTCTTCATATGATAATTGAAACATATGGTTGAGTAGCAATTTTTTCGCATGAAAATTCAAGTGGCTCAGTATGGGCATGGGCATACCGAGGGCAGCCCCGCTGGAGCTAGTTCTCTCTAGACAAAATGCCTCAAAAACGATTAGCCCCCCCTTCACCCCTGGGGAAGAATAAGCATGTAGAAGCTAGGTAGGTACATGAGTATGAGTAATTCAGAAACTACAAGACACGGAAAGATCTGTCCTAAGGAGCCATGTCGTCGATTTTAGAGGCAAGAAAGAAGCTCGGCGCCCAAGACCAGCAGCCGCATGTTTCGTGCCGGACACGTAAATGTCATACCTAATTGCAGTAACAATAGAACCACAGATTGGCGTAGAGTTGGATCACAGGGTTTTTAGTAGGTCTGTTAAAATAGCTAACAAGTGCGAAAAGTTTGTCATTTTAACACCTAGTTATTTTTTCAAAAAAATTGTGAGAGTCCTACTACTTAAAAAAAGAACACGATCACGTTCAAAAAGTAAAAAGCAAGGCTCGTTCGGAAATGACTTACGTTTCGAACGCTAAATAGTTATCGAATAATATTAATTTATTCGTGTCTCTTACAAATAGTAGGTAAAAAAAATCTTAAATGAACAGTGTGCTGAATTTGTATGGGACCGGATAATTGTAACAAAGCCAATAATAACGACAATCATTCCTGCACTAGGCGAGGCCTGTCCTGTTGTAATGTTTACTTCTTGAGCAAGTGTTGAAATCTCGTGGCACGCTGCCGGCGCTCGCCGCCCCAGCCGCCGAGGCTCGCGTTGAGCACGACCAGCTGGCGGTCCTTGGTGGCCTCGTCGTGCGCGCACGTTCACGAGCAACACTGGCCGCAGACTGTAACATCCATACCTGCGTGCCGGGCACTAGCGCGGCGCTCCGCTGCCGGCGCTCGTCGCCCCAGCCGCCGAGGCTCGCGTTGAGCACGACCAGCTGGCGGTCCTTGGTGGCCTCGTCGTGCGCGCACGTTCACGAGCAACACTGGCCGCAGACTGTAACATCCATACCTGCGTGCCGGGCACTAGCGCGGCGCTCCGCTGCCGGCGCTCGTCGCCCCAGCCGCCGAGGCACGCGTTGAGCACGACCAGCTGGCGGTCCTTGGTGGCCTCGTCGTGCGCGCGCACGTTCACGTGCAGCGGCACGTTGGGCGCCGGCCACTCGCGCGCCGCGTCCATCAGGTTGATCGTGAACGAGTGCAGCACCGGCCGGAGCCTGAAACGTCGAGATTGATAACTAGGTACAGGTTTACACAACAGTCTCTGCGTCAACGGCATAACCCCTCGGCCACGACTTCGCGCGACAACGGCAGCGGCGAGCGTTCGGCGACACATTACGACGACGCAAGCGCCGGTAGCGGCAAAATCATTCGCGGCGATTCATCTTCATTCATAAGACCATCCATATATGTATAAGACTCAATGGAGGCTATCTCCATTAAAATTATTATCATCATTTTTTAGGGTTCCGAAGTCCACAAGGAACCCTTATAGTTTCGCCATGTCCGTCCGTCCGTCCGTCTGTCCGCACTATTGCTCGGAGATGCTTAGTTCTAGAAAGCTGTAATTTGGCATGAACATACATATTAGTTACGCTGACAAAGTGGTACAATAAAATTTACAAATATATTTTTTTATAGGGTACCTCCCCTACTCGTAAAGTGGGGATGCAATTTTTTTTTCTTGCGTACCCCATGTTGCGGCATATCGTTGAATAGGTCTTAAAAAAATATTGTGGGTTTGTTAAAACCATTTTTTGATTAAGTGATGCGTTTGTGAAATATTAAGCTTTAAAGTGCTATTTTTTGTTAGAGTCACGTGTCCCCCCCCCCCCCCTGCCACCTAAATGGTGGTATTTGGATGGGTGAAAAAAATCACGGTTATGGCATATATAACGTAGTTGAAAGGAAAACTATCACAGCTAAGTAGGCTTTACAAACTTACGAGTCATAGTCGACCAACTTATGAAATGATTAAAAACCAATGATTTTTCTCGAGCGGTAGGGGCGTCGGGCAGGCACATACCACAGGCTAGCTAGATGTTAATAAGTCTTAGAAAGGTACTGTGGGCATCGTCAACTTCGGAACCCTATACTTTGCGCGTGGCCCGACACGCACTTGGCCGGTTTTTTATTATTTTTTAGACCATTGGAGATTGTGTATACATCTCTAAGATCTTAGATTTAAGTTTAAGCTAGGAAAGAAAGAAAGAAAGAAACATTTATTCGCAACACCACACATACATGTTTACATAAAAAGAGAAATAGACGAGAAGAAGTGATAGTTGCGAAACGGTCTCAACTCAGCATATGTTGGCTTCCGCTGAGACCGCTCGGTGAAAAGACACAGACAGTGATACATTAAAATACAAACTCCTAAATACTTTACTCCTACGGACTTTATACATTCCTTAAATGTATTTTTTTAGGTAGTACGTACCTTTATATATATTTTATACATATATAATGCAAATGTAAAGTGAATTTGTATGCGGATTTTTTGCTAAAAAGCCTTCTGCTGAGTTTGTTGCGGCGCTTCTTCTCAAGCAATGGGTCTTGGAAGCGCTGGTAAATTCATTTCTGACGTGTAAAAGTGCCCCTATGTGGCCAATTTGCTGAATAAATGATTGATTTGATTAAGAATCCGTACCGGCCCTGTATAACCAGCTGATGCCCCGGCGGGATGCCGTTGGTCAGCAGCGCCATACAGTGCGGCTGCCAGCTCGGCTCGTCGTCTAAAGGCGGCGCGTCTAGACTAGTTCTAACTGGCACCTGAAATAATAATGAAAAAAAAAAGAACTTAAAGTTCAGTTTCAACGCCGTGACGTATTGACGTTTACCTACCTATACATAGAATCCCTATGAAATCCCTTTATTTCCCGAATGAGGCCCATGACGTAAAGGAATATCAAATTTTGATATACCTATAAATTGAGCTGTCTTTATGATTACTTCATCATCATCATCATCATTTCAGCCGAAAGACGTCCACTGCTGGTCATAGGCCTCCCCCAAGGCTCGCCACTCAGACCGTTCCTGTGCTACTTGCTTCCACCGGTTTCCCGCGACCTTCACGAGGTCGTCGCTCCATCTTGATGATTACTTACGTCTTTAAAAACAAGCTTAAGGATTATTTCTTATCACTTGCTTTTTGATCTTTTTCCTCTTCTTCATCTGGGTTTCGGCTGTCATTAGTTTCTTTTAGACTGTACGTAGTTTATTTAGTTTATTTATTATATGAGTGATATTACTATATATATAATATTATAATGTATGTTTATATTTATGATTTCTGGTATGTATGTATTTATAATATATAACATATGGTCATTACGAGCACCGCCTACCAACTTATCTCTTTTACTTGATATCCACTACCCAAAGGTTATCTGGGAGAGATCGCTCTATTAGCGATAAGACCGCCTGCTGTATACCTAACAACAGGTTTTCCTGATCTTTTTTGTTCTGTCCTTTTTTTCTCTATTGTGTGGTGTTCAATAAAGAGTATTTGTATTGTATTGTATTGTATTGATTACTTACGTCTCATCTCATCTCACCTCTAACGGCGTGGGTGCCAGCATCGGGTACGTTTCAGTCTTCTGCACATTGAGCGAGGCGTCCCTTACGCCCACGACCTGCACCCACTCGGCAGCCAGAGGTGAAGGGTTCCGATGGGCGTAGCTGCAGTAATGCTGCCCGTCCACCGCCCAGTGGCTCTCCGACTCGTCGATCACGGCCTCTATCGTGAACGGGCGGCCCATTTTGAAGGGGAATGTTCTGGAATTGGATGGACTTGAGCTGTGATTTGCTGTGATTAAACAAGGCTAGAATTCTTAGGAGTCCTACTACTTATAGATAGAAAAGAAATTAAAATTTCGAGACAGTTAATAGTTACAAACACAGCTAAACCTAACGACAGAAGTACACAGATAAACCTACCTACATAATGATGATATGATGATCTATTATTATGCTGATGCGTTTAAATTTCCATGGTTCTAAGACGTTACGATAGTTAATTTAATTTTTATAACATAGCTGTTAATATATATTACTTTATAATTGACTAGCTTCTGCCTGCGACTTCGCCCGCGTGAAATTCGGTTATCGCGCTCCCGCGGGAACTAAGTATGCGCTTTACCGGGATAAAAAGTAGCATATGTCTTTTCCCGGGATTTCAACTATGTCCATGCCTAATTTCATGTAATTCGATCAAGCGGTTGAAGCGTGTGAAGAGGTAACAGACAGACAGAGTTACTTTCGCATTTATAATACAGTATTATTATGGATTGTATTATTTAATTTATGACTCTTATTTATTTTATGACGATCATAATCTAATGCCTGTAAATTGACACTTTTTAATTTATTTGTGACATTGTTTTATAAAATAAATATCTGAATCTGAATCTGGATGACATCCTTGAGAAAAATCGTCCACTCACATTCTGACTGCACAAACAATTTCTACTTATTGTGTAGGAATTTCAGGAAAACCTCTCTCAGTTTTCCTCTACAATCCCCAAGGAACGCCTACAATGCCAACTTTCAGCCTTCTACGACCAGTAGTTTCGGCTGTGCGCTGATCGATCAGTCAGTCATCAGTCACTTTTTTGATAAATATAAATTGAATCTAAACTAGTCAATTTCAAAAAAATCCGCACTGGGCCCGCCAAACCCTCTCGTGATGAGAGGAGGCCTGTGCCCAGCAGTGGGATGCAAATAGGCTGTAGTAGTAGTAGTAGTAGTAGTCAATTTCACGTACATTTGAGCCTGCTCACGTAATTAATTTAGTGACTTCAGTCTCTGATCTGATATAACTCAATTAATTGGCCGTGACCTAAATACCTGTGTTAACTGCACTATAACAGCGTTAAATAGGCGGCTATTAGTGTTTATGCCTCATACTCCTTTAGCACTTCGTTTAGTTTATTAGATGCCGTGTGGGATTGAATACAATCGGTCTTTACCTCTAATTTTCCTGTAGTTAATAAGTAACAGATGAATAGACGATGTTACAATAGGAAAAAATAGCTGCTGATCTGCCAGAAACTGGGTAAAGGCGGACATGGAATTATACCCCTAGCGCCAATCATCACCACCATTATTTTCAGAATGCAGACATCCTCTTTTGAACAAAGCTCATGCATTCAAATCTCACTACTTTCCCTCGTGCGCCAGCCATTGCTGTTTCTGAAGGCGCTGACTAGGGTCTTCTGGTGTAACACACTAGGGAAAATATGACTCATTTGCGCGCTCCTTGGAGACTATCAGCATCCGAAATAATTAACTACGCGAACTTAATAGCTTCTATTTTTCATGGCATTTGATTGACAAACAAGCACGCAGGTGGTGGTAGTAAGTGGTCGCTATAAGAAGTGGAATCAGTAAGATTTTGAATGCATTACCAATCCGAGGACCAAGACTGAATGCCTCTATACCAGTAATTACACCGGCTCTCTTACTAAACCCCTTATCGGAACAGAACAGTGCGAGAAGCGAGCACTAATATTTTTCAGCAAGTACTCGACATTTAGTACATTATTGCCATAGAAATATTATTGAACTAGAAGAAACAAGCGAGGCGCTTGTATGAAAACCAAGCATGCCGATTTCTTTGACGCCTACTAGACTTCAAGAATCAATTTTGATGGGAAACATAACCGCCGCATTGTACAGATTCAAAAGGGCCGATCAGAAATCAATTATTTTATCTTCAATTTGAGTGAAAAAACATCTGTCAGCTTGAACGGCCCGAATGTGACTGAGCGGAGTTTGGATTTTTGTCCAAACTTTGTGAGTTTTTATGGCACGCGAAGTACGAGCATTTGTTGAGTCTACTTAGTACATGGTTTGTGATTATTGCATAGGCCGCCGTGCCGTCAAGTAGCGTATTACCGGACGAGGCAAGTTAGAAGTCTGAGCCGCAGGCGAAGTGTTCTAGACGAGTTCTTACCTGAATGCCGTTGTCTCCTCATGCCCCCACTTTTCGCGGCGCCGCGTGTTTCGCACCACATAGCAGTGCCCCACGCGAACGTTGAAATGCACCGCAATTTCCCCACTATTGGAGTTGGGGTCGCCACTGCCGATGTTTATCGCGAACCTGGAGATGACAGTTTCATGAAATTAATTAGTAAAGGATTAGGGAGTAGGGAATTCATGAGCTATATATTGAAAAGAGCGTTTTAGCTAGCTGGTAGGTACTTGCATTTAAAATAGGTAATTTTAGCTAACTTTTTTTAACTGTTTGGGGCCAGAATTTAATGGGATATTAAATGCTATAATGGATGAATCAACCAAGTTCTCGTCATCCATCGCACGCCCGTTTTAGGTACTCGTCATCCATTATAAAGCGTTTCGAACCCATTCCGTATACATACTCGTACCTACTTAAGGACGAAACCCTTCGAGAAAAGGTAGGAGTGCCCTGCGCTTCAGTTGGTTCGTCTTGGCGGGGCCACTACCGTCACTCGGCGGACAAGGCCTATAAAAGCACGATTTCGAACACAATTCGAATAAAGTGTCAATGTTTGCGTGCGAGGACGTCTGTACACTTGTAAATGTGTGTGTAACGGTACGCGGGCTATGATTCACTCTCTATCTCCGGATGAAACAAAGGACGGTAAGGGCGAGTTGGGCGCGAGTTGCGCGGCGGCTAGATTCAGCTGATTCAGGCGGGTGATTCCGTGGCCATTCTGTATGTAGTACTATTAAATATTCCGTGCTACCGTGTCCCCAGATACCTAACGATTGCATGCACCAAGTGTGATAACTTCAATAAGAAAACAGAATACAATGACAAGACAAGACAGAAGACTACATAAAATGAAACTATAGAAGGAAATTACATTATTACATTTTTTTCCCATTTTTTGAAAAGAACTTACTGCCGTATATTTTTGATGGGTCTTTTTATGTCGAATCATTCCTACAACAAATAACCTGATGAGAGATACTTAATTAATTAGGCACCTTACTATTTTTCCAGCAAAGCGTCCAGTTCAGAAAATAAACATTCTAGTTTCGAGAAAATGGGTCAGTCCATTAGCACTGTTGTTTGTAGGCGTTGGAAATATTGGCTTGGCAGTTTTATCAACGTGTGTGTTGTGTGTATGTATATGTATGTGTTGAAACTCCGTCCGATATTAGGAAATTAGAAGCGGTATGACGATGATGCCATCCTGGCCGCTTTCAGACACAGCGACTGCTTAGACTATATATTTTAGAGTTTTTTTTTATTGTCGATCTCGAATGTTGGCAGAGTTGCGCTCCTCTGCTCTGAGATGCGCTCTAAGGTGACTTGTATGCCCAATTTTATTAGAAAAGGTACGAGCGCACTTGCGGCAAGCCAGCACACCACTGATATAATTAAATACGATTGCCACAGGTGGACGGGCTTAAAGGGTATATCTAGGAACCAGGATAATTTAAAAGGCTGTCAATATGCAGTGCCGGATTAACCATATAGTTAAGCAAATACCACGGGCCCCGCGCCCCCGGCGCGCCACACTTTCTGACCGCAGAAAAATATCAATTCAGATTGGATTTACGCTCCAATATTTTGCCAAATGAATGTAGGTACTACTTTTTTCCAAAAACAATTGAGTAAGTCCGGTTCACGTGCACGAAGAGTTTCTTAGGTCATTGGCCATCTCATCGCTATTTTACTTGCCCTATGTAAGTATATGCTGAAAAAAAAGCGAGCCCCTTGACTCAATTTGCTACGGGCCCCGCGCTAGCTTAATCCGGCACTGCAAATATGTTAAATTAGAAGATTTATGTGAGAAATTAAAAACATGTACCATGGTAAGTCCTCTGAAGGAGTGCCGGTGCATACGATGTGGGACCCTATGGTCAGTGGTTCCGTCAGAGTCTGGGTGAACCGGACATCCCGCGCTTCAGCCAATTGGCACTGAAAAATAAAGCACAGTCTAAATATATAAAACTCAAAGGTGACTGACTGACTGACTGACTGATATAGTGATCTATCAACGCACAGCCCAAACCATTGGACGGATCGGGCTAAAATTTGGCATGCAGGTAGATGTTATGACGTAGGCATCCGCTAAGAAAGGATTTTGCAAAATTCCCACGGGAACGGGAAAAATCGGGATTTTACTTTATAATATTTCTGCGCATACGAAGTTGCAGGGAAAAGCTAGTACAAAATAAAGCGGGTCGAGTTCCGCTCGGGGCAAACTTTGTGTGATGAACACGAATGTTTGTACTCGAGACATGGATGTTTAGTATTTATATATGTATGTATTTCTCTGTTTAAGTATTTATATCGTTTTTAGCAGTACAAGCTTTGCTTAGTTTGGGGCTAGGTCAATATGTGTGAAATGTCTCAAGATATTTATTTATTTAAGTAAGGCTGGCATCATAGTCGTTATGCAAATAGTCCGAGAGCTGACTTTTATTGTTTATGTATTTAAACTTTATTGCACAATAGTAAAAACTGATACAAAAAGCGAACTATATGCCATAAGGCATTCTCTACCAGTTAAACCTCCCGATCGTTTCCGGTAAATGTTTGCCTGCAGTAGAATGCGCCAAGCCAACGCGACCCTATAAAGCCCTCAAGCAATCAGCACGGAGGAGAATCGCTGGGTTTTAGTGGGTATTCCGGTTCGCCGGCGAGTCCTATATAATCACCCTTAAGGCCAGCTTCTCCTCCCCCCCCTGAATCATGGTGTCCCCAAGAAAAGTGCCCCGAGAAAAATTATCAGCCTCTCCCTGGAATATGTGCCTGCCCCCCCTCCCCCCTTGAGTGAGAACCTCGCTACGCCCATGGTTGAAGCCAAACTATAAGTAGCTTCATTTAAAGTTCAATTTGAGCGCCGTGACGCTTTGATGGTAGGGATGGGAATTTATGTTTCGAATAACGTTTCGAATAGAGCCCCTTGACTTTGTGACTCCAAATGAAGGTCTATACTGAATTATAGATCGATACTTTTGTCTAGATTTTTAAAGGTATGACAATGACGAATTTGGATTGCAGCCTTAATGATGAATGCTCGACACGTAGTTGAACCTATGATGACTTCATGAGTCATTAATATATGATCTCATCAAGCTACCGCTGCGTTCTATTACGGAACAGCTGACGACAAATAAGTAGGGACAAAATTTGTCGCCACGCATAATTAATTATAGTTTGTATTAAAATGTAAGGATTGTAATCGACTTTCAATGTCTATTCTGATTTTAAATCGTACTTGTTAATGTGATGTCCTCTAACTAGTAGGTCTTAGGCAGTATTTCATTATTATTTTATTTTATTCAGAAAGCTGACTGACAGCCTTAAAAAAGCATGCTCTAAAATTAGTCATTTACAAGCAAATTATAAGCTTACCTACACCTAATAATTATAATTATTGCGTGTTCTGGCGATGCTGTAGCGAAATACTCAGTAACTAAGTAATTTTGGTAATTAGGTAAAGAAAATTCTCAAGGACTAACACAGGAATTTCCTTCTGAAAATACACGAGTTGAAAAATATATGTCCATGATAAACAACTTGTGCACACTGGTAAAAATCCCTATCTCCTAGAACGCGTAGCTTCCAAAGCTTTTCTTATAATAGTTTTGTTTTAAGTAGGACAGCTAAGGGCGTGTATCTAGGTAGCAGTGAGTGGAGTGAAGGTTGGCGTGTTAGGGAGTAATCAAGTTAACTAAGTTGCCTGTATGTATTGCAGGTATTCATTCCCTTTGTGGAAGTAAAATAAAACGAAATAGGTCGGCCGTGTTCGTTGCTAGGCAACTTCATGAAATTGCTTGCGATCGGCAGATACATTCGACGGCAATATGTAACGCTTTTTTACTTTCTGAATTTGTAATATGGTTTAAAATTGGATACATCGTTTTCTAGGTATTAGCCAACGTTTCTCGATGAAACAGTCGAGACTTGGAAGATGTAAAACATGCCCTTCCGTTGTTGAATGGTTTGACAGAAAATTCGGCAGCAAAGCTGTCTTTAACATTTTGGAGGAACTAAGTAGGTAATTTTCGATATTGGAAAGGTTCCATAGCCAAGATGGCACTGATTTAAATGTAAATTTATTTATTTATCTATCAGAAATATCAAAATATTTTCAGCATAGTGATCGCTCTATGGAAAATGAAAATAAATCGACATAATCTATGCAGAAATAAATACGGTGACATCATTTCCCCATCGCAGAGACCGTGAGAATGCGGCGAAGTCGAAAATAATGCTAGATAGATGTGGTATAGGAACGAGCCTAGTTAATATATGCAATGATAGTGTCTATTTTCGTACGTCGTCGTCTCCTTAGATTCTGGTTCTAAGAGTGATTCTATTCGTAGAGGAGCTAGGGACATGCATTTACTTAGTACAAAAAACCAAATTTTGAATCAAAATTGTGGACAAAGTGGCCCTAGGGTCAAGGTCAAGTTCCTAGCACTTTAACATTAAATTATTAATATTGAGCGATTCTTTAAATTGTTTATAGGTGTAGAATCGGGAATAAAAAAATCTACTTAAAACGTTTGCTCATAAAATCGCCATGTTCATTTATTTTATTTTATTTTGAGGACAGTATTATACTTTTTGCGTATTTTAGTGGTATCGGCTCTCGGACTATAAATCTGTTTAAGTATTTAAATTATTGAATGTAGAATGTGAAACTGAAATCACTCTTCCCTCTTCGCTAAATATGTTAAGCCATCTTGGTAAATAACGTAATGTTTAGTTAGGCGATGTGTATTTAGGGAGGTCTATTTTTGTGCGCGGCTTGCGTGGGTAGACCGTTTTATTGATCTAACATTAAACCAAGTTTCCACTTGATCTCAACTCTGTGAATATTAGGTCCTTACATATGAAATTGGCGTTTCATATGGCAGAAATGAAAACGATTTTTTTTTATGAAACTATTTTTTTATTTAGTCAAAGTATTAGGTCCTTACATATGAAATTGGCGTTTCATATGGCAGAAATGAAAACGATTTTTTTTTATGAAACTATTTTTTTATTTAGTCAAAGTATGTACCATGGCTATCTATGCACTTTTGCCATCTCGAAGGTAGTTCATTGATTCCTTTACTAAAAAAAGTGTGTGAGCGAGAATCAATAAAATCTTTGAAGGCCGTTTGGACAGCCTCGTGAGAATTGAATTTTTTTCCTTGCATGAAGTTGTCCAAATTCCGAAAAAAATGGTAATCAGTTGGAGCAAGGTCCGGGGAGTATGGTGGGTGTCGAAGACATTCCAGTCGCAGCTCCCGTAGTTTTGCGGCCGTCAAACGTGCCGTATGTGGTCGAGCGTTGTCCTGAAGCAGCAGTGGGCTAGATCGATTGACCAGTCTGGGTTGTTTAATGGCTAGCTTTTCCATCATCGTTTGCAATTGTTGACAATACACATCAGCCGTGATTGTTTGCCCAGATCTTAAGAAACTGTAATGGATGACACCGGCACTAGTCCACCAGACACTTACCAGTACCTTTTTCTGAGTCAACTTTCGTTTCGGGCAGAATTTGGCTGGTTCACCTGGGTTCAACCATTGTGAAGAACGTTTCCGGTTGTCGTACAAGATCCATTTTTCATCACAAGTAACGATACGATTCAAAATGCCTTCATTATTGTGCCGGTTGAGAAGTGAAACGCAACACTCGACGCGTGTTTCTTTGTTTGCGTCGCTCAATTCATGCGGTACCCATTTTTCAAGTTTTTTCACTTTTCCAATTTGTTTCAAGTGAATCAAAATGGTTTTATCACTCACACCGAAGCCTGCCGCTAACTCTGACGTGGTTTGCGATGGATCTGCTTCCACAATTGCTTTTAATTCTTCGTTATCAACTTGTGTCTCCGGCCGTCCACGAGGCTTGTTCTGTAGGTCAAAATTTCCAGAACGGAAACGTTGGAACCAATAACGTACCGTATTTTCTTTTGCAGTAGCTTCCCCATACGCATTGTTAATCCTACGAGCCGTTTCTGTAGCACTAGTGCCGAGGTGAAACTCATATTCGTAAATATAGCGATATTTTAAGTTCTCCATATTGTGAACAGAACGATGTGAAAGAAAAACAAATGACGCGATAACAAATAAATTTCGTAATTCGAACACAGAAATACATGGTCTTAAATTTGAAATAAATTTGAATTTGGAATTCCTAGCCGAACGCCACATATTTTGAATCAAAGTTGCCAGTTCGCCAAACGCCAATTTCATATGTAAGGACCTAATATGTACCATGGCTATCTATGCACTTTTGCCATCTCGAAGGTAGTTCATTGATTCCTTTACTAAAAAAAGTGTGTGAGCGAGAATCAATAAAATCTTTGAAGGCCGTTTGGACAGCCTCGTGAGAATTGAATTTTTTTCCTTGCATGAAGTTGTCCAAATTCCGAAAAAAATGGTAATCAGTTGGAGCAAGGTCCGGGGAGTATGGTGGGTGTCGAAGACATTCCAGTCGCAGCTCCCGTAGTTTTGCGGCCGTCAAACGTGCCGTATGTGGTCGAGCGTTGTCCTGAAGCAGCAGTGGGCTAGATCGATTGACCAGTCTGGGTTGTTTAATGGCTAGCTTTTCCATCATCGTTTGCAATTGTTGACAATACACATCAGCCGTGATTGTTTGCCCAGATCTTAAGAAACTGTAATGGATGACACCGGCACTAGTCCACCAGACACTTACCAGTACCTTTTTCTGAGTCAACTTTCGTTTCGGGCAGAATTTGGCTGGTTCACCTGGGTTCAACCATTGTGAAGAACGTTTCCGGTTGTCGTACAAGATCCATTTTTCATCACAAGTAACGATACGATTCAAAATGCCTTCATTATTGTGCCGGTTGAGAAGTGAAACGCAACACTCGACGCGTGTTTCTTTGTTTGCGTCGCTCAATTCATGCGGTACCCATTTTTCAAGTTTTTTCACTTTTCCAATTTGTTTCAAGTGAATCAAAATGGTTTTATCACTCACACCGAAGCCTGCCGCTAACTCTGACGTGGTTTGCGATGGATCTGCTTCCACAATTGCTTTTAATTCTTCGTTATCAACTTGTGTCTCCGGCCGTCCACGAGGCTTGTTCTGTAGGTCAAAATTTCCAGAACGGAAACGTTGGAACCAATAACGTACCGTATTTTCTTTTGCAGTAGCTTCCCCATACGCATTGTTAATCCTACGAGCCGTTTCTGCAGCACTAGTGCCGAGGTGAAACTCATATTCGTAAATATAGCGATATTTTAAGTTCTCCATATTGTGAACAGAACGATGTGAAAGAAAAACAAATGACGCGATAACAAATAAATTTCGTAATTCGAACACAGAAATACATGGTCTTAAATTTGAAATAAATTTGAATTTGGAATTCCTAGCCGAACGCCACATATTTTGAATCAAAGTTGCCAGTTCGCCAAACGCCAATTTCATATGTAAGGACCTAATACTTTAAGTATGTAACAGATCCATTATTTAGATCTTGAATCCGTACTATATTACTAATATCTATTATAAATGCGAAAATAACTCGGCGTTACCTACTCACACCGCTATTAGAGCGATTTAGACGAAATTTGGTTTGGAGATAATCCGAGTCTCGGAGAAGGCTTCTTTGGTACTCGGGAAAGGACATAACTAGGCTACTTTTTATGCCGGTGATACGCATAGTTCCGCGGGTACGCGATAACCGATTTCCACGCGGGCAGAATCTAGCAATTTTATAATGGGAACTTGCTTTTTACCGGAGTCGTTATTTTACGACTGAACTTTTGCTGCCTTTTGACACAGGAAGTCAATATTCCTCAGGGCATGGCAGGTTAAGGGACCAGCGATGCGATGCCCAATCCGCACTGGGCCTGCGTGGGGACTACAATAATCCAAACCCTCTCGTGATAAGGGGAGGCCTGTGCCCAGCAGTGGGACGTAAATAGACTGTTATAGTGGTCTTGGATGCAATGCACGAGTCTTTTGGGGGTCGCGACGTGCACAAAATGTGTCTATATACATTTTATGTATAGTTTTTATGGAGTAGCGTTGTCTCGCGCCCGATGTAGGCCCCAATTTAGCACTGTGATGCCACGTATAATCCAAACCATCTCATGATGAAAGGATGCCTGTACGGAGTGGGACTTTATATAGGCTGATGTGGTTGTTTCGCGCTTAAGAGGTGATTAAGACTAATTTATATGTAGTGCACTAGGTTATGTAGGGCACTAATATCTGGGATAGTTCATTAGGGATGTGGGACCCTAACTTTAGGGTGTAGAAAGAGCCCGACCGTCCTACTCGCTAAGTTAGGGCATTAGGGCACTACTTAGAAGTAGTGTGGTGTATTCGCCGCTTTATTCACTACGGATTATTTTACGTCGCTTTGATACACCGCCCGCCCACCGCCTCGCGGGTCACATGGTCCCTAAACGCGGCCTTTGAAGGATATAGTTTTTCTCGGTTATAGTTTTTCACACTTTACGGCTGTAGCTGCGAAACTGTAGGTACCTAGCCATGTAGAACGACTGTTTTTATCAAGGTGTATTTTATGTACATTTTAGAACAATCGCTTCTTCTGAAGAATATTAAGTAGTACGAGGACAAGCTTCTATATGATTTTTCCATGTATATTTACGTACTTAGTTATGTTAACTCTGGAGTCTTGTTTATTTAAATTTACGATTTCTGATCGATAAAACGCCGTAGACATTTTACGATACAATTTAATCATTACTAGGTTCGATAGACTACAATTCACGCTTCCTTAGTAGGTAAGATAAGATAAGGCAAATAACATGACTAATATGATTATTGAAATATTACTTGAATGTGTTTAACACTTTATTGCCGTTGTTATTCAGCTTTAGCTGTTTCTCCTTTTACAACCTCGTGTGTGTAACCAATGAATCAACATGTGTGTCAAGAAAGGTCCTTACCTACTCATTGTTATTTCCTTTTGCCCCGCGTGAAGTTCTTTTTTATTTATGTAGGTATACTTAATTCGTAAGTAAGTACATATTAGGTATAATATTTATCGTTACAATAAGTTTTCAGATGGGCGAAGTTTGTCTAATTCGTATCTTAGACTACTATTTTAAGACTGATATCATCGGATATAGGTACATAGATAATTGTAAACTCACTCTTAAGTTCAAACTAAAACATAAACAATAAACACGACCTATCGCAAACCCGTTTGCGTTAAGCAACAAAATATGACGGTAATAAATGGTTACCAATGTAACTGGGACATCCTCCTCAACACAGTTATCATCGGGCGGTCGCGTTCGGCAGAACAACCGCCGGCAAAACGCACCGCAACCGCACCTGTCGCCGCACACCATCACAACACGAACACTGAGACCAGAAACTAAACAGACGCGCGGGAATTGAGGCAGCTGAATGTACACTAAAATATCCAACCGCTGAGGTCGAGACTCGTAAGGAAAACCGCGCGAAAAACACCGACGAGGCTACAGTGCGCGTTAGTGGCGACATCATTTTTAATTCTAATGGGGCGGTACATGCTCCATGAGGTATGGCTGTAGGAATTAGTAAATAATCTCAACGTAAACAACCAACACCGTCGCCATCCAGCGTCTGCGATTGGAAATGAAACGTTATTTAGAAAACAAATTACAATAAGCGAAGCGAGTGATTAGACTGCCAGCGCCATCTCGTAACGACCTTGAGTATTAAATTTTGTATACAAGTTTTTTTGTTATCACTTTTATCACTCCTAGTAAAATACAATAGCAATTTAACTAATTGTGAACCGAATTAATTAGTAATTACTACAGTAAAATTGTGCAACAAAGAAAGTATAATAGAAAAATAACCTTAGAAACTGTATCATAATTAAATTAAACTTATGTTTACCAATGATGAAGATTTAAAATGACAAGGAGGAATAATTAAAACCATGAAGAAAATTAACACGCGAACGCACAAGTGATATATAAAAAGTACCTACGTCTTAAAAATATATCACTGTATCATGATTTAATTTTAGAGCAACTCTACCGAAATGTAAAAGCATTGCTACTCAACTCAATTAAGGTAAACTGCACAAATACTAACCTCAAAATCAAATGCATCCTCCGCAAAGTCGTATTCCGCGAATTCACTGGGCATATAACCTTCTTCAACACACTCCATTTTGACGCAATTCACGCATTTCAACGAGTCCATGCACATACGTAAATTTTACCGCTTTATTTAACACTTCAAACACGTATGGCGAAGTTGACACTCATTTGAACTATAGATAGCTATGTTTATGTAGCGCAATGCAGTGACTACTAACGCCTATCGGGTCAACGCGCTCTCTCGGATAATCTTTTATCTCTGTCTTTACTTGAACGACAATAGAGACGAAACGTGCTATCGATTTTACGTCTCGGTTTGTACGTACAGTAGCAAATCGGTACTAATCAGGAGGCGTAACTTGTTTATAAAATGTTTCATTCAAATAAATGCATCCGTATCGATATTTTAAATGCAAAAGCCATTCTGTATGTCTGTAACCTTTTCACACATAAACGGATAAACCTATTAAGTTGGAGTGAAGATTGAGACTCCCGGGCAGAATATTGGATTTTTTGGGAGTAGAAATATTCGCAGTCAAATTATTTAGTCAACTTCTGCCCGCGACTTCGGTTTCGAATTGAGCTATCGCGTGAAGAAGTAACAGATAGACACACATAGTTAATTTTGCATTTATAAAATGAAGTATGGATTTAACTGAGTCGTTTCTTTCTGAAGTAGGTATTACTTGCAATTTATTCTGAAAGCAATGAGGCTATCCATGTGTTAAGAGGTAAATAAAAGATTATGTAAGTTTAGAAATATTATTATATTTATTGTCACTTTAAAGGAACTCATCATTAGATTTTGCAATACTTATTTTGGTTTTATACAACTCCGGTACTCTTCTGTTTTTCAAGTCCACTATTTCTGCATGTTACTTCACCTGTGTAAAAAAGTAAAATAAAAACCGAACTTAAAATTTAGGTATAGCACGACACAGCTTAGAAGGCGCGCGGCGACGAGCTTGAGCCGTCGATGCAGTCTATCTAAATATAAAAAACTCAAAGGTGACTGACTGACTGACATAGTGATCTATCAACGCACAGCCCAAATCACTGGACGGATCGGGCTGAAATTTGGCATGCAGGTAGATGTTATGACGTAGGCATCCGCTAAGAAAGGATTTTGCAATCTTCCCACGGGAACGGGAAAAATCAGGATTTTACTTTTTAATATTTCTGCGCATACGAAGTTGCGGCGAAAAGCTAGTTATAACATAATTCGCGCGCCTTCTAAATTGTGTTGTCTTTTAATTTAATTACTAATTAGCAAGCAGTTATGGTATAGCACGACACTGCTTAGAAGGCGTGCGGCGAAGCACTTGAGCCATCGATGCAGTCTATCTTCTATATATATATATATATATATATATATATATATATATATATATATATATATAAACAAGAAACTAACTGACTGACTGACTGACTGATCGATCAACGCAGAGCCGAAACTACTGGTCGTAGAGAGCTGAAATTTGGCATGCAGGTTCCTCAGAGAACGTAGGGCAGCACTAAGAGAGGATTTCCCGAAATTCCCACGGGAACGGGAAAAAACGGGATTTTTATTTTAATATTTTTGCGCATACGAAGTTGCGGGGAATAGCTAGTTATAGCATAATCCGCGCGCCTCCTAAATTGTGTCCTGTTAATTTAATTACTAATTAGCAAGCAGTTATGGTATAGCACGACACAACTTAGAAGGCGCGTGGCGAAGCACTTAAGTCGTTGACGCAGAGTCTATTATTGCTTAATCCGCACGCCTTCTAAGTTGTGCAAACCTGTAGTTACTACCAATCGCTTATGAACATATATATGTTACTTTTTATAAAGAAGCTTAACGCTTAACTACCTCAGTTTTTTTCTTTCTTGATTGATATTTTTTTCTTCACGGGCGGTGCCTGTAAGTAAATAAATAAATAAATATTTTGCTAGCTTCGTAAATACGAGTCAGGATTTTAAAATCAGTAGTTATGTAAAAGAAACTTGTCAACAGCGAGTCGGGATCGCTTATCGAAGGGTTTCTTATGTGTGCCCCCAAACACTTTTTTACCACTTTAGAAGCAAACATCTCTTGAAATGTTGGCATAAATAAACAATAATAACAATAATAACCTTTTACTAAACACACTATTATCGGGACTTAACCGCGTAAAAACTATTTGTATTTTACCTCGACGTTGTGTGCCGGCCTGTTGACATTCCGAGTGACATTAATAAAAATCAAGTGCGGGTAGTTCGAACCACCCGCGCGACAAGAAAAATATGCTGATACCGTCACTTCAGTCTTCTCGTGACCACGGCCGTTGCATCGCGGCCGAAACGTCGAGGTAAAATACAAATAGTTTTTACGCGGTTAAGTCCCGATAATAGTGTGTTTAGTATGAGTGTGTATCGCGAAAGTTTGAGACAATGTAATAATAACCTTCGTATCATTTTCTAAGACCTATCCAATGATAACCTACACGCTATGTTTTCATAAATTGTTCTCTCCCTCAGTTACATGTGGTTCACTCCATGTTGCCACTACTGTTTTTTTTTCCTCAGAATCGTATTAGGTAATTTTGTAGCGGTTCATAGAACACACAGCATGCAGTTCAGGCATCGAGCGATCTTGAGCGGTGGCTTTCGATGTGCAGAAGTAAAAATAAGATCTCATCGGCAGATTCGGCAGAGTGGCGCGAGACGCAGGGGCCGCTTTGTCGTGCGCGCACGCTTATTGGCCCTTCAGTCGTAACTCGTAAACATGTGCAGAAATCCTCTTTACTTTCGCTCAAGATCCGTGCCGATGCCTGCACCTGTACCCATAGTCTCCGAGAAAAACGGCTGTGCCTTACGGATGGACAGACAGGCAGCTCGTCAGCTCGCACCGGCCATGTTAGTGTGGCTCGGAGTAGTTACCAGGAGCGGGTGGCTGGCGCGGACGTGCTGCAGCAGCTTGGCGCGCGTGGCGTACTGTCGCGGGCACGCGGGGCACGCGGCCGGCTCGCACGTGCGCCGCCCGCGTTCTAGCACCGGCGCGTTCGTTAACTCGCAATCTGCAATACAAAAAAATATTAATCCTCGCTAGTCCATTTTAGTGTGGCTTGAACACATTATTTTATAAAAAACATGGTC
>OZ020281.1:2366107-2402668 GCA_963971205.1 Aethes cnicana
ACGCGTGGTACCGGGGTGGACGGCGCGGGCGTGGCCGGCGCGCTTGGCGGCGCTGGCGTAGAGCTTGGGGCAGGCGGCGCACGGGAACACGCGCTCGCGGCGCTCCAGGGGCACGCCGCGAGCCAGCTGCCCGTGCACGCGCCACAGGTGGTTCACGAGCATGCCGCGCCGCTGAGACAATACCACACTATATAAATAAATATCTTGGGACATTTCACACATATTGACGTAGCCCCAAACTAAGCAAAGCTTGTAGGCACAAGCTACATAGGTAGGTACATAGGTATAAAGCTTGTATATTTAATAGTACACATACAGAACGGCCACGGAATCACCCGCCTGAATCTAGCCGGTGCGCAACTCGCCCTTACCGTCATTTGTTTCATCCGGAGACGGAGAGTGGATCACTGGCCCGCGTAGTGGTACACATACATTTACAAGTGTACAGACGTCTCGTTAGTTATAAATTGAATAGGATTATTATACCAATTACTGTTTGCTTACCTTAAAATTGAGTTTGCAAGTCTCGCATCTGTATTGCTGTCTGTCAAGATCTTGTGGGGCCTGTCAAAGTAATAAAATAAATTGCGGTAAGTTCAAACAAATCAATAACTATTTAGGAGATGTCTTTTTGAACCAAAAAGATTAAAGTTGAGTGTAATAAGTTATACGACACACAACTTAGAAGGCACGCTGCAAAGCTCTTAAGCGATTGACGCAGTCTCTATTATTGCTTAATCACAAACTTACATTTATGTACCAAATTTCAACTTAATCGGTCCAGTAGTTTCGGAGAAAATCGACTGTGACAGACGGACGACAGACACACAAGTGATCCTATAAGGGTTCCGTTTTAACCTCTTGAGGTTCGGAACCCTAAAAATGACGTAGAAGCTCTTTCTGAGTATAGATACAGTTCTGGGCGTAGCGGCCGCTCTTTAGTGAGAGTCAGCGAAATTAGTGAGATGACGTCACGCAATAGTTGCTACTAAAACACAATTTTCTCTAAAAGTAATGAACAAGAAATCTGAATCGTTTTTATTGACTCCTTTAGATACATACCGAAATGGTTTTCGAATTACGCCATAATAAAATTTAGAAATGTTGTCGATTACAGAAGATCGGCTCGCCATCTGGCTTCAAGTAGTGGTAGCAACTGCTAAACGGTCGGGTAATCGGGGTTCCACCACTGGACGCTAGATGTCGATCTAGTGTTAACCCGCGTTTTTTTGTGTAAGTGGTCACTGCGCCCCATGGACACTGAAATCCTATGACCCCCCATTAAGAAACCATAAGATATCGAATGCGTTGCCTACCCTGAGGCCTAGATGTAATGCCTCTGTGCCAGAAATTTCACCGGCTGCCTTTAACTTTAACCCCCTACCGGAATACAACACTGCGAGCACTGCTATTTGGCGGCAGGTTAGTGGGGAAAGACGGTGGTACCACCCCGTACAGACCTAGCACTAGGCCCTACCACTAACAAATACTACAGTGCGTTCCGGCAAACGCACTGTAGTATAGGCTCTTACTCTTTTTATTTCATTCCTCTATGCTATGTCTAACATTTTTAGGGTTCCGAACCTAAAGAGGTAAAAACGGAACCCTTATAGGATCACTCGTGTGTCTGTCCGTCCGTCTGTCACAGTCGATTTTCTCCGAAACTACTGGACCGATTAAGTTGGAATTTCGTACATATATGTAAGTTTGTGACCCAAAGACGGACGTGTAACGAAAATAAATGAATTTTAAACATAGACCCTATTTTTAGGGGCTAAATTTGAATAAATATTAATGAAGTTTTTCAAACTATATCGTGTGACATATCAAATGAAAGTACTTCTTATGAGGGTCTCAAATATATTTTATTTAGTTCTTTTTTAGTGAATACTTTTCGAGTTATTTAAGAAAATAGGCGAAAAATAACCATTCCCCCTTATCTACGAAACCACTGAACCTAAAATTTTGGAAAAAATACGGAGGATAGTTATTAAAATCATTAAGAAGTCCATGGTATTTGAAATCCATCATATAAAAGAGCTTATCCTGTGAAACGGTTTGAATATGAAGCCATTGAAAATAACTCTCTCCACGCGAGTTTAACTCGCTTCTTGGCCGGTTTTTTTTAAATATTCCATCAGTATACCTCTTTCTCTGTGAGAGCGGTTGATTTACCGCCGTGTTCCAAGTGCGCGTGTAATGCCAGCTTGTCCTTGTACGGGAACGTGCGCCCGCAGTGGCACTGGAACTTGCGCCCCGGGCAAACCCTGGTGGCAATTAATAAATGATTAGTTTATAGGCGGGTTTATAGGCGGGGCGAACTAGACGCCTTCCGCAATGATTGGCCGGATGTCGCAAGAGACAGAAAAGCGTGGAAAAATGAGAGGGAGGCCTTTGCCCAACAGTGGGACACTACAGGCTCATAATAATAATAATAATAAGCCCCTTATAAACCTAACTCCACGTCCGGTCCGAACATCTGTGGCCACGTAAGGGGCGGACTTTGGCAGCTTTATAGCTTTTACACACCAAAGACCAACGGAGCACTAGTCAGGAGCGAATATGTGATGCGATTAAGAAGCGGAACTAAATTACCCCAGGCGGGTACCGGAGCTAACTGCGATGGAGAATCCCGCCCCGAACTCTCAAGTTCGGGCAGTCCCACGTATTCTGGGGGGGACAACGTATCACTCAATTCTGCCCAGTGTGAAGCTGCTGCAGGAAGAGACACAGCACCAGGTGACAGCTCACTACCATCAAGCCCATCATCCTCGTCATACGCCCTCTCATCGAATTATTCATCATCATCATCGGTTAATAGTATTCTGCCGGAGGATGTTGTGCAGGAGACTGTTTCGGTCACTGACCCTGCACCCACCACCAGCGAAATAAAAACGCGTAAAAGATGGAGTAAAGATATGAATGAATTCATCTTGCGAACATATCTTCAGCTTACCTTAATGGAAACTGACACAAACGGCTACTTACCACCGCTTTACACCAAGTTTATTGAGAGGTTCCCAGAGATGAATGGGGCTAGTAGACAGAGGGTGGGAGATCAAAGAAGGGCCATAATTCGTAGGAAACTCCTTACTCAAAATGACATAGACCGTATTTACAGGGAAACAAGCGAAGAAATAAATAAAAACGGGAGTAATGTAAACACATCACATACACTAACACCCGCTACCAGCACAGACAACATCTCCCATTCACAATATAGACATATACAACAACATGACAATAATGAGCACTCCAGTCAACGCATGCGTTGGACTAAGGAGCATAACGAGGTCATAATGCGTGCCTATTATAAAATAACGCTCCTAGAAGCAAATATATCAGCCTACAGGGGACCACTACATCAAGCATTTGTGGCTGAATTTCCTCACCTAGCACACATTACCGAGCAGAGAGTTGCTGATCAGAGACGAGCAATAATATATAACAAATACATAAGCGAAGAAAGGCTACAAAACATCAGAACTGAAGTAGCAGACGAATTAAACTCATTACAACATGATACCGGCATTAGTACGACAACTCAAAATGCTGACGAAACAGCACAGCTGAACAACTCTCTCAATAACATTGACACAGAAATTTTTAGCGTTAATGACACGAATACACCCTCAGTTGCAGCATCACGTGCAACTTATCCGAACGTTCAAGATTTAGAACAAACTTTTAAAACCACCTACGACTATTTTAAAAATACGGACCCCACCCAAAGGCAATTTATTCCAAAGCAGAAACCTTCCAAAAAATTAGCTTCTATAGTTCACTGCATCAACGTTAGCATTCTACCCTTGTACGTTGATGCTGAAACAGAATTTACTACCCTGCAGACAGTTTTGTATTGTGCGGCGTGGGTTGCAGCTAAGACCAATGGAACTAAATTGCAAGTACTCCCAAACAACACAGAGATAAATCACCGATTATTACAAAAGAAGAAACCGAAATGGCAAAGTAGATTAGAACGTAAAGTCGAAAAACTAAGATCAAATATAGGTAGATTAACACAGTTTATAAACGGAAATAGAAACAAAAAAGTCGTAAAAACAGTAAAGTATATTAAGAGACATTATAATACACATGCAACCCATGAAGGACCTAACACAAATCTGTCTGATTTCTTAGACACACTGAAACAGAAACTAACTACCCTAAGTAATCGTTTGAAAAGATATACTACATGCACATTACGTAAAGTTCAGAATAAACAGTTTACAACGAACGAAAAACAATTTTACCGAGGACTGAAAAATTCCAAGATTAATACAGCAGTAACTAATACGCACTCTCAAACAACTAATACCATACAAAGAGATGCACAGAACTCTCACCACAATGTACCAGATGTAGATGACCTACGTAGTTTCTGGGCAAACATTTGGGAAAACCCGGTGGAATATAATGAAAACGCTGACTTTATACTAACGGAAGAAAACAAGTTTCTTAGCTCTGAGCCTATGGAATTCGATTGCATACCTATTGAAGTTTTCCAAGACGTTATCAAAAAATTGCATAACTGGAAAGCTCCAGGGTCTGACAACATTCACAACTTTTGGTATAAAAAACTCACATATGCACATCCATATCTATACAATCACATCAATAATTTCGTACAGGCTCCACATACATTACCAGACTACATTACTGCAGGAAATACATACATGTTACCAAAAGACCTGAATAATTTATCGGACCCAGCAAAATATAGACCTATAACTTGCCTTCAAACTATTTACAAAATAATCACATCATGTTTAACCCAAATCATATACAAACACATAAATAATAACAACATATTAGCTGAACAACAAAAGGGATGTCGTAAATATAGCCAAGGCTGTAAAGAACAACTTACAATAGACTCAATAGTTCTCAATCAGACCCAGCGACAAAAATCCGACCTATTTACTATGTACATCGATTATAAAAAAGCCTTCGACTCCGTTCCTCATACATGGCTGCTAAAAATCTTAAATATATATCGTATACACCCTCAAATAGTCACTTTCTTACAAAACACAATGACAAAATGGACGACAAGACTAAAAATCAGCACCGGCCAAGACACACTCATCACAGAACCCATTCAAATACAGAGAGGCATATTTCAGGGAGATGCCCTAAGCCCTCTATGGTTTTGCTTGGCACTAAACCCTTTATCCAATATGCTGAATGCAACAAATGCTGGGCACAATTTAGAGGTTGGAAACAATGACCACCAACAAAACCATAAATTAAACCATCTCTTGTATATGGACGATATAAAGCTATACGGTAGCACAGAAGACGAACTACAAGAACTAGCGAATATTACTGAGCAGTTTTCATTGGAGATTGGTATGGAATTTGGTATCGACAAGTGCAGAATCAACTCAGTTAAGGCAGGACAAAACTACGAACATCAATACAACCTACAAACGGGAGAATGTATAGAACCGCTAACTGAGAATGATGTTTATAAATACTTGGGTTACAACCAATCTAAGCACATACAACATAAAGATATAAAGCAATCTCTGATCAAACAATTCAAACACAGAATTAATACAATATTAAGAAGCCATCTATACGCCAAAAATTGTTCGAAAGCTATTAATACCTTCGCAATACCTATACTCACTTATTCTTTTGGAATCATTAACTGGAATAAAACAGAACTAAAATCACTTCAGAGGACTATTAACACTGCAATGACTAGACATAGAAAACATCATCCCAGATCTTGCGTTCAGAGACTGACTTTACCGCGTATAGATGGTGGCAGAGGATTAATCGATATTCAAAATCTGCACAACAAACAAATAACCAGCTTACGAACATACTTCCATAGCAAAGCCATGACATCTCCACTTCATAAAGCAATAGCCCAGAATGATAAAAAACTCACCCCACTTAACTTAACTGAGAAATCGACACAAAAAAATGAAGTACAGACAGACAGACTGACTAAACTAAATGAATGGTCCCGAAAAACTTTACATGGTCGGCATCTTAGCGATCTGAACCAACCCAACGTCGACAAGACAGCGTCGAACGAGTGGCTCAGGCGTGGTGAACTGTTTCCCGAAACAGAGGGATTCATGCTTGCTATACAAGACCAGGTCATCGAAACCAATAACTACAGAAAACACATAATGAAAGTACCAAATTCATCGGATGACTCCTGTAGGAAATGTAAAGGACCCCCCGAAACGATCCAACATATAACTGGAGCATGTAGAACAATAGCTCAAACTGACTACAAGCACAGACATGATCAAGCTGCAGCCATCATCCATCAGTATCTTGCACTCAAACACAAACTCATATCAGAAAAGGTAGAATACTACAAATATACACCACAGACAGTACTAGACACTACAGACTTTAAACTTTACTGGGACAGGACTATACTTACAGATAAAACAGTACACTATAACCGACCGGACATAACGCTACACGACAAAAAAAACCAGGTAGCATATTTAATTGATATAGCTATTCCTAACACGCATAACCTTTCATCTACACATACTGAAAAACTTACCAAATATACAGACCTAGCTATAGAACTAAAATGTCAGTGGAGATTAAAAATGGTAAAAACTGTGCCTATCATTCTGTCATCCACTGGAGTCATACCTCACACACTACACACAAGCCTCAAACTACTAGACATCCATCCTCTCACATACATCACGTTGCAGAAAGCGGTCATACTCAACACATGCAGGATTGTCAGGAAATTCCTGTCTATGGATTCATCGTCAGCTTTCGTGCTTGGCTAAGGCCCGCACGAAAGTGTAGAACTGACCCCCCTTTTAGGGAGAAACAAAAAGTTAAAAAGCATAATAATAATAATAATCATCATCATCATCATCATCATTTCAGCCGAAAGACGTCCACTGCTGGACATAGGCCTCCCCCAAGGCTCGCCACTCAGACCGGTCCTGTGCTACTTGCTTCCACCGGTTTCCCGCGACCTTCACGAGGTCGTCGCTCCATCTTGTTGGAGGCCTCCCGACAGCTCGTCTCCCGGTTCGCGGGCGCCACTCGAGAACTTTCCGGCCCCATCGGCCATCAGTCCTGCGAGCAATGTGCCCCGCCCACTGCCACTTAAGGCTCGCAATTCTTCGGGCTATGTCGGTGACCCTAGTTCTACTGCGGATATCCTCATTTCTGATTCTATCACGCAGAGAAACCCCGAGCATAGCCCTTTCCATTGCCCTCTGAGTGATATTTGAGCCTTCTTATGAGACCCATCGTGAGCGCCCACGTCTCGGAACCATAAGTCATCACTGGCAACACACACTGGTCGAAGACTTTCGACTTGAGACACTGCGGTAATTTGGACGAAAAGACACTGCGAAGCTTCCCGAACGCTGCCCAGCCGAGTCGGATTCGACGATTGACCTCTTTCTCGAAGTTGTATAATAATAATAGTTTATTACATTAAGTTATGCTATACAAGCTTTTACCCGCAACCTCGTCTGCAGGGAATTTAACACTATATTTCCAACCCCCGTTTTCCAGGATACTTTTAAAACCTTTTCCGGGATTACGGGACTTCCGGGATTCCCGGGATTACGGGATTTTTGGGATTCCCGGGATTTTTATCCAAAGTACTCTTCCGGGGTCCCTCTAATGAATTTCCGGGACCATAGGTAGCCATAGCTTATTCCAGTTTACAAACTATGTTTGCCAAATTTCATGCAAATTGGTTGAGCCGTTTTAGCATGAGCAACAAACATCCAAACACAAACTTTTTAGCTTTATTATATTAGTAAGATTCTGCCAATTTCGACAAGGAATAAGGTAAATCTTAGTTCAATACTACCAGAATACTACATCGGAAAAACTCAAGCTCGGTATTAAGTGCATTATCCAGGGCGCTTCGTATTCCCATACGTAGCTGGTATGATAATTTGATTTTATCAAATATCGATTATTGACAATATTCCCTATAACATATATAAAAATCATTACTTCAAAAAAAGGAATAGTACATTATTGCAGAGGCCGCCAAGTAGCGCATTGCCGGACGAGTCAGTTAGAAGGCTGAGCGAAGCGAAGCCTTCTATTAGTACGAGTCCGGCAATCGCAATTGCGGCCGAGGTATATATAATGCTTTTCTCAAACAGCGAGGAAATACGTAAGGTCAGTCGGGGCAAGTGCGCCAGGATGGGGTAAGTGCGCCTAACATAAATATATCGAAACCTATAAATATTACTCAACTAGTAGTTGGCTGTTTACAAGGCATAGGGGCGAAATAAATTTAGGCGCACTTACCCCACATCAGTATTTACTACTTCCATGATCGTGGATGATTTGGCCATGGAAGTTGTACTTATTACCTCCATGGATTTGTCAGTTTCGGGGCAAGTGCGCCAGGATGGGGTAAGTGCGCCTAACATAAATACTTATATCGAAACCTATAAATTACTCAACTAGTAGTTGGCTGTTTACAAGACATAGGGGCGAAATAAATTTAGGCGCACTTACCCCACATCAGTATTTACTATTTCCATGACCGTGGTTGATTTGTATTTATTACCTCCATGGATTTGTCAGTTTCTCTACAGAGGTGTCTCAAATAGCAAGCGAATTAAAAAAAAACACACACACGACAATAATGTTTTTGCTGGCCAAGGCCGGCAATGGACAGCCTCGCGTCTTCTTTTTTTGAAAGTAACACGAACATTTCCGAGCATGTTTGAGAAAAAGTTAATTATGTTTTAGTCGACTTTAAGCTGCCAGATGCCAGTAAACGGCCGCCTTGCCAAGCTAGCGAGTATTCGTACACCCTTAAGCACATAAAGGATTAACCTTTCTGAAAATTTCGTAACTTCATAAATAAGTATTGTCTGGCGGCCCTGTTAGAGTCTAGAAGGAGGGTTATGTTTTTGAGTGTATGTATATTTCTTTAGCGCGCTCTGTATCTTAATAAACAACTTGGTGGATTTAGCTAGATTTCGATTAGCGTCGTTAGATTTGTCTTGATTGTGAGAGTGTAGGTGTATCAAATGTATGTACGTAGTCGGTTTTATTTTATTTCATTCAAAAATCAAGTTATCGCAAACTGTGTAACCCTGTATAACTTGGCTGCCATTAGAGGACCTTTTCTAATGAGGGCTATCGCGTGTGAATTTGCCACTAGTAGCGCTAGTGTGGCGTGAGGTCCAATAACATTCAGCTTTCACTGGTTTTGGCGGACTGCGTGATATAAATCATAATTTCTTTAATTTACCTGTTGAAAAGTGATCTCCTTCGTGAAATTATCGTAAATATGGATTATTTGGCTATGAATGTAAACGCTTTGAAAAAAAAATCTTTTTTCCAAACAAAACGGAACTTCCCAACAATGCGGCATAGCTACTCGATATTGATGATTGTTATTTATAATTAAAAAACTTAATGAGATTAAAAATTTAAAACTTTGTTTCGGCTCCGATCTTAAAGCCCGACTTTGACAGCTATACCTCTGGACCTTAGTCAACAGTGGCGCCAACTGGTGAGAATGGAACGAAGTCCCCATTCCACTGGACTAACCTAACGTGTTGTCGTTGCTTGCCTTTGACGACAGACTGATCGCAGTGCCGACAATTAACAAACACCGTTTCTGCAGACGCGGTGTTGGTTGTGATTGTAACATCCGTATTCGATACCACCTGGAAAAAAGTAGCATATAATGTCAGTGTTACCAGCACCATAACAATAGCCTATTTGCGTCTGCTAGGCGCAGGCCTCCTCACGTCGCTAGACGGCTTGGGTTACAGTCTCCAAGCGGGTGCAGTGCGGATTGGGGACTTCACACACATCCTTGAATTACTTCGCAGATGCGTGCAGGTTTTCTCGCGATGTTTTCCTTCACCGAAACGCAAGTAAACTCAGAGGTGCGACTCGGATTCGAACCCCCGACCCTCTGCATGCGAGGCGGAGGTCGAACCATTAGGCTACCAAGGCTTCTCATGTTACAATCTACCCCTATTCCAAATTTGTCAATCCGAACATTAGTTCTCGAGTTAAAACCAGACAGACATACATGTACATGATACATATTTACGTAACGTACGGTCATATGACCTACTACTACAACAGCCTATTTACGGCCCACTGCTGGGCACAGGCCTCCTCTCATCACGAGAGGGTTTGGCCTATAGTCCCCACGCGCGCCCAGTGCGGATTGGGGACTTCACACACATCTTTGAATTACTTCGCAGGTGCGTGCAGGTTTCCTCACGATGTTTTCCTTCACCGAAAAGCTCAGTGGTAAATTCAAATTGAATTTCGCACATAAGTAAACTTAGAGGTGCGAGCCGGAATCGAACCCCCGACCCTCAGCATGAGAGGCGGTAGGTCGAACCACAAGGCCACCACGGCTTCCGCTTCATATGACCTGTACAGCCTTATTATTAGTATAGATTAAGTTCTATCTTTACACACACCACAAATACACACTGAGCTAAATATTCGATTACAGCTTTTATTCTTTTACATCACCCTTGGCCATAAAGTGGGATTTTCTGCCCGATACGCGGAGAGAAAGTCTCACTTCTTGGCCAAGGCAAGACGTAAAACTTTTGACAAAACCACGGCCGGTAATTCGTAAAGCCCCAGAACGCATATTCTGCGGATCAGAAACCTGCGATCTGGGACATTTACAAATTCACCACCCTAGGTCTGTAATGTAGTATTCTTATTCTAGGAAGCGCTGGTAAATTCCTTTTCTGACGTGTAAAAGTGCCCCTATGTGGCCAATTTGCTGAATAAATGATTGAATTTGAATTTATCTAGCTTCCCCAAATCAGAGCCACTCACCTCTTTCTTAATATTGCAATTCTCTGGTTCAAGAGCGAACTCGATGCTATTCGCCAGCCCAATATCCTCCTTAAGACTGAGGGAATAGGGGTTAAAATCCGTGTCCGATCTCGAACTGCCTGATATATCTAAATTAGGTATTCGATCTGTATCGAATAGGTTTGTGGAGAAGTCTAGGTTGTTTGTTAGAGTTTGAAGACTTTCGTCTGAAGGTAGGCGGCTGTCTTCAGCATTTGAGGAGTTCAGGGACAGATCTGGTAACTCATCTCGATTCAAGCAAGTCCTGGAAAAAAAAACAGAACGTTTCGACTCGGGAACAAGATTTATATTCAACTTAACGTGGTATTGATAAGGTAGGACCTAGTGCACGGTCCGTCTGGATAGCTACCACCGTCTTACTCGCTACCTACCGCCAAATAGCAGTGCTCGCACTGTTGTGTTCCGGTAAAGGGGTAAGGCAGCTAGTGAAATTGTTGGCATTCCATCTAGGCCTCAGGGTTGGAAACGATTCGAAATATTATTTTTTATCGCACGATAAAAGGTTGTCTTTAGAATAGCAGATTTGCGTTCATGTTAATTACCAGCTTCCGCCCGCGACTTCGCCCGCGTGGAATTTGATTATCGCGTCCCCGAGGGAACTACGCGTAATTCCGGGATAAAAAGTAGCCTCCCCCTGTCTTCAACTATCTTTTTTTTTTGTAACGAAGAGGTAACAGACAGAGTTACTATCGCATTTATAATATTAGTATGGATCAAGTGCGTACATTCTTATCCTTTTCGTATGATATGTTATCGGTGTAATCTCTAAACATATTAAGAACATTAAATAGGTATGTTATGTCTAGAACGTTATTGATCGATCGACAGTATAATCATAGATAATCGGTGGGAAATGTGCGTCTAATCGGCTTTTACATAATTTCACGTGCTAACAAACGGGCATATGTTAGAACCTTAAGTCGGAATATATAAGTCTAAAATTCAATTAATGTGCAATGGTGATAATACGTACACTATTTCTGCAGCTTCCGTAGTTTTCTTGGGTTTTTCTTCGTTATCCTTATTCGTGCAGTGACGCGCTACGTGACGTCTCAAACTGGAATCAAATACAATTTTCACTTCTCATGCTCTTAAAATGTTACTTTAGTCTCTGCACATCGGGACTAAAGCTCTTTTTTAGTCTCTAGGGACTAAAGTAATTTTTTTTTAATTTACATTGGAAACCCGCCCAAACAGCCAACCACAGAGTTTGTGAAAGGAGGATTATCCCCATTTCCAGTGAACCTAGACAATTTCTAGGGCGTGAAAAAACGATTTAATTTCGTGAAACACGATTTAATGATTACGAATACCTATGAATCTTGTTTTATTTAAAGTGAATTCGTTTAATAATGCATGACCCAATTAGTTTTAAAATATATTGATAGTTTTCAAGTTTGAATCTGTTGGCTAGATATCATTCAAAACCGTGATAAAAAACAGGTCAAGTGCGAGTTGGACTCGCGCACCGAGGGTTCTGTACCTACAAACTTGATGATGCAAATTTAACAATACAAACTTATTATTTGCGGTTGTTGAAGTAGACACGGCTACTGCGCCAACCGCAAATGATAAGTTTGTATTAGTAAATTGGCTTTTTTTGCACCAAAATATATAATATTTACGATTATCAGATTTATTCATGTACGTGTGATGTAAGACCTTGCTTCTGGCCAAATTTCATGATTCTAGGTCATCGGGAAGTAGCCGGTTATCTACTTTGTTATAATAAATATCGTAATTTTAAATGGAACTTCGTTTTTTTTTTCCTCGCATTCGAAGTGAAAAGCAGAGTGTTTAACGCGTGACTAAACAACCATAATGACACTCGAACTATAGCCACCCTCGCTCTGCTCGGGTGGCTAAACATCTCGTGTCATAATGGCTTGTTTTAGTCCCTTGGTAAACAATCTACTATTTTACACAACAATTATTCAACGATGAGACCATGGTCTAAGAAAACAAGGTCTGCCGATCCGGGTGACGTGTCATCGTAACGTCAAAGTCGAGTTGCCACTTTATTGCAATAAAACAAAAATGAAGGAAATATTAGCTACCGTTATAATGCAAAATAATTTATTTGCGCATTACAATTGTCATTTACTTGCTTAAGCACACAAAATGGGACAAGTTAAAAATAAATGAACGTAATAATTTAATGAAACACTCACAGGATACACGGCAATTATAGATATTATTTGTGACTTTATGCCATTTTTGGTACCCCTTCGTTTGTTACTTACGTGAAAAGCCTGCAGAAAGTCCTCGTGCAGTGCTTACAGCGATATCGTTGTTTAGATCGTTGCTTTTCTTCCTGAAAAATACGTCAACGTTTTACTTTATTTGTTTAAACCTGTAGTATCTATACCTATGCATTTGCCTACGCATATGAGAATATACAAAATCAAAAATAATAAATGCGAAAGTAACTCTGTCTCTCTGTCTGTTATCTCTTCACGCTTTAACCGTTGGAACGACTTAGATGGAATTTGGTATAGAGTTTTTCGGGATAACAAGATTAACAATTAACAAGATTATTTCCTTCTCTGGGATGCTACATTTCATTTAAATCGGTGCAGTGGTTGAAGCACGATTTGTAATCTTGAGCGGAACTCGGATCCTAACGTGGAATCTTGAGCTGTAAATAATATAAGCTTAAGGTGTAAATAATTTTTCACCTCACTGGCTCGAAAGTGGTCGTTTTGCAGCTTGATATCAGAGCGCAAAAGTTGTTTTTATCCGCTAGCGTGGAAAGTGTTTTTGAAATTCGAGCGACGCATGACGCCACTGTCACACTAAAAAAACAACGATACGTTCTGAAACGCAATTCGTCGTGAGAGTTTTATTAAAATAAAGGTTCAATTTACTTAATATCATCATTAATAAAATTATATTAATAATACACCGTTTCAGATGTATTTCATTATTTCACTATGTTTTATCACAAAAATACTTAAATATGTGTATATTTTAACTGTATTCAATGAATAATTGAATCTTGAAGTACGAGTAAGAGTGATTTGGAACGCAACCTCCGGAAAAAAAACAAAAAAAAAAACATAAAAAGTTTTAGATTGCTGGTTTTGTAATTTAGAATACCTATACGAAGTAATAAAGAAAACATGAGCGATTCCTGCGATGACGATACGAATTTAACTCCTCCAGAGTTAGCACAAACTGTACGTGACGCCGAACTAAGTCTTCTTCCCGAAAAAACGCGCGTGAGGTGAAAATTTTTGTGTTGCGCTCAGCAGCAAAGTCGTTTGCTGTCTCGTGCCTTGAAACCCTCGTTACACTCAGGATTCTATATTTGAACCACTCGCTTCGCTCGTGGTTCAACCCTAGAATCCGTCGTTCACTCGGGTCTCAATCACGCACTCACAGCAAACAACAACTTTGCAGCCTTGCATAACAAATAACTATTACGTCACACCAGGCCGAAAAGCGGGATTTACCGCCCTTGGGCGCTACGAAAAATCCCTCTTCACGGCCAGGTGGTGACGTAAAATCGTATACTAACCACGGGCGGTCGTAAAGAAATCCTCAGACCGCTAGATTATAGCCCTCGCCTCCGGCTCGGGCCTCAATTACCCGCGATCTGAGACTTTCTTTACTTGACCGCCCTAGGTGTGTAATGTACTATTACTACCGTATTGTACACTATTGGAAAAACATGGGAGAGGCCTTTTCCCAGAAGTGGTACATTCAAACAGGCTAGAAAAAAATGGTACACACTGCTTTTCACTTCTCCTGTGAGTAAACCAGTAGCTGCTGCTACTGGTTCGCATCGCATCACAATCGCATTTTCGTCCCTCTCTCTAAACGGGCAGCAAAATACTCCTTTTCGTATAGGAGTGAGTAATGTGGCGGGTCTCACCGCGCGGTGCGCGTCCATGTGGCGCTGCAGCTGCGCCGGCGCCGGCAGCGCGCGCCGGCACTGCGCGCACCACCACCGGCACTGCCGCGGCAGCTCTGCGGACAACGGGGTAACAGCCTTCCAAATAAGGACCGGCCACATAGGCCCGCCACGTACAATCGTACGGCCCGCCATATACAGTCGTAATTCCGTTGCGGGATTCGGATATTCCGAACGTATACCCTACATACAAAATGTATAGACCTACCACACACGCAGTTATTTACCGTTCGAAATACCGAAGTGCATGTGCGTGGCAGGTTAATACATTTTACGTCACCCTTGGCCGTAAAGTGTGATTTTCTGCCCGGTACGCGGAGAGAAAATCTCACTTTCTGGCCAAGGCAAGACGTAAAACTTTTGACAAACCACGGGCGGTAATTCGTAAAGCCCCAGATCGCATATTTATGGCCCTCACCTTCGGTTCGGGCCACAGAAACCTGCGATCGGGACATTTACGAATTCACCACCCTAGGTCTGTAATGTACTATTGTATGACGGGCATGCGTTCGGAATCCCGTTACGGAATTACGACTGTATGTAGCGGGCACAGTCGGGATTCTGTTGCGCGATTACGAACGCATACCCGCCATACAATGTATAGACCTGCAACACACATTCAGAACGGAATTAAGAACGAAAAATTACTGCATGTAGTGTAGTGTATATGGTAGGTCTATACGGACGTATGGAAATTTGCGTTCGGAATTTTCGAATCGGAATTCCAAATCAGGATTCCATAACGGAATTCCGACTATATGTGGCCGGCCTAACAGTACAGACCATGCATTTTGACACGGGTGCCATCTATTTGGAATAATGACACGGGTGCCATCTATCCTTACTAATATTATAAAGGCGAAAGTTTGTTTGGATGGATGTATGGATGGATGTTTGTTCCTCTTTCACGCAAAAACTACTAAACGGATTTTAATGAAACTTTACAGTAATGTAGCTTATAGATCAGAATAACACATAGGCTACTTTTTATCCTGGAAAAACGTATAGTTCCCGCGGGAACGCGATAACCGAATTCCACGCGGGCGAAGTCGCGGGCAGAAGCTAGTTTGGAATAATTCTTTTTGTCCGAAACTGTTTACGCATAACAGGCTTCGCATAATTTATTTACGCCGAATCTTGACTTTGCCGAATTTTTATTAAGCATAATTCTTAATTGGCCGAATGGGTGTTTACCCGAATATTGTGTTGGCATAATGTTGACTTGGCCGAATTTTATTATGCATAATATTGTTTGGCATACTAGTAATTTAGCAGAATTTTGATAGGCCAAAATATTGTCCGAATTTATGTCCGAAACAACAAATAATGTAGGGACCGCCAAAGTTCATATAAAATTGCTACTTCGAAAACTGGAATTCCGAAAATGTATATCATAAACGATTTTAGCTAAGTATAAAATTTTGTATGATATAATTAGTTCAACATACTTATCTTCTTTAGATAGAGTTCAGCAGTTCACGGTGTGCGGTAACACCAAAGTTTGGAGCAAAGTTAGGTTAGGTTATTTTTTATATAAGTAAACGAAATTATCACTTAGTAAAAATCCCCCCTCTCCCTATTTAGATAATCATCGATGTTATATAGGATACTCATTTAATTAAATCGGCGAAAATAAAAGTATGCGAAAGTAATTTTCGGCGTAACAAATTTCGGCGAAAGTAATTTTCTGCCTAAATAATATTCGGAATTCGAAAATTATGCGTGAATACTATTCGGCGTAAATAGATTATGCATAAAAGAATTCGACGAAAAATCGTTATGCGAGATTAGTTTCGGCGTAAACACTATTATGCCTATACTGATTATGCAAAATCGAATTCTGCCAAAAAAAAAATGCGTAAACAAGGGGAACCATTTTGACACAGCACATCGGAACTTAGAGATATTGTAAGCGTGCAGCAACTTTCCGGGCGCAGGGGCATAAGGCCTGAAGTAAAAAAAATGGTCAACTTTTTTCGATTTTTTCGGTCAAAGAATTAAAGAGCTTAAATGAATTTTAAACATATTGTAGAGTAAATCGGAAAAAACAATAAACGAGATTTTCAAACTACAGATATCGTTTGACATATCAAGTCTCTAAGTATATCTTATGAGGATAGGTAAAGTTAAGTGAGCTATAGCAACAAAGAAACTGTATTTACAAAAATGTGTCTATATCTTATTAGATGTCTTAATAAAAGGTTTTATAGATATAGGTATAGGTTTGCGCGGGCTGGTTTTCCGCAACTCGACGTCAAGATTGCGCCTATTTTGCGGTGTATTGGGCTGGTGGGGCTACTCCTGCCAACCCAGCTCCTGAACAAAGCCTAGCAGACCCATGATGTTGCCGACGACTTCCTGGAGCGACCTCGGGTTCCCGAGGTGTGTTGCCTGGTACGTTGCCACTCCAGAACATTCCAAGAGGACGTGCAAGCCTCCATGCAGGCTCTGCACAGGCTGTCTGTAATATCCAAATGGGGGCTATCGCGTGTGAATTTGCCACTAGAGGCGAGGTCCAATAACATTAACTTTTCACTGGTTTTGGCGGGCTTCGTGACATTAATGATAATTTCTAATTTGCCTGTTGGAAAGGTAATTCCTTAGTAAATTTATCGCAAATAGGTATGGATTATTTGGCGATGAGTGTTGAGTTTGAAAGCGGTTTTTTTTTTCGAACAAAACGTAACTGCACAATATTGCGGCATAGCTACGCGATATGATGATAGTTATTTATAATGAATAAACTTAATGAGATTCAGGATTATAAAACTTTGTTTCGGCGCCGATCTTATAAAGTCGCCTTTGACAGCTATGCCTCTGGACCTTAGTCAACAGTGGCGCCAACTTATGAGCAAAGAATAGTCCCCATTGTACAGATGTTTGTTTAATTGTGGTCTTACCAGCTTCGACATCGAGCACCGGGCCTGATATCCGGTATGTGTCACCATACTGCTTGCTATAGCCAAGTGTGAGCGGAGTCCGCGCTGCTATAGGCCGCGTGGTCACCGCGTATAGACTGTCCCCTTCCTGACGTAGCCACACGTTGGCCGAGTCCTGGTCACCGAGGGGCAGTAGGCTGAGCCAGTTTGATTTGTCTATGGGAGAAAAAAAAGGGTCCGTTTAGTGGCCAGTTAAGTTTCAGTGCCACTAAACAGCTATGCGGGCGCTTCAAGACTTTACTTAGATTCCGCACAACCCGCTAAAATGTCTCTGTCATAATCCAAGCCAAGACCGCCCGAGGCGCGAATGGGCGTATGTTTTAAGACTGGCAGCGAAAGCGTTAAATCATAGATATTTTATAACTAGCTTCTGCCCGTGACTTCGCCCGCGTAGAATTCGGCTACCGCGCTCCCGCGGGAACTGCGCTTTTCCGAGATATAAAGTAGCCTATGTCCTTTCTCGAGACTTCAACTATCTCCATACCACATTTCATCCAAATCGGTCCAGCGGTTGAAGCGTGAAGAGGTAACAGACAGACAGACAGAGTTACATTCGCATTTGTAATATTAATATGGATATGGATCTTCGACAGAAATACTAAGTAATAATGTATTTAAATAAAGGAACTTTGAAACTATACGAGCGTTTAAAGCGATTTATGTTTATATTAATAAAGTACATCACCAAAAATCCCTCGTTGGATTTACCTTTGTCTGAGCCGTCAATGTGCGTGACACCATCTTCTGTCTTCACAAGAAATAGAGGTGTATGAGAGTTAGTCGACTCCAGCACTAAACTTTCCACTTCAGTACTTGACAGTTTGCGACTAATGCCTGTAAAGATCAGGAAGGATAAGGATGGCTGAGGATCAGGTCAACGATGGCCACAAACAGTCAGTTCCGATTCGGGATTCCAATTTGAAATTTCGATTCGGAAATTGCCAACGCATACCACCCATACAAATCTTTGGCTTGGACCTACCACTTACATCCAATTATAATTCCGACTGTATGTGGCCGGCCTAATAGTGAAAGAATGAAGATATCTCCGTTCAGCACACTCGGTCAGGAATAGACCAACAGAACTATATCCTGTACTCTACAAAAAATACGAAGTATTTTGAAAATTACTTGTAAAGATTCCAAATGTGAACTAAATGGCAAAATCAGGTTGGATGGTTATCAGTTATCTATCAACTTTATTCTTAAGTAGTGTCACTAATCATGGCATCACCGAGCCATGCCGTGATTGTAAAATCGCACTTGAATAAATGTTTTTTCACCTCACTGGCTCGAAAGTGGTCGCTTTGCAGCTTGATATCCGAGCGCAAAAGTTGTTTTTATCCGCTCGCGTGGAAAGTGTTTTTGAAATTCGAACGACGCATGACGCCACTGTCACATTAAAAAAAACAACGATACGTTCTGAAACGCAATTCATCGTGAGAGTTTTATTAAAATAAAGGTTCAATTTACTTAATATCATCATTACTAAAATTATATTAATAATACACCGTTTCAGATGTATTTCATTATTTCACAATGTTTTATCACAAAAATACTTAAATAATATGTGTATATTTTAACTGTATTCAATGAATAATTGAATCTTGAAGTACGAGTAGGAGTGATTTGGAACGCAACCTCCGGAAAAAAAAAGTTTTAGTTTGCTGGTTTTGTAATTCAGAATACCTAAACGAAGTAATAAAGAAAATATGAGCGATTCTAGCGATGCATATACGAATTTAACTCCTCCAGAGTTAGCACAACTGTACGTGGTGCCGAACTAAGTCTTCTTCCCGAAAAATCGCGCGTAAGGTGAAAAATTTTGTGTTGCGCTCAGCAGCAAAGTCGTTTGCTGTCTCGTGCCTTGAAACCCTCGTTACACTCAGGATTCTATATTTGAACCACTCGCTTCGCTCGTGGTTCAATCCTAGAATCCTTCGTTCACTCGGGTCTCAATCACGCACTCACAGCAAACAACAACTTTGCAGCCTTGCATAACAAATAACTATTTTTATCTTTTACCACTGGTTTGTTGCGTACAGTCGAATCAAGCCGGTGTTGCAAATATCCATAAATACCTTCAACGGGTCCGAAGCGTACCCGGGCCGGCAGCGGTCGCCGCGGCCAGACGGCGTTTCGCCGGATCTGCAGCGCGTCCGGCAACACGGCTACCGCGCGCGGCGGGGCTATCCGGTCCGATATGTGTACTGCCGAATCACACCGAAACATCAAGGCGCTGACAAGACCTAAATTGACTTTATTTAAACAGTATTTAAACAAAAACTAATTGATTTTGTAAGGCGAGTAAAACATATGTTCATATTCACTATACATGGTGGGTCAGAAAATATGGCAAATAATTAACCCACCGTATCGGCTATCGATTCTAAGTATATTGTATAGGTCTTTAATTTTTTTTGAGATGGTAAAAAAAAATGTATAGGATTCAGGCGTCGCTCACACAACCAATCCCATATACAATTATTTTTTTTACTAACTCAAAAAAAAATAAAGATCTATACAATCTCGATATAAGCATTTAAATTGTTTTATATTTTTAACTAACTTCATTGAGTTAACTATTGTACATTTTAAAAACTATCTGAGCATAGGTTAAGTTAATTAAAAAAAAACAATGATTCCTGAAAAAATAACTCAGTTGAAGTGAACATTTTTGTTACATTCAACATCAATTAGTGAAAACGAAAAATCCTGATTCTAAATTTAATGTTTTTTTTCTTCTTTTATATGTATGAGCGTAACCATTAGAAAAAGTTTATAAATAAAAAAATAAAAACCGCCTTCCAACTCCGACAGACTACAATGTTAATGTCAAGTTCACAATATGGTTATCAGTACTGGGTGCCATCTATTTGGCATAATTCTTTTTGTCCGAAACTGTTTACGCATAACAGGCTCCGCATAATTTATTTACGCCGAATCTTGACTTTGCCGAATTTTTATTAAGCATAATTCTTAATTTGCCGAATGGGTGTTTACCCGAATATTGTGTTGGCATAATGTTGACTTGGCCGAATTTTATTATGCATAATATTGTTTGGCATACTAGTAATTTAGCAGAATTTTGATAGGCCGAAATATTGTCCGAATTTATGTCCGAAACAACAATTCATGTAGGGAGTGCCAAAGTTCATATAAAATTGCTAGTCCGAAAACTGAAATTCCGAAAATGTATGTCATAAACGATTTTAGCTAAGTATAAAATTTTGTATGATATAATTTGTTCAACATAGTTATCTTTATTAGATAGAGTTCGGCAGTTCACGGTGTGCGGTAACACCAAAGTTTGGAGCAAAGTCGACTCGCATAGGTTAGGTTAGGTTATTTTTTATATAAGTAAACGAAATTATCATTTAGTAAAAATCCTCCCTCTCCCTATTTAGATAATCATCGATGTTATACAGGACACTCATTTAATAAAATCGGCGAAAATAAAGGTATGCGAAAGTAGTTTTCGGCGTAACCCATTTCGGCGAAAGTAATTTTCTGCCTAAATAATATTCGGAATTCGAAAATTATGCGTGAATACTATTCGGCGTAAATAGATTATGCATAATAGAATTCGACGCAAAATCGTTATGCGAGATTAGTTTCGGCGTAAACACTATTATGCCTATTCTGATTATGCAAAATCGAATTCTGCCAAAAAAAAAAATGCGTAAACAAGGGGAACCATCAGTACTTTGGGCCGGTTTACTTGACACTGAACTTCATAGTCTGTCGGAACTTTTTTCGGCTACAGTTTCCAAACATTTCCAACACAGAACAGAATTGAACCAATTTAATATGGGACCAACTAAGCACCTTTCAGGTAAAAAAAGAATCATCGAAATCGGTTCACATTTAAGATAAATATTTGGTGAACATACATAAAAAAATTAAATAAAAGATTCCAATTCATTGAGAACCTCCTCCTTTTTAAAAGTAATTTAAAAATAGATTAAAATCATATAGTTCAGTTCATCATTTGCAGATCACATCGGTGAAATTTTATAACTTTACCAGAACTCACCAAACTTTTGTGTTGGGACTTTCCTCGTGTTGCTATCAAATTGTGTAGTAGCATTTTCTTTCCTTTTTAACTTATTAGACATGGCGGACACTGATTTCTGCAAACAGTTTTCTGTACTCTGTGCACATTCTGGCTGTGCTGGCCCAGCGTGTACAGTTTGAGTTTGTTCAGCATGTGTATTTTGATACAAACGGATATTACTCAGAATCTGCACTGAATTTGAATTTTCCGAGTTTACTTGTAACTCTGGAGTAGATATACTGTAATCTGTCTGTCTGTTGACTTGACCATATTGGTCAGCAGAATCTGAAAGAAACCTTTATAATGAAGCCATCTAAGCACTGTCAGAATGAATTTTAACACAAAATGTGTTTTTCATGCTTGAAAGTATTCTTTTTTTATTATGTAGTACAAAGAAGAGGGAACTTTAAATACTTATTAATTAACCAGTAAGTTGTAATATTTCTACCGGCTTATCATTAAAATTTCAACTTTGTTTTACCTATAAGCAAGTGTATTTGTTTTCCTTGTACAACTGATATTAGGTATCGCTCATTTTCAGCATCCTGCTCCTACAAAAAGTGGGTGACATCTTAGTAACACAATCTTATAAGCTGATGCGATACATTGAATTGATTTTCAGCATTTCTTACATTTACTAGCAGCTGCATTGGAATCGCCTCAGCATCAAGCAAACCTTCTGGTTTAACATGTAAATAGTACAAATTGGTACCAGTTTCTCCATTGTTAGTGATCAATGGAGTGCTGTGGTTGCCTAGAAATCAACGATTAATAATAAATAAAGTTGTTAGAGACATTAACATAATGAAAACTAGTCATCAAATTAACTCGTTGACTTGTTTTAACTGAAAACTATTAAAAATACACTTACTTTGTAATCTGTTGTCCATATTGAAAGGAAAGTCAACCTCATAAGTAATATAAGTAGTCGTTTTAAAATATAAACAGCACAAAACTGCTGTAAAAAAATACTTCTAAAACACCACCTTTTCGATTTTATTTCACAGCTGACACAACACTGGTTGATAGTTTGACACTGACATTTCAGTGAAAGCCGTTTGAGTCTTAATTTTTATCGTCCTAACTATCACTACTTCAGACTTCCATAATCCATAATGTAATCCTACCAATATTATAAATGTGAAACTGAAAGTGTGTTTGTTTGTTGTCCTTCCTTCACGTCGAAATGACTCGACTGATTTGGATGAAATTTGGTATGGAGATAGTTGGAGACCCCGGAAACAACATAGGATACTGTCTATCCCGATATTTCTACGGGACCGTGTTCTCCACGGGTCACACGCAAATTCTAAGTCTGCGCGGGACGAAGTCGTGGGCATCGGCTAGTTTTTAAATAATTTAAGGTTTTCTGGTCTCCAGGAACGTGAAAGAAATAAACAGAGAAATTAGCAGTAAATTATTTTATTACATTAGTTCAAAATTTAAGCGTTGGCGGTGATCCAGTCGGTGTATCTGGAGACGCGAGCGCTGACGCCGGGGAACTCGGGCTCGGCGCAGCGGTATCCCCAGGAGGTGACGCCGACTAGCACGTTCCCGTTGTGGGCGAGCGGGCCGCCGGAGTCACCCTGGCAGGCGTCCTTGCCGCCGACGTGCTGGATGCCGGCGCAGATCATGTTGTCAGTTATGTCGGGCCAGCCCTGGAAGCCGGGCTGTGTCTTCAGCCAGGCGTAGCGCTCGGCGCAGTAACCTTGGCTGATGATGTTGATTTCGACGTGGTGGAGCTGCTCAGGGGCAGAGCCACCAGGCTGTAACAAAAGTTCAGTTAATGAAATCACTTTGTCAGTCTTATCCTGAAATTAGGCGGCTGTGTAAATACGAGTATAACTACTTAATTCAACAGCAGACTTGTGTTTGTTGAATGCCAAACGTGTCTGTGGTCCCGTCACAAAAGCTCTCAGCCTGGCCCGGGTCGCATCAAGATGTTAAGGTCAGTTAAAAAAGTGAGATTTTTGCCACGGAGGAAATTGATGTTTCTGTATTGGAATGACGGGTCATTAACGTAACGTTTACTTCCTGATGCTATACAGGCGTAGCGGAATAAGCGGGGTTTTAGCCGATAAAAACAGAACAAGTTTCCTCCCTCCCAAGGCCTGCCAATAAAACGGTGGTAGGTATGGTAATAAGTTTGGGATTTTTAGGCATCTAAAAAGGTGGTCCCTCTCATGGTGAGGGGAGGCTTGTGTCCAGCAGTGGGACGCAAATAGGCTGTAGTAGTAGCACAGACAAATTAACAGTTAATTTGTCTGTGAGTAGTAGTAGTAGTAAGTAAAAAGGTGGTACTTACAGAAAGAGTACCCCATCCAATAGCGGTGACAACAGTGCCGTCAGCGAGATTGTAGTTGGGCCCAGCGATGCTGGCGGGGGCAACGAGGCGAGAGTAGATGGCGGGGCTCGCCAGGCGCACGATGGCCAAGTCGTTATCGAGGGTGTTGCCGTTGTACTGGGAGTGCAGGACGAGCTGCGACACGGCGTGCTCGTTGCCGCCGCTGGACGCGTATGACGTGCCGAGTAGCACGCGCCATTCGGAAGGACTGTCACCGCTGCAAAAGATATTAAGTAGTTGATTAGTCGTCACGTTCCATAAACGTTCACGTAATACCTTTTGCGCCCCGAATGAGGCACCTGATTGGTGTAGACTGAAACTATGTAATGAGATCCCAATCCAATCCTTACAAAGAAATCCTTTCCTGAATAGCAATGTGAGAGTGAAATCGCATCTCACTAATATTTGAAGATAGGGCTCCCTTCAACTCATCTCCAATTAACAGGATTGAATGACGACCTTGAAAAGGTCGGAGGTACGCGGTGGATGGGCACAAGACCAGTCTGAATGGCGCCTCCCTGGTCTATGTCCAGCAGTGTATACCTATGTCTCTCTGCTGAAATGATGATTGGTGCTGGTGCAAGTTGCTGTAAGTACCTATTTAGGTACACCTACTTGGTATGATGGGCGTATGAATTCATTGGGCGCCATTTGTAACGTTCGAAAACTTACAGGTAGCAATGGGCAGCCGAGAGCACCGACACGGGGTTGATCAGGGAACCGCCGCAGGCCTGGAACCACAAGATGCCGAACCAGCCGTACTGCATGTTGCTCATGTACGGGTACGACTCGACGGTGGTCGCCTCGCCACCAACGATGCGCTGTCCATTCTTTGGCAGTGCTGCATTAGAAGACAATTCAGAAAAGAGCTGTAGCTTATTACGAGTTGCTCAAGATATAGATTGATTGATTGATACAGAGATAGATTGAAGAAGGCAAACGGCGAAGCATTAATATGCTGTTGTCGCAGTCTTAATATTGCTTAAACCGCGCGCCTCCTTCTAGTTTTTTCCGAATCCTGAGGGTAAAATGGGACCCTGTTACTAAGACTCCGCTGTGCGTCTGTCTGTCGGTCGGTCTGTCACCAGGCTGTATCTCATGATCCGTGATAAAAAAAAACAGAATAAAATAATAGTAGATTGTATGACTAGGGAGCAAAATGGTATATTTTACCGCGGGTGACGGATTGAATCCAGAGCGACGCGAAAGATTCCAGAATAGAATCCCGAGCGTAAGCGAGGGATTCTAGCGTGGAATCTTGAGCTAGCGAAGGATTCAAGCTTTGTCACCCAAGGCATAAATAAGTTTGCTACCGTGTTGTACACTCTGCTTTTCACCCCTCCTATGAGAAAATCATTAGATCATTCGTTCATCATTGTCATTAAATGAAGTAAAACAAAAAAATAATACATTTAGAAACAAACAAGGTTAAAAAGAACGTGTGTTTCGCGCTCCTATCATAAATTCAGAGGCAGAAGGCGTAAATGGCTTCCATATTGAAGAATCTCTAACTACTTCATTGTATTTATATTCTGTCATGCTCGCATGCGTTGCGTTCATAATAATAGGTAAATTTTAACAAATGTGAAAAAAATACATTTTATTACAATTTCGCTCATGTATCAAACAATGTTTTTTAATACATTTGCGATAAAATGAAAAAAGGGCAGTGCAATTCATATTACGTACTTACATAATATTCCTTTGGAATTCTCAGAGGTGTTGATCCCAATACATTGCATCACCTAAATCACTTTTTGATTTCATTCATTCTCTACGAAATAATTCATAACACTTCATAAAGTACGTTTTATTTTGGAAATTAAGTGTAAAATAATACGGCAAGGAAATGAGCGCTCACGAAATTCGCGGGTTCGAGTTTTTTTTTAATTCGATCACACGACGAGTTTGCGAGGAATGCTACGGCATTGGCCTGCACCATTCAGCCAAATTAAAAATAAAAGATAATAGAAAACAATTTATCAAAAGTAAGTATATATTTATGAATTTATGGATTTATAGTATGTGCATTAAAGTATTTATGTAAAACGCCGATGTATAAAATTCTAAATACGAAAAAGATACGACTTTTGAATACAACTTTTTACAGTCTCCGTAGCTCCGTGAACGCACTGCTAAAACGTATTTTGCTCACTGTTAGCGGGACAGAAATGAAAAAAAATTAAAAAAAAGCGAAGAGGGAGCAAAATCGCATTTTGCTCCCTCTAAACGGCCAACAAAACACTTCTTTTCGAATAGGAGGGGTGAAAATAGGTATTTAAATCTCATACAACAGACATGATTATTTTGCCGTACTACGGAAACCTTCGTGCGCGAGTCCGACTCGCACTTGTCCGGTTTTTTATATGATATTCATACATTGACCACGTGAGAATTAAATGTCCAACACAGAACTAGCAGACACTTACCTACGTTACAGCTTAGTAGATAACAGAGGATTATCGATATCTTATGATTATCGGGGATTTTTTCGACTTTAATAAAATTATCAAATACCCAAGGATATAATGACAATCATATTTACTCAACCCATTTTACCAGTCTAAGAAGGTAGTATGTATTTAGTTAAGGCCATAGACATATATTTACTCAACCCATTTTACCAGTCTAAGAAGGTAGTATGTATTTAGTTAAGGCCATAGACATATATAAATCATTGGTTAAGGCTGTTCCTATAGCCAGCTCAGCCGTCACTGTCACTCGTGCAACGAGTGAAAGAGGAAGCGCTACGCACAGAACGCCCGATTTAGTTAGTATTTAAGAGGGTTTATCCTGAAAGTTGGCAACGTCGCATATAGCTGTCAAATGTTTCGCTGTTTTTATTGATTTCTCAATATTGCTGAATTAAAAAAGAATATATTATTCTATGGTTGTATGGCGCGTCTCGTTTTATATTTGTTGGTTAGGCATTCAAATAATAAGATTACATTAAAATGCATGGAAATTGCGATGGAAAGTTTTCAAAAGATATTACTTCCATAATACTAAAAATTCCGTGTTCCTATGGTTACTGTCGCAAGCCATACTTAATGTTTTGTTCAACCATAGAGCGATAATTCATGTTTTCATTCAGTAATATTCAGAAATTAATGAAAACAGCAAAATATTTGACAGCTATTTGCGACGTTGCCAACTTTCGGAGTAAACCCTCTTAACGCGTTTTAATTTCTATCAAAATACCGATCAACTTTAATCCACTTTATTTGATACTAGCTTCTGCCCGCGACTTCGTACGCGTGGAATATAAAATTGCCGATAACTTTTCTTTCCGACACCCGATTTTAATCAAATATAGCTTACTCGTATATGTTGCTCCAAATGATGCTCTATCTACATTTGAAAACTGCATTCAAATCGGTTCAGGAGTTTCGGATATTAACTCTAACAAACAAACAGACAGACAGGCAGAAAAGATTTCTAGAAATCCCTTTTTTGTGATCTACCATACATCTTTAGACCCCCCGTTCCTTTTTTTGAACTTTTCTTTCTATGTACAGACAAGCAGGGTTCTGCTCTTGTATAATATATACCTAGTATAGATAATAAAGTGAAGTAAAGTTGGATTAAAGGTCCGAGTTAGAGATTACTTTGCAATTAAATTGTATCGAGCGAAGTTTCGTGAAACATGCAATGAAAGCTGTCAATGTAAGGATGATATAATCAAATACATGTTTTTTTTTTCATATTTTAGCTTTTCAATTTCGTAGAAAAGTATGATCTTACATGAGCAATTTGACGGTGCTGGGTCAGGGAACGGCCTTAAGATTTGTTACAAGTACACTTGTGTCGTGCAATACCCTGATTCGCACGGAGAGAGCTAGTGTATTTGTATACAAATAATCATTCTACAGTACAAGTTTTGATGTGCTGATCAGTGTGACTAATGGACAACCGCCATAAGGAAGGGCCTGTTGTAAACAAGGTACTTACCGACAGCGGCGCCCAAAAGGGCGAGAAGAATCAGGGCGCGCATGGTTCTCTGGGGCTATCTTCCGATACAGCAGGAATGAACTGCGCCACATATTTATACATAAAACCATTATCTTCTAATCACCTAATTACATGTTAATCTCCTGAAGATAATGACGCTTCGATAGCTTGAAATTAAAATGATCAATTAAATGTAAAGAAAATTATTTAGGACGATTTCCCAGATACTGGCATAGAATCGGTATAGTAGGAGTACTTTTAAACTGCCTTTTAGTATTGAGATGTTATCTTCGAAACAATGCGTTTATACTATTGTTCTCTTTTGTCGACGGCACGCGCTAATCGCCGGTCCAAAATAAAAAGAAGTAATAAAACAACGCTCACAAATAGCTACCATCTTCAACAGTCATAAGGTTCAAAACACAATAACATAGCACATCCTAAAATTACATTTGAATATTGAAGCCACACGCGTGTCTTTTAGGGTGAGTTGATTCAAACCGTCCGTTAAAGTTAACGTTAACGTTAAATATTTTACTATGGGATAAAATGACGTTTCTGTATGCAATGACAGCTCGGTGGCCATATTTAACGATCAGGAGTCCGTCAACTATGCATGAATCAACTCACCCTTAATCTTTCAATATTCAAATGACATAACAGAATGGGCTATGTATTGTTATTTCAACCTTATGACTTGGTGAAGATGGTAGCTATTTGTGAGCGTTGTTTTATTGCTTACTTCTTTTTATTTTAGAGCGGCGATTAGCGCGTGCCGTAGACAAAAGAGAACAATGGTACATTGTAACGCATTGTTCCGAAGATATCATCTCAAGTGCTAAAAGGAAGATTAAAAGTACTCCTACTATACACTAATGCAGGACACAGCTAAAGGTGCGCGGATTAAGGCGCGTGGTAAGGTGAAATACCACATTTTAGTCGCGTTTTTAAGGCCTAAAACTAAAAATTGGCCCAAGATATAGGTCTCAAAAAAAAAACAAGAATTAATAACGCAATTTCCGCAGCTCAGATTGTCCTCTTTAATCTGAGCTGCGGAAATTGCGATAAGTCCAGGTCGTCCTTGCAAAAAAAAAAATCAAGTAAGGCATTTTCAACCTTTTAAATCGCTACTGCTCCATATCTAGACCATGATTTTACACGGGCTGTCCAGAAAATAAAACTTTATTCAGTTTTTCATAATCTGAGCTGTGGATATTGTAAAATAATCATTACTTTGGTCAAAAACCGCAAATAACTACCATTTCCGTCATAAAAGTTGCGGTGGGTACGTGCGCGGACGATGCTTGTACACGTACCTACCGCAACTTTTGAAGAGCACTTATCAATTCTCAAATGTATTTTTTCGAGACCTACATTTTATATCTTTAAACGTGCCCAAATTGGGTTTTTAACCTTACTACGCAATAATACCTACTCTGCTTCAACGATTTAAATGCGAACCCGCAATTTGTATCGTCGACGCTGAAGTTGTGTCGTTCTATATAAATGTTTTTTTTAGCAAACGGCTACTAGTGAAAAACGCCTTGAAAATAATCGTGCGAAAGAGGTTTGCTATTGGACTCCAATAAGAGGATCAGAAAATAAAAATGAAACGTATTCACATGAAAATAATGATGTATTTGTTGAATTTTATGCACAACAAGAAAGAGCATACGACTGAGGTAAGAAATATTTCAATTATCAATACAGTCCTTTGGTACTTAATTCGATTGGAATGTAACAAATGTCGCCAAGTGACGCATGAGTTGCAAGGACGTTATAGAGGCTGCGTCGTGATTAATTTTATTTAACTTTAAAGATCGAACGTACGATTTGTTTTTCAGTAGCGCTCCATAATACACCTGGCATCTCATGTTGTAATCCAAAACTATGGCTGTAAGTTAACGCTTTGGTTATTAATACAAAGAACCTTAATTATAAGTAAAGCAAGGTTTGAATTAGAATAAATTACGCTTACACAAGTGGTGGGAAGGATTCTCGTGATCCATTAGATTGTACAAACGGAGTCATATTTTTATCTTACGATGTAGACGCTTATCATTTTTGTAAAATTACCTAATTAAAGAAATATGTATCAAAAACATCCAAAACTTGCTTATATAAAACATTAAGGATAATAATTAAATAAGAATAAAAACAACTTTACCGTTACATTTCCATTTTAGGCCGAAAGAAATAATTAATTCGCAATTATACGATTATTATTGAATACGAAGGCCCTTACACACACACAGGCTGCTGATTTAAAGCTAAAATTACTGTTTAGGCTTACTAGCAAATAATGACGCGAATTTTATCATCATGACTTTATGTGTGATTTTTTCATTTAGGAAGAGCTAGTAACTTACTTTATTTTATTATTCTTTTTACAGTACAATATGGGGCATAGTAGACTTTCAAACGTAACTAATTCTGATTTCACAACTGAAGCTGCGTGTTAATAAACGTTCAGCAACCAATATATAAATTCACAACAAAACCAAAGTTATTAAACTATAATACAAAAAATAATAAATATAAAAAAATACTCGTCAACTGGAGACATACTATAATCCTAGGCACTGATTTAGACTTAGGTACTCTATGGAATAACCTGTTTTTTTTTTCATTATTTATTAACTACGTAATGGGTCTACAGGCCTACACTAGTAAAGCTTTCATTTTATGATGATTACAACATCTATTTCTATTTACATACATAATTAACTTATAAAATAATAAATGAGATAGTATGAACAAAGTCATAACAGGCGTGATGAAATCAAATTTATATAATTTTGCACAATTCTTCCAATGTCAATTACAAAAAAAAACACTTCGGAAATTAGGACTAAAATAAATCATCAATGTATTGTTCATTGTCACAGTATCACTGGGTGGTGATTGGAGGGATGTTATAGCTGTCAATCTAAAACCACGCAAAATGGCCAATACAATGGCTGCCTTAGCCGACACCAAAGCCACTAGGGCATTACCGGTAGGGGGTTAAGGCAGCCGGTGAAATTTCTGCCACAGAGGCATTCCATCTTAGGCCGCAGGGTAGGCAACGCATTCGAGATCGTTTATGGTTTCTTAATGGGGGATCATAGGATTTTGATGTCCATGGGCCGCAGTGACCACTTACCATCAGGTCGTTTGCCTATACCATTGGTATATAAAAAAAAACACTCTTGGTGACCTCATTGACACTGGTAGCATAGCAGCTTCAGGCTCTAACTTATTTTAAGTTTCCTTTAGTATTTCACCCTGAAGTAGAGCCCTTGGTCTTGGTTGGTGACCTTGGTCATGCAAGTAAGACAAATATTTATCTTTCAAAGGTGATAAATGTTTGTAGTATTGATTTGACAAGTACAGTGCGAAGCTGTTTAGGAGGAAAGCAATTGTGCACTCGTTCTTACGATATATTTGGCAGGTTTAATTTAACATCGATAACAATTAAGGCCCGGTTCCTATATCCACGAAACGCCTCGTTTTGCCTACGGACGGTTAAAATTTGACAGATTCTCTATGGAACAATGTCAAAAATCAACCGTCCGTAGGCAAAACGAGGCGTTTCGTGGATATAGGAACCGGGCCTAAGTCAACTTATTTTTATCTCTTACATCTACAGTTGGGGTCGTTTGAAACTTGGCCAATTATCTGGAACTAATTTATTAGATCAATTTGGACAGTATCACCATAGAAAAAATAAGGTATATATCTAGATGGACAACCTTAAAAGTCAGCGTACGCCCGAAACAAGTGTGCGATAATAGATGTCGCTGCCCAGGTAGCCTGCATATAAATTTGAACTCCATGAGCAACATCTAGATGGCGCTGTACAGGCGAAGTATGAAAAGTTGAAGCGCTCTGGCTATTTCCGATGTACGCCGTACGTAATGTAAGGAGATTGACAGTCTCATATAAACATTGTCTCTGATATCGCCAATCTAAATGAAGACGGATATGAGACGGAGAACATAATAATTAGTTCACTTTTACTTACCTTCTCCGTTAGTAAACGAAGCATAGGGTCTTTGTATGTAAATACTATCTAGCCAGTCAAACAAACCCCAACCAACCGACTACGCGCACCATGCCATTCGACCCCTAAACAACATACTTAATATAAACAAACAATAAATAATCTCAATACAAGAGAACGTCAGATCACACTGTAGACGCAGTCGGCATAAAACTTATACGATAACTGGTGTTCACCTTACAATTTTGGGTATCCTTAATACTAATCGTAGAATATCATTATATATTTATAAATAATTTATCTCGAATATAACAGCTAAGGACAATTCGCTTAAGTTCGCTTGAAAATATATCAGAAATGGTTGCAAAACAAAACCTTTCCCATTTTTAATCTACACATTTTCACGACATCTAACCAGAGGTTGAACGGAAAACACCTAACATGATTAACTGGTAGAGAATGCCTTATGGCATTAAGTTCGCCCTTTGTATTCGTTTTTTACAAATGTGCAATAAAGTTCAAATAAATAAATAATTATTTCCATAACGGTGTTTATTGGGAAATCTCTTTACGACATTTTCATCATGTTGACTGTTTTCTGCTCAACCGCGTTCAACAATTTAACAAAAGTTCTTATCACCAACATCGGATAGACTATTAATAAAGGACAACCCTGGCAATAACAAACTTGTTATCACTAGATGCCATCACAGGCGCATCAAAAACGGCTAACTTGTTTCAATTAACGATGCAGGAGCTCTATGCGAAGTCTTAGATAGGGATCTCGCTTTTCCCTATAGGATCGCTCACGCGTCAAGTGATCTTTAAATCTAGCTGCTTAAAGTTCACGCGACGCGTGAGCGATCCTATAGGGATCCTAAAGACTTCGAATATAGGCCCAAGTATGATCTATACAAATAAAACATATTTTATATTCCCCTTTTCCACTTGGGCCAGAATTGGTAAATTGGTCTATAAAGTTTTCCACATGTCATTTGTTACTGTAATGCTTCAAATAGTAGACACTATTAAAAGGCGCAAATTAGAAGGCGCGCGGTGAAGCACTTAAGCCGTTGACACAGAGTCTATTTTGCTTAATCCACGCGCCTTCTAAGTTGTGTAAACCTGTATATCAGTCTTTAAAAAGAAAGTGTGTAATCTGCTTGTCGAAAATAAGCACTTTTAATCTACTACACATGGAAATAGAGTTAATGTTTGATAGCGACCAATCTTTGTCCTGCTTTCAAGAATTGAAGATTATCATTCGTGTATTTGTTTTTTCAATGTAAATGTCGAGATTGATCGATTAGGCCTGTGTATCTACATATTTAATCCAGTGATGTTAAAAGTAGCTATTTTAATCATAACCGTTTCGAACGCAAAACAAACGCTTCAACAGAAGCACAAAAAGGCACGAAATTCATAAGATACAGCGTTCTATACCACATACGTCTAGAATAACTAGTTTTATCATGGATAATACGTCTTTTAGTGACGAAGTTTCATTTTAATCCTTACAATCTATGTGAATTTCCTATTGGAAGGTCGATCGACCTATAGTTGGTACCTATTTATTTGATATTTTACATGGAATGCTCAATCATCAATGTTCTAGCATGTTTTATGTATCATTTAATTAAAATGTTTTTTTCATGGTCGGCAAAGGTATGTATAAGAATTATTGTTGGAAACAATAATTAGGCATGTTATCTAATGTTTATTTAATTCGTGATAAGATAAATTAGGTTTTAGAATCACCAATAATCTACAAAGTTGCTTTAAATTACATATTTTTAATTATAGTAGTTACAATTTTACGCCATTTTTTCTACAGACTTACTACAGATAATATTCCGTTGTAGATTTCTTGATCTCGAAATAGCAAAGAGAGTAGAGATTAAGATAACAGTCGGAAAAAGTTCAGACGATTTCGTTTTTAGTGTTTACGTCACCGGAATTTCCGACGGACAGACAAACAGGATGTATTTTATCGATGCAACTAGATATTGAAACGTAACGTAGCGTGTTTTATCTGAAATGGCATCGTGATTCAATGATAAGCTTTGTTAGTTCATTATTTTAAGTTTCATGAAGCAACTCCAGAAACTCTGTAATGATGAAAACTTATTGCCTGTGTATAATAAAATGAATGGTTAAAAGAATGTTTGTTCGTGAATAACATCAAAATGATGGCACCTATTTAATTATTTGGTTAATTTGTTTTTTGTCATGTTTATGAGTGTCAGAACAAGTGTGTATGTTTTTTTTTTCAAATTACACCCGCGAAAAGCCCCAGACAGCGAGTGATAATATAATAAATAAGTAATATGTATATTTTTTTAAATTCTTGTCACGAACGAGTGGCGTAACGGTAATGAGAATAACTTTATTTTTAAATCTGAAAATAAATTAAAAAATACGTGTTCAGAGCACCCATAAAGCTTGTCTTTTGCTAAAATTTAGCTAAATATTATTATATTTTTTACCAGGTACAAAAAGGTTTTTATACAGTTCGGTAATAATAAATATTAAAGTACGTCGTGTACGAATAAATTATTATCAAATATGATAAGTTCAAATCCTCCTAGAGTCAAGTGGAGAAAAGACAATTAATTTACTGAACCAATTATTGCTATAAAGGTATTTAAATTATTAGCTTGTATCGAAATTGCTCGTTTTTTTTGCCATTTTACATCAGTAGGTAGACACCATACATACACCACACTAGCACCTTGGTGGCTAATCTGTCTTTACAGACAATTTGTCTTTTCTAAGCTCTTATAGGACTACAAATAAGAGTTTAGTTTTAAATTGGTGTTTAAATTATATCGATACAAATATAAACGCTTCACTGGGATAGAGAACACCCACTTGTTTGGGAATTAGAATTAAGTAAGTTGAACGCTTACACTGAAGCCTCGTCTTACGTTTCACCTATCGGAGTAAATATAAGGAAATCGACATAATCTAAATCGCATTTATGTGGATTTTCCCAACCTCTCCGGTCAATAGACTGCGTTGGTGCGAGAAGGAATTTTTGAATGTGGAGTTCTTCAAAGTGTTCGATGTAACGCGACTGGATCCCATATATAGCCCAGCCTACCTGTAGTAGGCGCCATCTCTTGGTAGGTTGTGGAACTAGCACGCCGGTGTAGCGACATCTGGCGGGCGCGGGTGAGTTCACTGTCGGTCGACGGTGCGTTTGAGCCACTGCGTGAAGTGTCGTAGCTGCCACACGGCGCGCGCGCTTTCCTCTCGGAGACGCGCGTTGTGGCGACGCAGGCGGCGGACCTGAGGGAATTTTATGGTTTGTTTATTGTAGTTGGGCCAATCAACCTATTTCTTGTTGATATTCTGTCCCGTTCGCAGGAGAAAAGTTAGCGGAGTTAGTGTAATCCGAGGCTTGTTTTGTCTTTATCTCTCGTTATGGAGTTAGATAAAGAGATACAAGCCTTTTGCGCCACAAATTTTGGTCATAAAAATAGTTTATTAGTTTTTGTTGTTACATATATATGTTTGTACATAATCGTCTACATAATAAATAAATAAATATCTTGGGACATTTCATAGTAGCGGCTCATGACTGTGATGATGACGGCATCATCACTTTGCTCGTCTCTTTGTAACGGATCGGAATTCAAAAATGCAGAACGAAGAATGTATACGTAAAATGTAGTTATTCGCTTTAGACTTCACTGTGTGCGCCCTGTACCAAATCTATCTATGATCTTGTAGCTGCTAACAGCACAACACCGTCATTCACACCTACCGAGCCAGCCCAGTTACAGATCTACTTGGGTCTACGGAAAACCATTTCTTGGAGTAGTACGATTGCAGATGTCTCAAAACCCGCCATTGTAGTAGATTTCCTAAGATACCACAACCTTATTGGTGGATTGTAGAAACCAAATGCCGTAGAAGATTGTCATTGCCTTGGATCAGTTCACTCAATACCGACTTTCACAGACTTTCAGAGTTTGCAGACAATTTTTTTATTGTCTCATTTTAATTTGTTTTTTTTCGAATTCCACGCAGACGAAAACGAGTCTTTTTTATACAAAAAAAAATTTTGGTGCGTTTGTTTGGCTAGAAATCAAGAACAGCTGAATTGCTTTGTTTTTATTTTTGTGTATTATTGTTTAGAAAAGGGTTGTAAAACACCTGTGCAAAGTCGGAGCGAGCTGCGGCGCCTCGGCTGTCTACAGTTACCTCGTCCTCCAGGAGCTGCGCGCGGGCGAGCGCGGCGGCCCGCTCGGCCTCCAGCGTGGCCGCGCCTCGGCTGTCTACAGTTACCTCGTCCTCCAGGAGCTGCGCGCGGGCGAGCGCGGCGGCCCGCTCGGCCTCCAGCGTGGCCGCGCCTCGGCTGTCTACAGTTACCTCGTCCTCCAGGAGCTGCGCGCGGGCGAGCGCGGCGGCCCGCTCGGCCTCCAGCGTGGCCGCGCCTCGGCTGTCTACAGTTACCTCGTCCTCCAGGAGCTGCGCGCGGGCGAGCGCGGCGGCCCGCTCGGCCTCCAGCGT
>OZ020281.1:2402868-2526868 GCA_963971205.1 Aethes cnicana
CAGTATTTTATTCTAAAAATCGTTATTTTGTGTTCAGCATCGTTTATATAGTCCCCTCGACTCGATAGTTTCTTTTTATTTTCAAGTTTCAGACGGGACTTCTTCTACAGACTTATTATTAGTAGGTATAGATGATGGAAACAATGTAAAAATATGAATACGTACAGAATTTTTGTCCAGTCTCAAGCGTGGTGGCGGTGACGTGATTCTTGGCGAGATCCTTGAGATACTCCTGTCGAGTTCGAGTGGCCATCGTGCTGAACTTCGGAGACTGGATCGCTGCGTTCTCTCCGTTTATCACCTGAAATATTACAAGGAGATATTTTCGTTGGTTTTTTTTTTCATATTATTCTGTCATGATACCTAGATGGGCTGGATACGTCTGCCGCATGCACGATGACAGATGGGCCAAATTATATAGCCACCCATTTGGCTACCTCGGATGGACCTCGTTGCAGAGGCAGACCTTGACGGAGATGGCGCGTCGACCTAGACCAGTTTAAATCAGATTGGTAAGAACTGGCAAAGAACAGAGAGGAGTGGAAGAGAGGAGGGGAGGCGTTTGCCCAGTAGTGGGATCTAATAGGCTAGATAAGATAAGATACCTAGATGGGTATGGATTATATATCGTAACTATGATAAAATTTTAAATACATAAAAATAAGTTGGTACCCCCTCATTCACTTATAGAAATCAATATTTCGCACGTTGAATTCGTCAAGTTTTCTACTGTCGCAGAAACTAGGTCAGTTAGTAGGTAGTGGTTGCACGTGAATCAGTATAAGCGTAAAGAGGCTTATCAAAATGTTCGTAGAACGCTGCATGAAGATTTAGAACATATTTGTCACTAGTTTCTGTCCGCGACTTCGCCCGAGTTGAATTCGGTTATAGTGTTCCCGCGGGAAATATGTATTTTTTCCGGGACAAAAAATAGCCTATTCCCTTCCCCGGGACTCGAACTCGAATCATACCAAGTTTCATCCAAATCGGTGAAGTGGGTTACCACTTCTGTGTGTTAACACAGACACTCAGTCACACTTCCGCATATTAACATCGATAAAATATGTCGGTATGGTACCTACTGTGTTACACTCACCTTACTCAAAAGCAGGTCCGTAAACGCCTCCCCCTTCGGATAGACGGCGCCATCTTTGATCGGCGGCCCGAACAACGGCACCTCTTTAGCTCGACTAACTGCTATACGATAATGCGTATTTTCCGTACAGGGATCTATCGCCCTAACAACTACAAACACGTGTTGGAACTGCGATCTAATGTTCCTTGGAGTGAACGGTGCCGCTCCGGGCTCTTGAAACACTATGGTCACTATATCATTGCCGATATGACGTTTTCTCAGAAGCTGCTGTCTGTTGTTGGGCGTGTAGGGAAGCATTGTTGACACGTGGAACATTATCTCGCAGTTTTGATATGTTGTGTACACGGAGTATAGGCCGGTTGAGTCGGTGCGATTGTCTAAACCGGCTTTATATTTGTCGAAGTCCTTTAACCGGACGGTGTGTCCGAGCATTTGTAGGAATTCTACAAAAGCCGGGCCGGCTTCTTGGTTATTGTACATTTCTTCCTCGGTTGATTGGCCGCTTTTGCAGTACATGACGCCGACTTTGTAATGGCGCGTGACGCATTGTTCGTCTAGTCTGAGTAGTTGCTCCTCTGCTCCGGTGTTGGTGGTGCCGAGCCTGAAATCAAGTGGTTGCATTAGTGGATTTCAGCGAGGGAGGTTTCTTAGGCCTCAGGGTAGACAATGCATTCGACATCTTATGGTTTCTTAATGGGGGATCATAGGATTTCGGTGTCCATGGGCCGCAGTGACTACTTTCCATCAAGTGGGCCGTCTGCCTGATTATAGTTATTTATCAACGAAAACAACTGGATTTAAAAAATAACAATAAAAACCCGACAGCATTACCAACTTTTGAAACACTCAGCGTCACTCTCATAATCAAGACGAATCCAACGAGACATCGCAAACTAATAACCGGCAAAGCCGTTTACGCTACACAGCATGCTCAAGTATGTACATACACTCGTAAAACATAACAGGGCAGTCGGATAAAAAGCGGATCAATATCACCAGTTTACAGTTACCTGAGACAATTGAGCTGCAACTCCGGAGCGACGTACTCCAAGACCTCCTTCGTGTTGTAGGTAGCGGTATTATTGCTCGGCTTGGCTATAGGCAGAGCGTCTTCTAGCAGCGATCCTCGCAGCGTCAGCAGTTCCGAGGTCCGTAAGATGAGGCGGTACTGCCAGGCGAGTTGGGACGCCGGGACGGACGCGTCACTGCCGCCTCTGCGGAGTTCAACGCGCTCCTTCTTTATGGAGATCGCCACTGGACCGAGGCTTTCGTCCATGCCGAACCAGTTTTGGTGAGCTGTCGAGGAAATTGTTCATATGATGAATATTGAAGTCTACGAGTTAGTGTCTAAGCAGGAAAGGAATACGATGCTGCTATGAGGTGACACATACAGTCACCCTCAAAAGTAACGAAGTCGCGAATAGTAGTTTTTCCGGTATAAAAAATACCTCACCTTCCCTGAGGACTCCAACAATGTATCTCCTTACCAATATTCATCTAAATCGGTCCAGCGATTGAAGCATGAAGTGCTAACAGACAGGCATTTAAATTGTAATATATTATGTAATAATATAATACCTGTATTATACATACCGGTATTATAAGTGGGCCGTCAGCAATTGCAGAACATTGCATGGTGCCAGTGTTACCAAAGCGATTTCCCTATTCGATATTGTTCTCTCGGGTTTTTCACATTTCTCGCAGAATGCGTCATGTTGGTCTCCAATAAGGAGCGACGGCCTGAATATCAAGTTGTTAAAATGTCGACGCAAGACTCACATTGCGTATGAAAGTAGTTCCTGTAGTACAACGCTCCGAGGTCCTGGCTCTCGACGGGCAGCGGCGCGAGCGAGCTGGCGAAGGGGCAGCCGCCGCGCCAGTGCGTGTGCCCCGGGGGGTGCTCCAACACCGCCATGCCGTAGGCCGCGCGCGGCCGGTGCCACGACGTCTGCCCGGGGATGGAGCCCCGGGCCGTCCGCCAGCATAGAGATACGCAGCGCTCTTCTTCGCCTAAAAAAAGTAAAGTTTAGCTGCAGGAAATTTGGCTGTTGGGCACAGTAAATATAGGCTGTTCTGGTGGTGATGGTGGTAGTAATAAATTAACAAAGGCGGGCCACAGACGGAATACTTGAGCAGTCCAGACTCGACCCCATTAGTACGCAGCCATAGACTGAAGTACTTGGAATAGTTGGGTGGGATCAGAAGGAGTGAGCTGTTTATTAAATGAATTCAATCCCGATCGTTTATGGCGGCACTTCCACCTTTGCAAACAGTCCGTGTATGACAGGACTGTTTGCAGCAGTCTGTCTGTCTGCAGTAGATGGTCTAACCTACTAGTATTTTACTACTTTTACAAACTAGCTTTAAAGGCAGGCAGTTAGAATAGATGCATGTTCCAAACAGATACCTATTAATTTTCAAGGGTCACACCCAAACTATATCTACACCCAATTACCCAACATCTACTTCCTGTAATTTACCTAAGCATATAAATACAACACACGGACAGAAACAGTTACTTTCGCAATTTAATATTAATGTGGATGAATGAACATGGTGTTTTTTTTACATTTCGCTTTAGCATAATAAAAATAGAAAAAATAAAGTAGGTAAAAACAAACAAGTTGATTGTTCTGGATCCATTGAAAGTTTTCACAGAGTATAGTACCTACGTGAAGTAAGTGCATAGTGTGTATTGAATGTAAATGTATTTTTCCTGCCCTGTATGAAACATGGGACTAACAACTCCTTTTTTTTACCAACATTGATTATCAGTACAGGTGTTGAATGCTTTAATGTATCTTGAATTTGTCATTTTGTCTTTGTTTTCAAGACAAAAATTTTGATGGAATTTCAGCATCATCATCAACCGACAAGATGTCTCGCTGTTAGGCATAGTTTTGGCTGAAATCATAGGTGAAGTGCAGTTAAAAAATGGATCATTCCAGAGAACAGAACAGCGCTACTTATTATAGCCATTGAAAAATGCAATTGCCAATGTTTCTTAAATAAGGAAATACATTTTGAAACAGCATCATTTTCATTCTTTAGTCATATGTGCTTTATTAGACAGGGAAAAATACCGAGTACCTAATGCAGGTTACCAATGAAATAATTATGTTTTGAATAAAGAATGACCTGACCTGACATCATGGCATGACCTATACAATGACAATAATTTTCCTCAAACTAAATTAAAACTTTCATATATGAGTAATGTGTTATGCAATTACTTTCATAGAATCATATCATGCCACTGGCCATCACAGGAGAATTGCAATGGAATGAACTAAAAACCAGTTCTGTGTGACTCACTCAAACAAAATGTGGTTTAGACACACATCAGAGCATAAATCTGTACAAACATAATAAGGAAGAGAGATAATATGCAATGAAAGTGTGCATGTCCAGATATAAAATAAACAATTAAATTACAATTATTAGTACATATGTAGTAAATAAAGCCTTGGCGAAATCTCGGAAATCCGTCAAGACCCAAACTGTCAATCAATTAGAAAATTCAATGACTGACATGTTATATGCCCTTTAATGTGAAATGGTATTGATCATTGTCAAGATATCAAAGTTGAGATTTTATGTAGGTACACAACATCCATTCCATCCACAACCTATTTGCGTCCCACTGCTGGGAATAGGCCTTCTCTCATGTGTTTGAGCCCCATGTGAGCACGGTGTAGATTGCATGCAATATCAACATCCCATTCACATTATCAAGTTTCATATTTGATCTTCAACAAATGGTGACAAACATCAGTCAATAAATATGATAATTTCAGCAAGTGGGAGTCAGTCATTATGCCTTGATACTATGTGATGATGATATGTACCCACTGCTGAATAAACAATAATAATAATGGAGTAATTTATTATGCATGCAAATTACAGTAGAAAGCTTGATTTACTATACAATAATTACTTATTTTTTATTATAAGGAAACAATAAATATAGAAATTGTTTCTGTTTTTTTAATGTTACACCAGGCATCACAGTAGACACCAATTGAAGTATTTCTTGTAATTTTACAAGATTATTAACAAAGAGCTCTATTACCTAAAGAACAAGGAGCTCTAATTACCTAAAAATTCATAGACATAATCTCATTACAGATTATAAAATCATGCCTGGAATCATTGCTACAAATAAATAAGCTTTAATTTTTTTTAACAAATATTTCCCACTAATCAATTTGTGGCACCGAAGAATAATTCATTTTTGTTTCTCATACATAAACATGCAAAGATAAATTTATCTACGCAAAAAAACAATGACAAGAGAGATTTGTAAAATCTTATCATGCAAGATAAATCAGATTACCTACACTTTCATTAAAACAAAATTCTGAATGACTTGAGTTACGTTTTTATTGTGAAGAAAAAAAAACAATAACCATCAAAACAATGGCTGTTTACTGTTGTGTCATTTACCTTTGATCTACCCATGTTGGCTAATTTCAAACTGTGATGAAAGACAACATTCCACATTAAAGAAAATATATAATTGCAGTGTGTAATGCTTGACTGGTCGCCTTAATTTTACATTTTTTTTAAAGCAACAAACTCAAGCAGGCCTTTTAAAAAAAAATCCACATAGTTACAATATTTACATTTGCATTACATGTTAGTGCTAATTCACTGTATGTTTTTGAAAGTCATTGTCATATTCATATAGCATTATTAATGAAATACATGAGTAATAATTTAGATTATTATCAGAGCTGTAGTTTTCAACTTTATGGTATTTTAATAAACAAAGCCAATGTATAGTCTAGTCACAGTAAGGAGTTCTGGAAAACAGTGTGAGCTGAGTGAGAGCAGAATTTGTGTCACCTGATTCACAGCCCACACAATGGTCATGCCGTAGTCAGTTGTAATGCTTGCCTTTACGCAGAATTGTCAAGAAATGCTACAGATCTTCAACAATAGAAATACCTTCTGGTGTAGCAATTTTGTTGCAGTGTTTTTTAGAATGGCAAATAATGACCTTTTTGAAATTAATTAGGTTGTATAACATGTTTTATTGAAGTAATTGGCAAGAGTAATGCAATTCTTTGTGTCAGCATAGTTTACATGTGTATTTAGTACATTGGTGGGTTTTCTACCATGGCAATGCTGACAACTAAATTAAATATAAAAAGGTCTGAGTGGTGCACTGGCGGAAGCCTATGTCCAGTAGTTGAGATGTTATTTCTGCTGAAATGATGAACAATAATACTTCTGATATTATGCCTCCTAGCAGGTTTAAGTATAATACATAAACAATATTGTGTTAATACATAAACACTTGACGCATCACCATTACTCACCTCCAAGCTCATTTCTAAAGAAAGGGCAGCACTCAAGCAGCTCATTTGACCTCCCATCTCCCGTGTCAGGGAGTGCATCCTTTCCAAGCGGAGGACCTCTGGCAGAGAGGGACGCTGCCGATGCTCCCGTGGTCGTGTTCCGGCGACGGCTCAGAAGCTCTCCTCTGATCTCCGCCGCGTAGCTCAGGTTGGCCATTAAGGACTGACAGTCGTAGTGAGCAAACTGCTGTCTCTTTAATGATTCTATAGGTAGAGGCCCGTCTTCCGCCTGCCGCGCCGCGCCGCCCCAGAGCTTGTTGAGCTTCAGCCGCGGCTTAGGGCTGGTCCCGGCGCGCGGCCCGTCCGCCCGGTCAGCCCCCGCCTCCGCCGTCACCGTGTAGTTGTGCACCATCGCTGGCACCCGCTCGCTCGCGCCACCGATCACGTCGATCGAACCGTGACTCCCATACTCGCGCCGCAACCCGTTTCCGGACGGATGTTCGCCGTATATCAAGTCGAGGCTCGAGTTACTGCGGTACATAACATCTCGGGCTTCCTTCCGTCTGATATGGTCCGGAGCGTACATGGCATATTTCGATGAGGACCAACTACGATTTCACGCTACAAACCGATATCGGGACGCAGAAACACTCCCGAGTCGCACGTTAGTTGAAACACATTCTAAAATACCACGAATTACGAGATTGCTTGCTTAGACGAACACAATAATTAGGTTCACTTCATGGTAAATAACCCGCTTAATACACTTAATTCTGCGAGATCGCGTATAAAACTATGCACCAAGATACCAATAGAGTAAGTATTTCACAGTTTTCTTACGATACAAAGTGAACACACGTCTTCATAACATAAAAACGAAAACGAATGAATGAAATAGAGGTGTGTAGATCAGGAATGAGAGATTCAAATGAACTATATCTTTACATTTATATCACTCGCTCACTCGCTCACTGAAGAATTAAACAACTCACTATATCAGTTGACATTTCAGTCCATCCCGTTCTGAGCCGAACAAACGCGTGAGAGCACTCTTCACACTTACGAATCGAACGTATAAATCTATCTCATGCATACGCGCTCACGTTAAGAATTCATTGTGTGAGTCGCTCAATTCGCTCAGTTTTACCTGTGTGTGTGATATAATTGATTGATTGACATGATTATCCCTACAGATGTCGCGATTAAGAGTTGTAGGAGTTTATAGATACACTGAGCGAGATGAGCGAAATGAGCGAAAAGAGTGAAACATATCTCGGTGACATAAAGATATGTATCGCTCTTTTCACTTCAGTGATATGTTTTGCGCATCTCTAGAATGAAATGAGATTTATGAAAGAAAAAACATTATTCGCGAGTACAACATAATGTTGCCAGCACAAAATAAAATAAAATAGGGAACAGGCGTCGTCTGCGTCTGATTCAATTTTTTTATACAATCTTTATTGCAGTCTAAAATTTTCATTTTTATTTCAACTTTTTTTGAGAAAATAATTCTAATAAAAACTGTAAAACATTCGTGCGAAATTGCAATCTTGTCACATTCACATTGTTACGTCTCAGTGTTGCCAGATGGTTATATTTTTACTTTATTTTTAGCATGGAGGTAACAATTTTAAGGGTTCCGTACCTTAAAAGGAAAACACGGAACCCTTAAACGATCATTTCATTGTCCGTCTGCCAAGACCATTTTTCTCTGGAACGCGTAGCGGTGTAAATATGGAGGGTTGAAGTAAAAAAGAAGCGCAATCTTAAGGCACTGGTCCCACCGCGAGCGAGTAAGCTATGAACTATCGGCTATTTTCTAGCTCAAGAAACGAACAAAAGATAATCGCTTTCGTGTAAATAAAAGAGAGAGATATATATTTATAGTTCATAGCTGGCTTGTTCACACCGCCGGCGAAGACACTCTCCCACCGCCCAGCGAGTAAGCGATAATTCCATACAATGTTTACTAGCCGCCCGCTGATTGTCAACTGTTTCTAGTACATAATTTTACTAGTTGATAGCCGAGCTCGCTGATAGTTGGCGGTGGGACCACTGTTTACTAGTTGACCGCCGCGATAAAAGCTATCGACTATAAAATTAGCTCAGCGGTACTCGCCGGTGCCTGCTTGGCGATCAGAGCGAGTAATCGCCCGTCGCACGCAAACACTCGCTTATAGCTCAGCGTCTAAACTAGTAAAACTATACTCACTTCTCGCCGCTCGCCCACTAGTTTGTAGTTTATAGTTTCACTCGCTTATAGTTGTAGCCGGCGGTGGGACCAGTGCCTTATAGTTCCAAAGGTGGACACCAAATCGGGTAGGTTGGGGGCGCTGCGGTCGCCACTCACTCCAGTCAAGCCACCTAGGCGGATAGTCTGCAGTAGCGCCTTCAGATGGCGCTGCTGAGGCGAAAACGCAGCGAAAATGGTTGTGAGGAGAGTGTTTTGTTTTGTTGCTTATCAAACCCGCTGGATACTTTTTAAACTGTTCTGCCATATAAGATTGCGCTCCTTACCAAGACACATTCCACACTCCATATAGGTGTAAAGTTGAATTTTTTATCAAATATGCGGGTCTCTTTTGGCTGTGAAAAAAAATCAAACTTGTAAATATCTAAGTCAACGCGATCAAAAGATATTCTTGTTTATGTTGCATACCTACTTACTTTGCAATTTCACAGGGGAATCAAAACTTATAGCGCACTCCCCGATGACTCAGAATCATGAAATGAGGGCCACCCTTGGGCCACCGTATTCCTGCTCACTAGGTGGCGACTCTGGCGACTAGATGACAATCTTATAGTGAACTTGACGCCGACTTTGCAGGCTGTCGGAGTTTGAAGTCGGTTTTTTTGGTTTTTTTTTTCTATTTATTTGGGTATACAAACAGTTACAACAGTTGATAACTAAAACGTAATTGAATATTGAGTATCAGCTCCGTAAACCACACGTTAATGGTCAAATAACCGTTTTCTTACAATTTTCCTTTCTTGTTAATTTCGATAAGTAAGTAAGTACTTATGGAAAATCAAACGAAAAGCATTTAAGACAGTCCCTTTATTCGAAAGACACACACATCTGTAGGTACCTATGATCTACCTAAGATAAATAAAATAGGTACCTACTTAACTACCCTACCATACAGTTTTGACAACAAATATGACGGCCTGTATGAGTTTATCTAGCTAATAGACCACTAAGACCCACGACCGAAGACCATTTAGCAAGGCATTAAATGGTCTTAGGGTGGGTTGATTCAAGCATAGTTGACGAACTCCTGGTCGTTAAATACCTATGGCCGCCGAGCTGTCATTCCATACAGAAACGCCATTTTGTCCCATAGTAAAATATTTAACGTTAACTTTAACGGATGATTTGAATCAACCCACCCTTAATTAAAGTCTCGAGCCAGAAGCTTCATCAAGCATTAAACAAGAAAGAGACTAGTCTTCTTGGTCTTGATCTTGATATTGATGACCATCTGAATCATTCGAGTCTTGTTTCTGTCCGTCATCTGTTTTGGCATCGCCATCATCGTCATCATCATGATCGCTGTCAGCTGCCTTCATTGTGATTGTGACGCTCCTGGATATGCGAGGCTCTACATTCTTCGATGGTTTGAGTGCGCTGTGGATGCTGATCTCGTGGAGACTGGAGGCTCGAGCGGCTTCACTCTCTTTGGCATCGGTTTGGTGTTCGGTTTCTAACTCGGGCATGCTTTTGGTTGAGCGGACGCTGCGTTTGCTCGTGATGCTCGATCGGGAGTCGTGTTTGTCTTTGATGTCGCTGGCAGACGCGTCTGGTTTTATGCTGACGCTGTGCCTGCTTCGGATGGCGACGTCGTGTTGCGATGCGGCGCTGAAACGTTTTGACGCTACGGTTCCCTTGATCTCGTGGACGCTGTCGCCGGCGATGCTAGCGTCGGGCTCTTCAATGGCCTCCTTGAGGGTGACGCTCTTGACGCTGCGAATGCTGGCGGTGGAGCGCTTGCGGCTCGGCTGCGGCGTTCCACCCTCACCCGGGATGTTAGAGGGGCTCTTGTGCACGGAGGTCGTGCTCGTGTGCGATTTCCGCCCCGGTGAAGGCATTGAGAACGTGATTGTGGACTTCATTGATTTCTGTAAAAGAAACGTTCATTAGTAAAGTAGACATTGAACAAAAAATCTATAGGTGTAGCATGCGACCACCGTGTGATTTATCCAAATAGGAAATTCATCATCATCATCATCAGCCGATAGACACCCACTGCACATATCGACATAGGCCTCCCCCAAGGCCCACCACTCAGACCGGTCCTGTGCCACTCCCATCCACTGCGTTCCCGCGACCTTTACAAGGTCGTCACTGTATCTTGTTGGAGGCCTACCGACAGCTCGTCTACCGGTTCGCGTATGCCACTCCAGAACTTTCTGGCCCCAATGAGAAATTACTGACGGGCATTAGTATAGTGAGCTGTCACTGTTGCGTATTTATTTGCACTGCATTAAGTACGTCTGGAGCGAGTAGTGTCATCCGAAGCATCTTTTGTCTTTATCTCTCGTTATGAGGTTAGATAAAGAGAGATATAAGCCTTTTAAGCCCTCGCCCCCGCGCACTTGACACAAATTTTGGTCTCAGTGGTAGTTCCCCTTATATTAGTTACGACTTCAATGGTTCATACGCCTCCCGTTGGCGCTGTAATTCAGTCTTGAAAATAATCTATGAAGTTTTTACACCCCCAATCCTACAAAGGCATATGTTCCCCTACACTACAATAGACAAATTGACTAAGCAAGTAAGCATCTATTCTATATCCTGGGGCCTGATCGTAAAACGGATTCCACGGGGGATTTAAAGTTCAATTGGCTATGGGTGAAAAATGACAAAGTGCTTGATTATTTTTTATGGATAGGAATAACCTTCCGTTAAAAGAGAAAAAAATCTGAGAATTTTCCGTGCCGTAGATTTATGCGTAAAAATTTCGGGTTTTCCTTGGTCCAAGTATGCAGCACTACTTCTTAAAAAAAAGTGTTGACACTATTGACGGTGACAGTTCTCGCTTCCTTCGTACGAACATAACTTTACGTGTTTTAACAATTTTATTGGAAAAATAGCTTATTGATGACTACTTTTGCTTACTGGACTTTCGATTCTGCTTGGCCCGAACGACGACGTATGCTTTAAACACGTTATTACGAATGAAGCAAGAACTGTCACCGTCAATAGTGTCAACACTTTTTTTTTAAGAAGTAGTGCTGCATACTTGGACCAAGGAAACACCTTTATTTAAATCGTCATAACACAAAATCAAGTTCTTTTTTTTACGCGTAATCTGCGGCACGGAAAATTCCGAGATTTTTTTCTCTTCATACGGAAGGTTATTCCTATCCATAAAAAAATAATCGAGCACATGGTAATTTTTCACCCATAGCCAATTTGAGCGCCGTGACATTTTGACGTTCCCTGCCTGCTATGCTATAGTTTCCCTATGTCATCCCTTTTGCGGCCCGAATGAGGCCCCTATGTTCCCGCAACTTACCACCTGCTCGATAGTCATAGCCTTTTCGACTTCCTCTTGCATAGCCTTCTCCTCTTCCATGGTCATCAGCTGAGCTCGCAGGCATTCCACCGCGGCCGTCACTATCTCTTCGATATCCTGCTGAGGGGCTGTCACGCCGCAATCTGTAGGAAATTCAATGCAGTTCCGTTTGTTTATACTTAGCTTAGATCTATAGGTACCGAAGCATCGTCTTCCCTATAGTACCCACCCTACCTAGCGTAAAGTTTTCAATTAAATTTTTTAAAAGCCGTGGTAGCCTAGTGGTTCGACCTACCACCTCTCATGCCGAGGGTCGAAGGTTCGATTCCGGCTCGAACCTCTAAGTTTACTTACGTGCGAAATTCAATTTGAATTTACCATGAGCTTTTCAAAGATGTGTGTGAAGTCCCCAATCCGCACTGGGCCCGCGTGGGGACTATAACCCAAACCCTCTCATGATGAGGGGAGACCTGTGCCCAGCAAAGGGACGCAAATAGGCTGTAGTAGTAGTAGTAGCGTAAAATTTAATGAATGCAGGTTATTTGACGGAAGTTTTGGAAAAACCCACCCTTATTGTTCAATTGTGTTTGTAGAACGGCTGAAAAGGACCTATCTACTTATATAGTACCTATTCACATTTTTTACTACCTCCCATGAAGTAGCCCGTTTTTGCCCCACGCTAAATATAACAAAAGGTAAAAAAAAAACAAGAAGTAGTAATTCGGTTCAACATATCAGTCTGACGACTCGTTCCTCTTAGGGTTTCCCAGGTTTGCAATTTTAAAAGAAAAGTTTTTGATTGACTACTCGTCTTCATCAGGGTGTCTATACCGAGACTACACTACATCATCACCATTTGAACCGAAAGACGTCCACTGCTGGACATAGGCCTCCCCCAAGGCGCACTACCCAGCCAGGCCGGCCCTGTCCCCTCCTGTGCCACTCGCATCCTGCACCCCGTTCCCGCGACCTTACCTCTATTAGTTGTTTTAGGAAAAAAAAAGTGTTTCTGTAATTTTTGATTGTTTCTTTTTATTATGGCCGAATAAACGTTTTCTTTTCTTTACCTTCCCAAGATTACTTACCTACGTTTACCAAAATTTGATTACCTTTAATATCTTCAACGACGTCAAATATTTCTATGCGGTCTAAGGACTCCGCAGTGAGGGGGTGTTCGTCGTCTATCAGCGAGTTCACCAGAGACGTCATGGTTTCAATCGTTTCTGGACAACGAATGGACACTTCAATAAATATGTCAAAAAGACATTTTTGTTTCCAATATCTACTGAAGCTATCATCATCACATCAATGACAGCCGAAAGACGTCCACACACAGGGTTCTCCCGTGATTTACCACTTAGACCAGCCTTGTGCCGCAAGCATCCACCGGTCTCCAGATTAGGTATCTAACGCGTGACGGGATGCCTGTATTATTATTACAAGTAAGCAGCAAGCAAGTACTCATGGGACGGCAGCCTCTTGTCAGTTCAGTTCATTTCAGTTCCTTAATCCATAACAATCTTACAATATCGTGTTGAACAGTACCTATGTATAATAATTTCACTAAAATCAAAATTTACAATATTAGAAAAGAAAAATAAAGCAAAATAAAATATAAAATTTAAATAGAGTGTCACATATAAAAAAACAATTAAAATTAACAATAATATAAACAAAACATGAAGCAAAATACATAATATAAAATTTAAATAGAATGTCACGATCACGAGGCTGAAAATATATCGTCAATAGAGGGCTTGTAATTACAAAGTCATGATCATCATTTCAGCCGAAGGACGTCCCCTGTAATTTGATATACTTAGGCCTCCCCCAAAGCTCACCACTCAGACCGGTCCTGTGCTACTTGCTTCCACCGGTTTACCACGACCTTCATGCTCCATCTTATTGGAGGCCTACCACGAACGCCACTTGAGAACTTTCCGGCCCCATCGGCCATCAGTCCTGCGAGCAATGTGCCCCACCCACTACCAACTTAAGGCTCGCAATTCTTTGGGCTATGTCGGTGACCCTAGTTCTACTGCGGATATCCTCATTTCCGATTGTATGTAATATTTGTTTCGAATATAACTATGCAGCTTCGTCAGTCTTGCGGCCCAATTGACGCGTATTCAAAGCTAAATAAAAAGAAAATAACATCCTGGCAACACCAAACTGTCATTCTTAGTTCTCGCGCCCTCCGACGCGATATTTTTTTGTTGATATCCAAGTTTTTAATTATTTTATTGTATAAAACTTGCTAAAAAGGATGATTCAACAGTTGCAAATGTATATAAAACTTGAAATAAGTGTGGACTACAACATATATGGTCGAAATCCCTCCTTGTGCAGTGCAACAGTATCGGTGTACCTACTTTGGGTCCCCAAAATGAAAGATACTTAAGTGAGTGAGTATGTAAATACCTATTTGAAAAACAGACTCGTGGCTATCTACATAATCTATTTATCATAATAAAACAAACAATGAAGCGATCTATATTTCCGTTCTTCAAAAGTTAGGTTATAATTTTTCGCTACTGCCGAACCGAACATCAAACAGTCTAAATAGGGTATTTCAAACAGTGAGTTGAACGAGTAGCCAGTGCATATATATCTTTTGTCAAATAAATAGTAAAGATGCTGAAACACCTCCAGATGATTTGGGTGGCCAGTACCTTTATTGAAATCAAAGGGTGTCCATTCCATACGAAGGACACCCATATCAAAGATCGTAGCTATTGCAGTTCCTTTCTGGCATGACTATCTATTCTTACAGTCACAGACTTATATTATGATGCAGTGCTCCGCACCGCTAGGTAAATAAATAGTACATCTTTATACATATGGTTTTAATACTCGATACTATATGCATTTATGCATAAGAACACCCAAATAATGGGCCTCAGTTGATTAATTTAACTGTATGTTCTAGTTCTAGGCATAAGATTGTTGTTTTTCAAAAACCCTTTCAAACATTTTTATTACCTACTTAAAAATGTACAGAAAATGATCAGTGAAATTAAAAACTTGGTAGTCTTTAGTAATATATTGCAAATTTTAAAGATCAGAACCAATTTCTATCATATATTTTAAAGTTCTTAAAATATTGATCACCCGAACTTATTGGAACTCATAATACCTATTTACTTGATTTTTTAGTTTGATGTTGTGAGATGTTGTATATTGGAGGGTCTCCCCTGAATTACTGTGTCCTGTAGACTATAATATGAGAATATAAAGCATATTTAGATAACCCATTTAGACAGTAAATATTTATTTGCATTATATGTAAATGTTAGACACGCTGACAATCATTGCACATGCACATATAGGTACTATTTCTTACCAAGTATTAACAAGCTTTTTAGGTCACAATGTCAATCAGACATTTGATGTTGATGATACATAAGTTACTTACTGGACTAAGTAACAAGCGTACAGCTTAGCATATGTATGCATGAGTAAGATAGACATACTTAAAAATAACATTTAGTAATAAAATGTTTAGGTTTAAAGAGGCACATGAGTATGTACCAAATCTAAAGTTAATGACAAGTAATAAAAGTGGTTCGGATTTTTATTGTTATTTTGAGTACCTTAATGGTCTTTTGAGGAAAGGTATTTCCACATTATACAGTTTTTAGTAATGATGTTGGTAGTCATATTATGAGATTTATTTTTAGATTAGATTAGAAATCGAACCTTCCAAATTACAAATTTAGACAATGGGCTTTATTTATTTTGCTTACTGAAAATAGAAGTAATTCCGATAACGAATAAGACCATCTGTATAACCATATGATTGCAATAAAAATTGAATTGAATTGAATTAACTATCAATAAACCTAGTAATAAGTTTTCTTTTCCTTTAAATGATCTACCTGGTAATTCTACTAAGTAGGTACTTTTGAAAAATTTCTTGTTTTCTTTTGTACTCACATGGATAAAGTCATTTTACTACAATTATTTGTTTATTTTTGTTTTCATTACCCCATATTCATTTAATGTAATGGTAACCTGGACTTGAGGTCTATTAGAAATATGGACGCCTGCGCAAAATATTATAGCAATGCGTCGAATGCTCCCATTTGTCGTCTACGTTCCGTAGGCTTATTATTATTATTGCCCTTTTCAGGATGGAAATAATATTTTCAGTTACTTTACTGGGATACAAAACTTGAGAATTTAATTATCACAAGATATGAATTGTACATACAGTAGTACATTATAAGCAATCTTAAACACCAACGGTGTAAACTGCAGTAAGAGTGCTGCCAGTTTCAAAAGACTTATGTATATTAGTGGCTCAGTTCCCATAGTGATATCCTAATATCATATTTATATAGATGGACAAATATCAGCCATCACTCCTGTCCTGCACATATTGCAACCCTTGCTATGTTTTTAATTGTTACTCAGACACAGGACTATAGACCATGACAAAAGGCTTAAGTAGTGCTAGTATTATCAGGTGCTATTTTTGTCCTGATTGGGCTACATACCCTGGGCTGGACCCTGGGAACCTTCATGTTGGTATTTTATATCATAGTGTTCTTAGTTTCTAACAAACTTATCATATACCTGGTAGAATTATTAATTTGTAATTATTTATAATAATTATGCTATTTGCACATGTTGCTCGCATAGTCTGGTCTTCGAGTACAGACAGGTTATTATTTTTCATAAAAATTTGCCTCCTGCTAAAATGCCGACGGCAAAAATTTCATATAACATTTTTTGCGAAGCGATAAGCTTAAAGATTGCTGAAACTAGCGTTACCAATTTTCTGAATAGGGTTGGTAATACATATATGTTCTCATTCAGCATGCAGATGTAATATTTGCTTATTTTCGGATATACCTATGTACAAATTGTACAGGAATGAGCAGCCAGCAGGTTCTGCTGAAGTTCCCGACATAGTTATGTTATGAAAGTGTTGAAAATATTTATTTGGGAAATTATTAAAGAATAATAGTATTTTTAATAAAAGTGAATATACAATACAGTACTATAATTTAAAGTAGCTTCCGTTGGAAACTTTAAACTGAATGTACATACTCGTAATATTATGAATGAGCATGAGAGACTGTATCACGTTGTGATATGGTATACTTTCGTTGAAAGTTAAATAGTTATAAGCTCGTGTTGTTTTAGTAATTCACTTTTGACAAAGAGCGTATGACCAATTATTGTCCTTTAGTCTTCCGTTGGAAGATTTTGTTGACATGGTCAGATTATGAAGGTGGTTCTTTATTAAATAAATAAATTATGGTCCTGTAGCCTTCCGCTGGAAGATTTTATTGACATGGCCAAATTCTGAAGGTGAATTTAGTTTCGTTGAAACTAACAATACTTAATCAATTTGATTGCCACCACACAGTCGGTATTACTTACCAAAAAGCTTATACCTGCTTCCCGTTGGTGAAGGCAGAGACAACGAAACGTTCGATACTTACTATTACAGTACTTAAAGTGAATTAACATTAAAATGCACATTTGCATGATGAGTGATAAATCCAAATATCTGAGGTGTTGTTAAAGATGCTTTTCAGACGGGTCTCGATATATATATATATATATATATATATATATATATATATATATATATTTGTAATTAAAGCTTCATGTATTCGCTTTATGAGCTATTATACAAATTGTGCAGCAGGCACTCAGGACCGTATTTTTTATTAAATACTTATGTTATGAAAACTACTGATCACTTAATACCTTGATTACTTGATGTAAGGGGTTGCTCTAAACGTAAGGGTAGATTGTGAGTGTGAGAGGTCCTTAAGTGATAACCCCTAAATTGAATTTTTAACTTAAAATAAATATAAATAAATTACGACGCCTACTACGAGTTCCCAATGAAATGAAACTAATGGCTGTAATGGAAACTTTATCCAGATAGCAGATTTCTGTAGTTGGACATGGTAGTTGAACCCCTAAGGTACATACATGGATTTGATTTGATTTCAGATATTTTACAAGCTCTTTAATTTCGGGAGCTGACTTTCAGAAGATGATTTATCACCAGAAGTTCTGTACTATATGCACTTTTTTGATGGATGAACACTGTTCAATGAAGTAATAAATTATATAAATTATTTAGGAACTTTATAGGCAGTTAAAAAATCCTGTTGTTTGAGTTCTTATACTTATGCCATAAATAAAACTGTATCTAACTTGTAATTTTGACGTTGAATGTGAATACATCATATGAGAACTTATGCTTATGCATAATAAATTCACAACCGGTCACAGTAACGACCGTTTGGATCACCTTCAGAGAAAGCGACAATTTTATATTATTTATTCCTTACTTATTACTTAATCATATATACAATCATAAGTTTACTCATTCGAGATTCGGTTACCATACCTCATACCTTAATTTGTGTAATATTTACAGCAAGGTAGGTAGTTGAGAAATTTTGTCCAGTGTCTGGAATTTCCAGTTCTTTGGTTTTGGTTCCTTGCTCAAATGCTCAGGAACTCTAGTTGTGTTGTACAGTTTAAATTATAGGATAGGAACGACCAACTTTTGTTACATTTTAAAGCTTCAAATTAAGAGACAATTTACATTAACGGTCGGGAGATGGTTGTGGAACAGGCAACCATGTGTTACATGATGTAATGTGTAGCATATTCTGCTCGCCCCGCTGATATCTGTTATTTCACTTGCATTGTTACTATGGAGCTAACATCACTAAATCATAAAAATGTATAAAACATTGTTTGTTATACTTAATGAAGTGAACTTTTGAATTCAAACTGAACATGAGCCACGAGTCTGTTGTGTTATAACTGTTAATGTATGTAGGTGACAATTCTAGGTATATCCTTTAGATTCATGGATATAAGGTTAAACTTTCATATATAATTATTTATGATTGACTATAGTCTAGTTAGAATAGACTTATAAGTTCATAAATATTGTATTATTTAGGTCTTGTTTGGAGAATGATTACTTTTTGTTCTCTGAACATCCTGCATAGTTATATTCGAAACAAATATTACATACAATGATGGGATTAAACGAACTTACCTGAAGTGAAGTTCTATCCTGATTGTATGTAATATTTGTTTCGAATATATAAGAATATCCTTCCCACCCCGGTGAGGGTAGGATAAACACTCACCTCCCGAGGGTCAAGTAGTATTTAATATAAATTAAATACTACTTTCTTAATTATTCATTTAACTTGGTGCTCTGAACTAAATGACAGTTTGGTGTTGCCAGGATGTTATTTTCTTTTTATTTAGCTTTGAATACGCGTCAATTGGGCCGCAAGACTGACGAAGCTGCATAGTTATATTCGAAACAAATATTACATACAATCAGGATAGAACTTCACTTCAGGTAAGTTCGTTTAATCCCATCATTCTATCTTACAAAGTAAGTACCTAGTTCAAAAGAAGTTCTGTCTCCAATATTTGTAGGACTTCGTTTGAATTTAACGATAAGTAGCAGCAAAGCTAAAAGTTCAGTTCCAGTAGACAGGTCTTAGTACGATCTTTAGGTAGCTTTACGAGCGCCTCACCCAAATCAGCAGACTCAGCAGTGTGGAACAGAGCAGCAAGCGCCGGCCCCAACCGCGCCTTGAGAAGCTCCTTTTCATCAGCGACGACCTTGAGGGCGCTCTCGAGCTGCTCCATCACCGCGTTGGTCTCCGGCGGTGGCCCTTCCAAGGTTGCCAACTGGAGTATTACATTTTATCAACAAGTTGTTACAAGTTGTTGAATGGAGAAGAATTAAGAAGATTTACCATCAGGCAAGTCAACATATCAAGGCTGAGAAGATGATTAGGTACACAATGTCACAATCAATAATAGGTAAGTAACAAGAGGGATTTTGTCATCAAGTGGATCAATACATATAATCGGTACTTATTCAACTTAAGCGGTAGTACTTACATGGTCTCTCATAAGCCGGTCGCACAGCGTAGCCAAGGCGTCGAAAGCACGAGTCTGTTTCTTGTATTGACTGGGATCACCTCCGTACTTTAGGAGCCATTTCTTTACCAACGTGTCCACGACATCGTAGCGTGATTTTATCCTGGTAGTATGATAGATGTAACTTGATCATTAGTGGTAAAGGAAAGAAATAATTTTGCTTGAAGGAGAACAAACCCAAGCACTTTTCATTCTTGATATAGGGAGTTTGAGGTAGGGCTCAAACATATTACATAACTCGTACGCGCTTCGATTCAAAACACGTATCGACTGCTACATTTAAAGATCCAAAAACACTTTATCTATGGATGATAGGAAGAATTAGTATTTGTGAAGTTAGTAAGACTTGAAGCCCTGAGGACCGGAAGTAAACCGTCAAGATTCTCAAATCCTCAAAAATCAAGTTGGTGTGGTTAAAATGTAATATTTGTCAGCTGTAAATACCTACCTCCTACCTATAGTTTATTAATAGGCACAGGTACCTACCTACACAATTTTCCAGTCTCCAAGTTCTGTTGCAAAACGAAAGTTTCGATAATTTTTATAGTGAGTATTGTAATACTTACCCTGATAAGACATCTGGCAGTTGCTCATTCAGTTCCTTAAGTAAGAGAGCAGCGTCGTCTCTTGTCACCCTCATAGCGTCCAGACAATCGTACAGCAGCTTCATGATGTTGATGTCGTATACCAGCTTCACAGTAGATCCTAATGGCGTACTGGAAAACAAATTTAAAATCTGGGTTTAGTTAGAGTACCTATGAGTCTAGAGAAGAATATGCACAAAAGTAGTCGCCGTATTTATCATATACGCCGCAGGTAAATAACTGTCGCCATCATCTAAAGACGGTCCTATTGACTAGACAGAGATTTCCTTAAGATTCAACAGAAAGTTAATTTCGACTGCAACCCACTCCTCTAGAATAATAATTGGTTTTAAAGAGACGCTATCCTTAGATATCCTCTTAACGCCAACAGAAAATTGCAACTGGTACCTATAGACGTGATGGTGGTTGGTCTAATTGGTTAGTTGATAATGTACTCGCTGATTGTGGCAGAGACCCGTGGGGTTGTATTTACTTACTCTGGAAAATTCAACTCTATAGAGATTTAGTCCTGTATGTCAGAGCCGTGTATAGCACGACACAACTTAGAAGGCGCGTGGCGAAGCACTTATTATTGCTCAATCCACGCGCCTTCCAAGTTGTGTAAACCTGTACTCACATGGGGAAGTACTTGGTCTGCGGGCGCCACGTGGTCCTCGGCAGCATGCGCAGGTACACGTCGTCGGGCTCCACCCAAGGGGGCGTCGCGGACGGCAGCGGAGGCCGAGGCGATTGCGGCTTCAGGTGGAGGTTTCTGATCTCTCTGCGAAGAGCCTGGAGTATTTAAACTACGCATTAGGCTGAAGTAACGGTAAATCAATCTTGGATCAATATGGAATTGCGTAGAGATCTTCTACTATCTGAAGTCCCGCGCCTTCACATTTCAAAACACTTCATTTTTGTATTATTATTTAAAAAGCACAACCAACACTCTCAACACATAGTTGATGGCTGTCTCAGCACGCACACATGTGTTGACAGTGGTGCTTTTTAAATACATTGAAGCGTTTTGAAATGTGAAGGCGCGGGACTTTAGATAGTAGAAGATCTCTATCAAGCTTCCGTTTTGCCGTTGAAATGTGTTTTTTTTTTTAAGATTTAATAGTAAAGTAGTCTTTGAATTGACGAAGCGTCACAGAGCGTCGATGTGACAAAGATAGATAGATTAGGTATGATAGGGTGTAGCGATTTGGTCTGACGGTCGGTCAGTATCCAACTTCGAGTTTTGTTATGCATCAGTACTTAACAATAAATTGTACAATATTGTTCATTGTACAAATAGGCCACAAAAGTGCATGTTATTTAAAAAACAGGCCGTTCCTACAGCGAGAAACAATTGAAAGCGCTTATGCGTAGATTTTAAGGTGAGTAGTGAGGCAAAAATGCAAAATCGAGGTGTTTTTGTAACCATTTTTCTATAATTGTAACAAGTAGTCATCTGCAAAGTTTACGAATATGGAACACAAATATAGTCAATTAGTGTTTCTGGTATTTTATATCGTCTTATATGTAATGATTTGTACTATGGATGTCATTTAAGAAATCCTTAATCCTCCTATATGTAACCATTTATTTCCGCTTAGGAAAAAATCTGCGTTGCCAAATTTTTTGCAAGTACTTTTCAGAATTTTATCTAGGGCTTTACCTTCTTAACTTTTATGATAAATAGCTTTTAGACGAAAAACCTATGTCTTACTTAGTGTATAATCACAAGTATCACAACACACATTTGCTGCGCTTGTTAAGGTAGGCGCTTTGTTGAATTATGCGACGTTTTTAATATTTTTAAATATTTTTATTTATTAATTTAAAAATATCTAAACTATCATGATTACTAAAGCTAGAAGTAGAAAAGTTCGTTTCAAAAATTTGACTTTTATATTGGATTTGAAGTCGTGTTATTTTTCTATAACTTCATTGCATTATACAGAAAGTTGTGGATGTGAACAAGGCGACGTTGCGAGTTTCGGCACTCGTGTTGTTTACCTCGCGGTCGCGCGCGCTGTTGCCAGCTTGGTAGGTATCCCGAACTCGACCAGAAAAGTAGGGTCGCTTCGCCTGTTTGCGTCCACTTAGTGGAGTTGGCAAGTTTGAAGGTGAAAATAAAAATGTTCTAATTGAAATTTTGATTATAAAAGGAATGTAATGTATTGATTATATAGTCCTTTTCAATATAACTTATAGTTTTGGTCGAAACATCTGGTGGTTTTCAAAAAAACGACACAAATAGGCAAATTAGGCGATTTACCAAGTTTGCGTCCACTTAATCCAGATTGCGTCCAGGTGGACGATGGCCCAATTCACGTCCACCAACTTAGAAAAGGAATCTGAATTGATGTTTTTATAGATAACTAGCTTTTCCCCGCAACTTCGTATGCGCAGAAATATTAAAATGAAAGATCCCGTTTTTTCCCGTTCCCGTGGGAATTTCGGGAAATTCTCTCTTAGCGCTCCCATACGTTCCCTAAGGAACCTGCATGCCAAATTTCAGCCCGATCCGTCCAGTGGTTTGGGCTGTGCGTTGATAGATCACTATGTCAGTCAGTCACCTTTGAGTTTTATACACGGTGGGTCAGAAAATATGGCAAATAATTAACCCACCATATCGGCTATCGATTCTAAGTATATTGTATAGGTCTTTAATTTTTTTTCGAGTTGGTAAAAAAAAATGTATATGGGATTGGTTGTGTGAGCGACGCCTGAATCCTATACAAAATATGTTTACCTATACAATATACTTAGAATCGATAGCCGATACTATGGGTTAATTAGGTATTTGCCATATTTTCTGACCCACCATGTATATTTAGATGTACAGAATATATGTTTAGATTGTACAGAATGATCGGATTTTAACAATGACTTTATTCAAGAATATTTGACATTAAAAAAATCATGATTATAATTAATAAAACCATGAAGATTTTTTTTCCAGACAGGCCAGTTTTCCTGCTGTTTGAACTTTATAATGTATGTAGTCATTAATCGGGGTTTTACCCTACATACGCATAATGCCTAATTGCATTGCATATTCTTAAACTACGACTTTGATACGAAAAAACATTTAAAATATCTAAATATCACTAGTACCATGTTCAGCATGTAAATTAATTAAAAAAGTATTCAATTCATAAAAAAAATATACAAAAAGTTATTTTAAGCGGTGATTTGAACCCGCGCAAGAGGGCGCTCTCATGTACGTCATGATGAATTTGGACCGCTGGGCCACGGCAGACTTAAGACAGCGGGCGAAATTAACCATTGGTATCGTTGTAATTTACGTTAGCGTATTTGGCGCGGTTATTATTGAGAGGATCGAGCTCGAACGCCCAAGGTCATCGACGGCTACATGCGCCTTAAGTTTTAATTTGTATAAAAAATACTGTCTTATATCAATTATTATTTATTTCACTATATCAGCCGTTAGAAATCCACCGCTGAATATAGGCCTCCCCCAAGGCTCGCCACTCCGACCGGTCTTGTGCCGCTCGCATCCACCGACTTCCCGCAACCTTCACCAGGTCATCGCTCGAGCTTGTTGGACGCCTACCGACAGCTCGTCTTCATCGGCCGTCAGTTCTACGAGCCATGTGCCCCGCCCACTGCCACTTATCAATTTATTTATAATGATTTATGTTCTGCTATTTTCAGTTTAACACGGTTTAATAATCAAGAATAATTTATTTTAGCATTAAAATAATTGTATCGAGCGATCAGCGAATTGTCATTAAATGTGAAACGAAAACTAAATGCGAAATAATGATATAACCAAAAATAGTATTTTTAACATTTATCACTTTTTATTTTTAATATGGAATGTAGCAAACATTTGGGTAACGGATCGGCTTAAATATCACAAATTGCGTATAAAGTATGAGTATAAATAAGGAAAGATTTATTTTGTTTAAAACATAATTACTTGGTTGTATTGGTAATGGTTATTGATTATTGGTTTGGCATTTTTTGGGAAATAATATATACTTTTATTATGTTTATTTAATTCACGTATTTTAGAATTTAAAAATATTAGTAAAGTTTATTTTGTTTAAACCAAAAATATTGTTTTATTTCTAGTTATAGAAAATTATAACAATACAATTATTAATTTAATCCACTTATGAAAAATACAGAAAAAGTAGTAGGTATTGAAAAAAGAAAAAAAACTTTAAATATCCTTACACTAAACTTGTCCAGATTCGATCCTCGGTCCATCATTTCGTTTAACCAAGGCGCTATCAACTAAGCTATCGACTAATGTTACAACCGGCTGCAATATCGGTTCAGATACATTTTAATTATGTTGCTTTTAAATAAAAACGCCATCTCACGTCGCCGCCAGTTGACTTTGTGAAATTCACGTAGCTCTGCGCCATCGACGCCGAACCGCTCCGTACAGAGAAAACTCGACTTAGTGCTATCCATGCACTTTTGCAGCCGACTGTACGTCATAAAAAAACGGACAGCAGTCTGAGCGAGTTCAGACTGCTGTCCGTTTTTTTCTCTCGAGGGTTCCGTTCGTTGATAATTTTCCATGTAATAATTCATTGTAAATAAATCATAACATTCTCATAGATTTTCCCGTAAGTAACCCATAAGAACTAACATATGTATTTTCCAAATTTTAAATGTAAGTAACTAGTAATAAAGCACCTTGATATGGTGGCGCTGCTGAGAGCGCACGATGCGCAGGCGCACCAGGTCTCGTTGATACACGTCCACGTCGTAGCCGCCCGCCATTTCCCCAATAGTCATCGTCTTCTACAAATGCAAATATTTCATTTCAGGTATTTTTATCTATACTAACTATATTATAAATGCGATTGAAATTTGGTATGGAGATAGTTCGACTCCCGGGGAAGGACATAGGCTACTTATAAAGGCTTTCATTGTGCTCCGCATGATACTTAGGTATCTGCCTGTTAATACTCAGACGTTTGCGCCTGCTCAGTAGTTTCGGAGGTTTTAACAGCCAGAAGGGACAAAAAGGACAAAAACATTATTTTTATAGGATACCGTTAAAATATTCACTAAAATACCGTTTTACTAAAATATACCCTGTAGACTACGATATTTAACCTTTTCCACGGAAACGACGCATACATCGGCACGACAGGGGCTCTATTCGAAGTGTTACATAGGGAAAGGGAGATTCCCAATCCCTGCGCACACGCGTCGCGGCGTTGCAACCGAACTTTAAGCAACTAGATTTAAAGTTCAACTTGAGCGCTGTGACACGGGAGAGCAGCGATAGGGAATCTCCCTTTCCCTATGTAACACTTCGAATAGAGCCCCAGGTCCAATGCCGACGACATATGCCTCGTATATGCATCATGCATGGCGTACAACGGATACGGAGGTTATACGGAGGTCAAATACCAGGATCCAACTAGACGTATTTGCCATGGTTTTTTAAAGGTTAAGGAGAAAGTGGTCGGAGGACTTACCTTCTGTGGCAGCACATCAGCCTGCAAAGCGGCTGCCAGGCGGAGACGGTCCGAGTGATGATTCAGCGCAGCTAAGTATTTCTTCTCTAATTTGCTATAGCGTCTCTTAAAATAATAAAATTACTTATTACAGTTCAGATTCATTTATTCAGAGCTAACTCCAATGAAAAAAAACCCTAATTAAAATATGGGTAGCTTCTTTAGGCCCACTTTCATCAATCAAGGATAGCGCTGGAAACTTTAAGTTGAGTGTTAAGTTTGAGACAAACCCAACTGACCTAACGCGGGTGATACTTAGATGAACTGCTCGAAGCAGTAGAGACCAGCAGCAGCGAGTGTTCATAGTAAACATTGACACCGACTGTACAGCGCACTTTCATTCATTAAGTAGTTCTCGTGGGACGTCAGCATGATCAAGATACACCGCCTACGTGCCGTTCTTACTTTGTATCGTACACGAGCTGTAAACGTGATCCATGCGACTTTGGCTTAAATCGAAAAAAAAAAGAAGTCCGTGTTCGAAGTGAAAGAGCCAGCTACCTTTTTATGTTTGGGTATATGCACTCACCTGCCAGCCTCGCAGTTGCTCCAGTACTTGCGGTATTGTGCCCAGCGTGGCGCTGAACTTGTGTCGCCGAGCCATCTGCCGCAGCAGGTCGTCTAACGTCTTGTCTACGCGCCGGGGTTTGCCCAGTTTACGTGTGAGAACTTCTCGCATCTGAGCCCTGAGCTCTTCGGCCTGAGCCTCCATGGCGCGGATGTCGACGTTCATGCGGAATAAGTGAGTGCGGTTAACTCTGAAAGTTATTGGAGATCAAGGAATTAGGTAACTATTTAGTAGGTACCTATAGTAAAGAAAATACGCAATCATTCTTTACATAAAAACTTACGTGCACTAAACTACTATGAACAGCATTGGGAAGTTATTGGTAGTACCTCATTAGGTACTTCCAATAACGTCCCAATGCTGTTATTATTAGGTGTCCCATTGGACAGGATAATGTAACGGTCTTATCAGGATTGTTGCGAACTCACTTCTGCCTCTGTTTTTGCAGTTTGATCTCATTCTGCAACTCAATGACGCGATTCCTCAGCTTCATGAGTAACGCTTCGGGAAATACCACGGTGTTGCTCAGGCCTTCGGGGCCCGTGCAGCCCCTGAGCGCCGCGGCCCTGATCTGGTCGTACCGTAGGATTATCACTTGGTCAACATCGTTGAGACAGTTTTGTTTCTCCAACTAAAATGAGAACTTAGTCAATGAGGATAAGTATAATCTACTTGATAGAACATTTCAGAAAAAAAGTGCATAGATGCCATGAAGATGAACAAATTCAGTTTAAACTGCGAAATGTGGAATATTATAACAAGCAAATAAGACATAATTATACCATGAATTCCCTTAGGTCGTTCTTCCTCTTATCCAGCTGCACGGAGAGTTTTCGTTTAACTTTATTGTGGGCGTCGATATCTTTACGCAGGAGTTCCACCAGCCGATCCTGTTCTATCATGTTTTGCTCATGCCTGTGTCTGCAAGGTTATTAATACTTTTAGCGCCAGCAAGAGTCGAATATGACCGAGAATAGACATAATGTCACTTGCATGCTTGGTCATCGGCTGGTAATGTAATTTGTCCCTGGAATCAGCCAATCATGCAACAACTAACATGCCCTTTCCAGGCGTGTGTATATTCGTCGTCCAGATGACTCTTTATATTTTAAGACAGTAATGGAAGCCAGAAGCCACTCGTATATCCACAAATGAAACGGAAAGCTGACAATAAACAGATAAAACTGCTAGCATTCTTCAAGGAGCGGAAGATGACTTGGTACAATGCCACGGCCTATAAAAGCACGATTTTCGAACACAATTCGAATGAAGTGTCGATGTTTGCGTGCGAGGACGTCTGTGTGCGTGCGAGGTCGTCTTTACACTTGTAAATGTGTGTGTACCACTACGCGGGCCAACGATTCACTCACCATCTCCGGATGACAGTAACGCGAGTTAGGTGCGAGTTGCGCGCGGGTTCGATACAGGCGGGTAATTCCGTGACCATTCTGTACGTAGTACTTATTAAATATTATGTGACAATAAGTACTTAGTTTGAAACTTTTCATCATGCAGCATAGCATATCACATTAAGACCCACTTGTACCAAGCTGGTGATCTTGGATTAGCCTCTGAAGTCAGGTTTAGTTGTATCAACTCAACTCGAGTTAGCATCTAACCAGAGGTTAGCGGCGTTGGTGCAAGTTAGCCTGAGATGCCATGACTGCTAAATAGTTTAGATGTAGATACGGCTTCAAAGTCTCTTCAATGACCTTACCGGGTATTTCTTAGTTCATAGGTCTTCTCGTAGACCTCAGGGTCGCATCCCTCTGGACAAACATTGGGGTCCAGTCTGATGGGGCCAATGTCTCGACTGTCCAAGCTCCCTTCATCCTCTTCCTCACTAGATGACGACTCCGACTCCGATTCCGATGATTCTGTATACGTCAATGACACGGATTTGAATTGAAGAGCTCGATACAGAACGAGCTTAGAATTTATCTGCAGGTTTTTTTATACCAATGGTATAGGCAAACGAGCGCACAGCCCACATGATGGTTAGTGATCACTGCGGCCCATGGACACCGAAATCCTATGATCCCCCATTAAGAAACCATAAGATCTCGAATGCGTTGCCTACCGTAGGCCTAATATGGAATGCCCCTGTGCCAGAAATTTCACCGGCTGCCTTAACCCCCTACCGGAACACAACACAACAGTTCAAGCACTGCTATTTGGCGGCAGGTTAGCGGGGAAAGACGGTGGTGACCACCCCGACGGATCCAGAATCAGGTCCTACTACTAACAAAACTAAACACTTTTGACCCTTATATCAAAGGCTTCAAATTTAACGTACAGGCATCGGCACATAACTTGAGCGGTGGCATTCGATGCGCAAAATCAAAAATAAGATATCATCGGCAGAGGGGCGCGGGACGCAGGGAGCACTTTGTTGTACGTGCACGCTTATTGGCCCTTCAGTCGTAAACATGCACAGAAATTCCCACTACTTTTGCTCTCCGCTCAAGTTATGTGCCGCAACCTATATGGGTAGGTAGGTACCTAACCTACATATTTTGGTACTATATCATAATCGGTTAAGTATACGTAAGGATTTTCGCTAAATATGTAATCTAAGAGGTACTTATACACATACCTTGTACCAGTATGATAATATCATAACGTTACTTATTATTATACGAGTATTGTTAATTGTAATTAATTACGATCTGAAAATAAAGGACAATCGTGTGTTTCCTTTTGAGTACTTACCTATTGCGGCTAAACTGACAAGAGGTTGAGAGTTCAAGAGGGGTTACAGTAACAACCTTATATAGAAACTTTGAAGTATGTAATTAATTGAAATTTCTTAGTGATTTGCAGATTGTGGTCAGTATTTTTTTCTAGAAATTGCTTGATCGACCGCGGGGAAATTACGCAATGCAACATACAGGAAAGGGTTCTTTCTTTCTAGGAGATAGTATTTAAATAATAGAAATAAGTACACAACACGTCAGTAATGATTTATTTTCAAGTATATGATTAAGTAAAGGTATTAAAGTAGGCAATTATTTTTATATAAGTTTAATTTTATAATCCGATTTGCATTAATCGTCTTCTTTTACGAAAAACATCCATTGGAAAATGATGTCTTGAAAATCACCGCAATCGCGAAGTTGGTTATGCCACACAGGTTGCCTTTTACGTTTATTTTCATGTATCCCTTCTCACCCCACTGTGGACCGTAGGAGTTCTTGACGAGCCAGTATTTCTGGCCGTTTTCCGCACCGTACCCAACTATTAGTACTGCATGTTGACGGTGTTCAGGCTTTGGTGAGCTACAATGTAAAAAATGTTTATCACAGATGAGCAAAATAGTTATTTGTTATGCAAGGCTGCAAAGTTGTTGTTTGCTGTGAGTGCGTGATTGAGACCCGAGTGAACGAAGGATTCTAGGGTTGAACCACGAGCGAAGCGAGTAGTTCAAATATAGAATCCTGAGTATAACGAGGGTTTCAAGGCACGAGACAGCAAACGACTTTGCTGCTGAGCGCAACACAAAATTTTTCACCTCACGCGCGATTTTTCGGGAAGAAGACTTCGTCACGTACCTACAGTTTGTGCTAACTCTGGAGGAGTTAAATTCGTATCTTCATCGCTAGAATCGCTCATATTTTCTTTATTACTTCGTATAGGTATTCTAAATTACAAAACCAGCAATCTAAAACTTTTTAAAAAAAAAAATTTAAATGTTATTTTTCCGGAGGTTGCGTTCCAAATCACTCCTACTCGTACTTCAAGATTCAATTATTCATTGAATACAGTTAAAATATACACATATTTAAGTATTTTTGTGATAAAACATAGTGAAATAATGAAATACATCTGAAACGGTGTATTATTAATATAATTTTATTAATGATGATATTAAGCAAATTTAACCTTTATTTTAATAAAACTCTCACGACGAATTGCGTTTCAGAACGTATCGTTGTTTTTTTATTGTGACAGTGGCGTCATGCGTTGTTCGAATTTCAAAAACACTTTCCACGCTAGCGGATAAAAACAACTTTTGCGCTCGGATATCAAGCTGCAAAACGACCACTTTCGAGCCAGTGAGGTGAAAAAAACATTTTCACCTCAGCAGCTCGAACAAGTAGACTTTGCTGTCAGAAATTAGTGAGCACAATCGTGTTTGTTTCACTCAGTGAGACAAAGTATTTTTTTAATTTGTTTTTTTTTTTATCCTTTTATCCCATCAGGCAAAGGCAAAGGCCTAAGCCTTGCAGCCACAGTTAAATCGTTCCCGCGCTTTTTCTTTTTTTTTATTTGATTATGCGAATGGTCATTTCATACTGCGGCATCTAACTAGTAACTACTTCTCATACCAATAATTCAAACTATCTCGATTTTATCAGCTCTCTTCTTTTCATTTCTTTAAGAAAAGAGGTAGAATTATACTAGGCAAGTCTTAGGGCGGGTTGATTAAACTCGTCCGTTAAAGTTAACGTTAAATATTTTACTATGGGATAAAATGACGTTTCTGTATGGAATGACAGCTCGGCGGCCATATTTAACGACCAGGAGTTCGTCAACTGTACTTGAATCAACCCAGGCTTAGTGCGAATCTATTTTCGTAGAAAAAAAAACTGAACTACGAGTAGAAACGTTCGGATACGCACAACGCATTAGTATAATACCGCCGTATTTTTAGACATTAAAATTATACGTTGATTTAACTTCTGAAAATCTTACAATTTTTAAATGACTTATATTTTATATAATTATGTTATTTGTAATCATTTTAAACTAAAGTTTTAATTTAAAGTAAGCTAAAAGTTTTCAAATATTACCGAATAAATTCTAAATTTATCATTGTATCTACTAGTTTCCGAACATACGTTTAGAAAATTGCCGCCATTCTCTCATGTCAAATCATTCATGTCTTTCTTCTTTATTTTCAATAGCTAACTTTAAAGTAATTCTTTTAAAACATGAAATTCAAGTAATAATTTGAGTGAAAGGAGTGAAGAAGAAATGTTATTTAATATGTATCGTGATATTCTACGTACGTGTATTCTTTGCAGGTACCTTTTATGTGTTCTCGCTACTGAGGTGAAAAATTGTATGTGCTACTCGAGAGCAATTTATTTTACTTCTCGTGCCTTTGAGCCCTTCGCTAGCTCAAGATTCTAAACTAGAATCACTCGCTGAACGCTCGTGATTCAACTATAGAATCATTCGCTAGCTCAGGACTCAAACATGGCACTCGAAGCAAAAAACAATTTTGCTCTCTTGTTGCACAAATAACTATTAGACTCCTATTCTCTAAATTTAAGAGAATAGGTAGATAATTCTCTGGTAGAAGAGAATATTATTCATTTACTAGTGACTAGTCTGAGAGCTGTAGACCTCGCGAGTCTCTTTCAAAGCATAAGTCAGTTTTTTAAATCGGAACCAAAAACTGATTGGTCTCAAAACTCCACGAAACTTGGATGCCAAATGCAACCTGTACAGGAGAATATTCAGGAATCGGCTGGACATGCATCCGGACAATACGAAAGCATTTTTGCCCAAGCAGAGATGGAGACGCTTCGCTCGCTACGTTTTCTCAGTCAATTATTTATCTATGGGTCTATGCCAGCTATGCTAAATTGTGTCATATGGGAAAAAGTTGGACTTGCGTTGGACAGATGTTTCTTTTCTTTGCCAGATGCATGTTTTCGGAGCAGCCTTTACAAAATGTTTGAACTTACCACTCCGCGTCAGAGTACACCCCGCCAGTGTAGTAAAAATGCGACCTCGGTGCATTCATAACCGCCACCAACGGCCCATTCGTACGAAGCATTTTCTAAAAAAAAACATGTGCCTTAACTTTAATACGGAGCTGAGACGTTTAAGAAAATTTACTTTTTATATAAAAAAAAAACATTCTAAATTAGCTTAAAATATTTATTTATTTCGGCAATTGTCCCTTTAGCGACGTTCTTACCTTTGTTTATCTTACCTTTATTGTATCTATGTTCCTCGGCATTATGTTAAAGTCGTAAATAGGCAACAGCCTCCGTTGATTCATGTTACAAAATCCTGTCTGAAAAATAAAATTCCACTAGCATATTTTGATCAACAACAACATTACTTTCATCACAAGTTTGAAAAGGTAGCATATGAGTTAGCATACCATTTGCAACTTTTTATTCATCTTTAGTTTAATTTTTAGCTATTATACAATTTACCATTGCTAAATATGGACCATAGTCTTGTCTAAATGGTATACCATGCTTCTTGATCCACGACAAGCTGTAGCGTGGTTTACCACCTTCACACCCATGGTTACCCAAAGGATTATTCCTGTGAATAAGTTTTTTGGTTAAGTTGGTGAAAAGATAGTACTTAAACAACAAAGACACTGTGGAATGGAATTAGGAGCTGTACTGTGTTTGCCACTATCAATTTGTTTGAAGCAAATTAGAGTTTACAATTGTGCATGCCACTCAAACAAAGTGCTATTGCTTTGAAAATTAAATGTTTCATTGACGTGTCTGTATTATTGACGTTTGAAATAAAGAGTAACAGTCAAACTATCTCATTTGACACTTGCAGATAAGGTTCAATTTCGAATAGAAAGAATGACGATTGGTTTGAAATGAATTGCCGAAGCTAATTGCCCCAAAAAGTGCAATTTCTTTGGATTCAAACAATGGGAAAAAATCGCGGTTAATTTGGACTGGGGAAACGAAGTGGCAATTGAACAACGGCTGGTAGCTCAGACATTTGGTGGAAATGTATAATAATCAATGGACGTCTTTCTATTAAAATAAACATGATGATGATGATGACAAGACGACTATTTGGACAGTAATGGCTATTTGTTACTTGGACAGTAATGGCTACATTTGGCTTTTCGAAATTGTTAGCAGAAATGTTGGAAGATTCGTACGCCCAAGTGCAATCCAAGATAGCTTGCTCGCTGACTTCGTCCAAGTACCGACAGCCCCGACTGACGTACGCAGTAGATTCCACGGCGGCCGCCGTGGCGAAGGCGTAGCAGCTTCCGCAGAATCGGGACTGTTCTGAATAGCACCACTCACAATTAATACTCATAAGAAAAAAAAACCGACCAAGAAGCGAGTTAAACTCGCGTGGAGAGGCTTCCGACCCTTGCTTATTCACAATGACGTCATTTTCAAACCGTTTCACTTGATAAGCTCTTTTATAGGATAGATTTCAAATACCATGGACTTCTTAATATTTTTCCTGTAATCTATAGGTAAATAACTATCCTCCGTATGTTTTCCAAAATTTTAGGTCCAGTAGTTTCGAAGATAAGGGGGATGGGGAAAGGTCATGGTAAATAACTCGAAAAGTATTGACCAAACAAAGAAATAAAAAAAATACATTTGAGATCTTCATAAGAAGTACTTTCATTTGATGTGTCACGCGATATAGTTTGAAAAACTTCATAATTTTTTTTTCAATGTAGCCCCCAAAAATAGGGTCTATGTTTAAAATTCATTTATTTTCGTTACGCGTCAGTCTTTGGGTCACAAACTTACATATACGTACCAAATTTCAACTTAATCGGTCCAGTAGTTTCGGAGAAAATCGACTGTGACAGACGGACGGACGTCTGAACCCTTATAGGATCACTCATGTGTCTACACGAGTGATCCTATAAGGGTTCCGTTTTCTTAAGAAAGATAAAATATGGCGCGCAGATTCAGCAATAGCCGACTTTTTGTCGAAGGCGTAGATGCGACGCCACGTCCCATATTAGTTGGGTCTTGCTTGTACACAAGTCATTGAGTAAGTTTTGTAAAAGTAATAGTAAAGCAGAGATTTTTGAAATTATTGTACAATAAGCAAGTGTAGAAAGATTTGTAATGACGTCGATATAGCTCCATAGATTTTTAACGAACCGACGCTTTGCGATGGAGATTTTTATATGGTGCATGGCACGATGCTGCGACATCTCCAAAAACGTCTGTATGCGTGTTTCAGACATAATAGGTACCTGAATAGACTACGATAATAGATTAGCTAAAGGAGATTTATGAGTATTTTTAACTAAGTGTTTAAAAAAGGCCAATATTGCATTGGAAAACAATACGATACTGTGATAATTTATACCAATACCTTTAACAGGCGTGGTAGCATTATACGTCCTCCAATCAAAAGACGACGGGCTTTCATAATCGTCGACATCATCGTCAACGAAGTCAGTCAGCGAGTCGACCATGTCTGGAGTTACTTCAGTACCACGATAGACAGACAGCTCCTCATCAGTGAGATCAGAAAAATGGTTCACTGCTAACTTGTACAGATTCTGTTGACGATTTACGGAGTCTATGTATCTGAAAAGTAATGTTGAATTCGATAAGATTTCGTTATTATGCCATTTTTTTTCACTGAGATCTAGGGTTAGGTTAAATTTCATATTATTAAAAAATAGATACTTCACTTACCTTAAATTATTCTTAAATATGTTCATCCTCTTAAAATGTTCATGATTACTTTCGTATTGCTTGTTATGTTTTGATTTAAATCTGTAAAATAATAAAAATAATAAGAATGGAAAAATTAGTATTTTTTTTAAAATATTATAACGATCTGTTCAATACCTCTCAAATGCCAAAGTTATTCTGGAATGTTCTAGATCAGGGTTGACGAATTCTAAAACTGGATCAATGGCTTGATCGTCATTTTGGTTTAATGGCCAACATGGAACATCTGAAAATCGACTGTTATGAATGAAATTATTTACTCTTTTTATAACTATTATAAGAGTCTAAAGTAGGTATGCACTCGATTCTATTGAGGAACAATTTCACCAACCTATATTTTTTTCACCCCTCCTATTCGAAAAGAAGTGCTTTGTTCCCCGTTTAGAGGGAGCAAAATGCGATTTTGCTCCCTCTTCGCTTTTTTTTAATTTTTTTTCATTTCTGCCCCGCTAACAGGGAGCAAAATACGTCTTAGCAGTGCGTTCACGGAGCTGCGGAGACTAAAAAGTTGCATTCAAAAGTCGCGTCTTTTTCGTATTTAGAATTTTATATATCGGCATTTTACATAAATACTTTATTACACATACTAAAAATCCATAAATTCATAGATATATACTTACTTTTGATAAATTATTTTCTATTTTTTATTTTCAATTTGGCTGAATGGTGCAGGCCAATGCCGTAGCATTCCTCGCAAACTCGTCGTGTGATCGAATTAAAAAAAAAACTCGAACCCGCGAATTTCGTGAGCGCTCATTTCCTTGCCGTATTATTTTACACTTAATTTCCAAAATAAAACGTACCTTATGTAGTGTTATGAATTATTTCGTAGAAAATGAATGAAATCAAAAAGTGATTTAGGTGATGCAATGTATTGGAATCAACACCTCTGAGAATTCCAAAGGAATATTATGTAAGTACGTAATATGAATTGCACTGCCCTTTTTTCATTTTATCGCAAATGTATTAAAAAACTTTGTGTGATACAGTATGTGCGAAATTGTCATAAAATGTACTTTATTTCACATTTGTTAAAATTTACCTATTATTATGAATGCAACACATGCGAGCATGACAGAATATAAATACAATGAAGTAGTTACAGATTCTTCAATATGGAAGCCATTTTCGCCTTATACCTATGACTTCATGATAAGCGCGCGAAACACACGTTCTTTTTAACCTTGTTTGTTTCATAATAATACATTTAGTATTATTTTTTTGTTTTACTTAATTTAAAGACAATAATGAACGAATGATCTAATGATTTTCTCATAGGAGGGGTGAAAAGCAGAGTGTACAACACGGTAGCAAACTTATTTATGCCTTGGGTGACAAAGCTTGAATCCCTCGCTAGCTCAAGATTCCACGCTAGAATCCCTCGCTTACGCTCGGGATTCTATTCTGGAATCTTTCGCGTCGCTCTGGATTCAATCCGTCACCCGCGGTAAAATATACCTTTTTGCTCCCTAGTTATACAATCTACTATTATGCCTTATGCCTTGTCCCAGACACCACCAAAATGTGGCACTTTGAAAATAAAAAGAAAAATATGTAGAATTTTCATACATGCATTTAACTACGGGGGCTGTTTGATAAGTAAGCCGTTTTCTAAATGTACTAATATCACTGGGCAAAAATATGTATACCACCGTTTTAAGCCATTCTTCAGAGGCGGGAAAATAAAAAAAACAGCATTCTTTTGTTTGTTTTTCTCATTTGACAGCGATTCAGTGGAAGCGTGAACGTAAAATTGTTAAATTGGAGAAAGAACAGTATCGGTTTGTAATTGGGTTTTTGTTTTTGGAAGGAAAAACCTGTGATGAGATAAAAGTAAGAATGCAGGCGGTTTACCATGAATGTGCTCCTTCTATGACAACCGTTATTACATATTGGTACAATGAGTTAAGCGGGGGAAAACAACCGTCTTTGACGAGGATCGCCCAGGCCGCCCAATTGAGGTGACTACTGACTACAGACGATATGGTTAAAAAAATTGAAAATATCGTTTTAGCGACCGCCGAATTCAACTTCGAGAAATCGTTGATGCTGTAAACGTTTCAATTGAGCGAGTACAAAACATATAAGAAGAAAAATTGGGCATGAAGAAAGTATCGGCGAGGTAGGTGCCGCGTTTACTCACGGAGGAGCAAAAACGGAACTAAGTGACTACTTCGGAGCAGTGTTTAGCAGTGTTCCAACGTAACCCGAAGGAGTTTCTGCATCGTTTTGTGACCGTAGACGAAACGTGGGTTCACCACTATATCCCGGAAATGATGGAGTAGTCAAAGCTGTGGATTTTACCGGGTGAACCTGCTCCAAAGAAGGCCAAAACCGTCCCATCAGCTGGAAAGGTCATGGCCACCGTTTTCTGGGATTCGCAGGGTATTATACTTACATATCGACTACTTAGAAAAGGGGAGAACGATAACAGGGCAGTACTATGCCAATTTATTGGATGAATTTGACTCTGTGTTGAAGGAAAAACGACCCCATTTAAAGAAGAAAAAAGGTACTGTTTCATCACGATAACGCTCCAGCTCATTCATCCAGAGTCGTGATGGCCAAAATTACACAATTACGCTACGAACTATTGCCTCACCCCCGTATTCTCCAAATTTGGCCCCATGCGATTTCTTTTTATTTTCCAACCTGAAAAAATGGCTCGGTGGTAAGAGATTTGGATCAAATGAAGAAGGCATTGCCGCCACAGAGGCCTATTTTAATGACTTTCCGAAACCATACTTTTTGGATGATTTATTGAAGCTTGAATATAGGTGGAACAAATGTAAAGAGCTAAAAGATGACTACGTAGAAAAATAAATGCATATTTACAAAAACGACTGTCTTTTTTTTCTTAAACGGGTACTTATGAAACAGCTCCGTAGTCTTTTAGAATAAACGGATTGATTACCTTCTGGCAGATCAAAAACAGTAGCTTGAGGCTCATCAGCGTCAAACTCTTTATAATCGTGTCGAACGAAATCAAATACAGTCTCTCCATGGCGTACTTCGTATTCGTGTCTAAAATAAAAAGGATAATTATTAGTGCAGCTGGCAGACCAAAAAATGCTGCAAATGGTGTCAAGCATGAAAATCGCAAAAAAAATCAAAGCACTTTTTTGGGGTTAGGTATGAGGATATTAAGTACCATTAAAATTTGAGGTATATCTTACAAAAAATTATTCAGCAGTAATAACTGGGGGAGCGCCCAGACTTGGTATGTTTTGAAAATGATTTTTATTTTAATTGCCTGAAAAGTAATGATGTGATATATTTTTAAAACTGACCCAGAAACCCCTTTAATTTGTTACACGCGATAGGTTTCAGAACAAAGAAAAAATCTTTTCTCATGGGTACAAAAAGAAAGATTAGGTACCTACCTGCGACGTTAATTTTCTTTTTTCGGTGCTACAGGTCAAATTGATTTATATGGAATAAATATAAATCGTACAAATTTTCATGCAGTTAACACCATTTGGAGCATATTACTGAATTTCAGGGTGTGTCAGTAACACTATAATATACCTACTTACATGAAAAGTGGAGCACGTACACCATTGTATAGTGGTGGAATTATTTCGGCTAATGATGATAATTAATATTGGCGCCTTCTTCGAGATTCTAATTTCACATTTTTTCTATTTAGTAACATTACATCACTTTAAAAAGCTATTCGGGGACATTGATCTCTATTTTATGAACTCTATTGGGATAATAATTCAATAGAATTTCAGCTAAATATAGAGATACTTAATGTATAATTAGTTAGGACTGTGGGAAATCCCACATTTTTTTCTTTACCTCTGTGGCTTCCATACTAATTGATTGCCAATGATTTTCCTGGTGTCATCTGTCCAAACAGTGTGTTTGTAATTTGTGTTTAATGTTGCACTGGACACTTCATATGACCATTTCTTCGTTTTGATTCCGTTGAGAAAATCTTCACCTGTGAATTCAGATTCGAACAGTTCAATTTTGATGTATTATGTACTTAGATATTTCATAATAGCCAAGTTGTGTAAAAAAAAAAACTGACCATGTTCTAACTAAGCTACTGACCTTTAAGTCTCAAGTATCCCGATACCGGTAAATACGAGCTAGACACTAGACCGCGCACTGAAAACGTGTCAACACTCAGTTCATGGCAAACGTTTTTATTTTGATAGGACTCTGTCGTTTCAGGGTTTATCTGAAATTAATTTTTTTATCAACCAATCATTTGCGTAAAAATACTTAATTAAAAACAATTTCAGTGTCTTCAGAGCTGTCAACCTTCAGTCGTATCTCAAGGTCAACTCTGGTCTGGTCTTAAAAGTCTGTTCATCCTTAGTTGTCCTATTTGATTTAACAAAATTCTAACCTCAAAGTGCAAAGTTTGGGATAAATAGACCCTAATAGTCCGAAAATACGTATTTTGAGTTTAGAATTTTGTTTAATAAATAAAGCAACTAACGATGGACTTTGATAAATTATAAGTTCCAACCCGACCCCGAGAACTAAGATTGAATGCCTCTATGATGGTTATTTCGCCGCATTTAATTATACCATTAACGATGTACCAACCTTGTAGTAAGCAACTTCAGTATTTCCTTTTTGCTTTCTGTATATGCTTGTCATGCCGTCATAAAAGTCAAATCTATAATTTCTAGTTGCACCGTTAGCCCTAAAAGTTCAAGTAGAGTTGTTAGCAAGACTATAAAAAATACCAAAGTAAAATTAAAATTTTAAAAACCCCCTGACTCATGGTTACCTTACCATATACTTTCAATATCATGAAAATAACATGGTACCAAATTTCGAATCGCCTCATCAACTAGAGAAGAGCTGATAATCTTCAAGCGGCTAAAAAGGATACTCGGGATAAAATTATCTATGACACAAAAAAAACCGGCCAAGTGCATGTCGGGCCACGCGCAAAGTATAGGGTTCCGAAGTTGACGATGCCCACTGTACCTTTCTAAGACTTATTTATCATCTTAGCTAGCCTGTGGTTTGACGTGCCCGCCCGACGCCCCTGCCGCTCGATTGGTCGACTATGACTCGTAAATTTGTATTATTTTTATCAAACGCATCACTTAATAGAAAAATGGTTTTAACAAACGTACCTATAATATTTTTTCAAGACCTATTCAACGATATGCCGCACCATGGGGTACACAATAAAAAAATGACATTCCCACTTTACGAGGAGGGGAGGTACCCTGTAAAAAAAATTATTTCAAAATTTTATTGTACCACTTTGTCAGCGTAACTAATATGTATATTCATACCAAATTACAGCTTTCTAGAACTCAGCATCTCCGATCAATAGTGCGGACAGACGGACGGACGGACATGGCGAAACTATAAGGGTTCCTTGTGGACTTCGGAACCCTAAAAACGAAAATTGGTTCATTCATTTGGGAGCTACAATACCACAGACAGATTCAAAGACAGACAGACACGTTAAACTTATAACACCCTCTCTTTTTACGTCGGGGGTTAAGAAATAAAACATTTAAGCCATTCACTAAATATTTTAGAGCGATGTTATGAAATAAAAGCTTTACATAAATAAAATCTTACTAAGGTGGAAAATATATTAACCTACCTAAGACTTCCATAGACTCTATGGAGTTTAACAAACTTACCAAACTTCATACGGCATCGTGATGTTAGCAGATGGCACGCTAATGACTGCTTTGAAGTGATATGTTTCAGGCCATACCAGTTTTGCTCCTAAAATGTCAGAGATATCTTCAAGATATGAAGGTGTACCTACATATTTTCGATATGTTAAACTGTAACTTTACTTGACGCAAGTAAAAACAGTCATTGAATTCTGCGCCTATTTTCTTGCACCATCTTAATATATGAATCACTATAAATGTAGTTTATTTTTATTTTTTTAACTGTACATTTTAATGACATGGTATAAAACTAAAAACAAATACAATCAAAACGAATTACCCATTTAAAAACAATTAATTAATAATAATAATATACATGGTGGGTCAGATCATATAGCAAATAATTAACCCACAGTATCGGCTATCGATTCTAAGGATATTGTATAGGTCTTTATTTATTTTTGAGTTGGTAAAAAAAATAATTTTATATGGGATTGGTTGTGAGAGGGACGCCTGAATCCTATACAAAATATTTTTTTTTACCAACTCAAAAAAAATTAAAGACCTATACAATATCTTTAGAATCGATAGCCGATACTGTGGGTTAATTATTTGCTGTATGATCTGACCCACCATGTATAAACTAATTATAATAAGACATATGAAATGTAAATAATTTAAATTAAACAAAACTATAAATTAGATAAATATTAAAAAATAACTTACCAACATAATGAGCTCCAAAAAGGCACAAAATCACGCGTGACAACCACATGCTGCCGATGCTATCCTAAAAATACAAAAAAGTAACCACGGCTCCCATTTTAAATAGGTACGTTTAATGAAATTGATTAACATCATTAGTCATTATCGCATTGAACTAAGTATTATTACTTGATTAAAAAAAGGTTAAATGTCATTGAATCCCGGTGGATAAAATTAATCGGTTTTAGAAATAAGCAGTTATCGCGTTTATCAATTACATTGAATTAATAAGTGCAGTGAGGTTATTGACATAAGTATTTTTATATTGGACATAATTTAACACCCAAGGAATTAATAAAAAACCTTACAAGCACCTCTCAAAGTCTTGTCAGTTTCTGAAATATTAACTCAGACCGCTTTCCCGATGAAACCTATTACCGGCATGCTGTTTTACTGGCTTCACCAATAAGTATGTCAATAGAAAAATATCATACAACGAAAATCTTTATGAGAGGAGGCCAGAAAAACGTCAATATTATGCATCTTCTCAAACTAAACAAACTTATCTTCAAAAATGTCCACTTTATTTGAACAACTCACCATCGTCGTCTCTTTGCCTCGGCGCGCGATACTTCTTCTTGAATATCCGGCGCAGAAAGTCTGCGAACTTGTTGTCTTGTGCCAGCTTCTTGAACTGGCGCTGCAAGTCCTGGCACATTTGCTCCAATCCCTCCTTCTCAGCGAAATGTTCGTCGATGCGGTGCTCGCACTCTGTTATCTGCTCTTGCACGCCTCGGACCTGAGTTAATGGGTCCATCACGCTATGGGACAGGTCCACTAAATATGGATTTAAGTGTCAACAGAATTTTGGGAAATGAGGACAGGCGATGCCGTAGTATGCCGAAGTATTACAATTTGTATAAAGTTTTAGTTGAACATAGTGGTACTTCATCTGATGGAGAGTGGTAGGTAATTCCAACCTATCGGGTATTTGCAATACCAGGACTATGTGTGATTGCAAAGTGAGATTAGAAGTGTCCCAAAGTCCCAATACAGTAAAATGCTATAACTTTAAGGAGTAAAAGGGTATGCTGAGAGAGATACTGATTAAATGGTTAAGGATTTGGTATGAAAAGACGATCCTAACGGTGAAACATCTTATTCCTGATTTTTTATTTTTATTTTGTATTCTTTCTGACGATCTCAATGTGATATTCTCTTATTTTGACATGTAAAATATGCTGTAATTTGATATTGAGAAATAAATGTTTATGTCTATGTCTATGTTTTAATTGCAATACCAATGTAAAAGAGTGTTCTTGCAAAGCATCATGTTTTAGCGCGGATGACAAAACCAAAGTCTAATATAAATACATATGCAGTGGCTGGAATAAGTAAAAACGCCCACTCAAATGTTACATGCGAAATCTGTATGTATCCGCGTATTACTTATCTCTTCTTAAGATAAACAAATCTGAGCAAAGCTAAAACAAGTCAAGCGTTGGTAACAATAGCCGCAAATAGAACCCAGAAACGAAATCACATAATACGTGCCTGCATTAATTTAGCGTAAACTCTCTCAGCGAGTCGATCTTCGTGCGCCTCGAATCGGTTCAACACGTTCATTTCCCGATGCAGTTGGCACAGCGTCAGTTCCAATAGCTGATTCCTCTCCTGCACTCGAATTCGTTCTCGTTGCAAGTGCCGCAGCCGAGAATCGAACTGCTGGACTGACATCTCTGCGTCTCCTAGCAGCATGTCTTGCTCGTAGAGATGTCTAGAAATAAATGATCAAACAAAGCGAAATAAAGATCGTTGAAAAGAGGTAAAAATAGCTCAAAGTGTGTTGTTGGTCACGATTAGCAAGGCTTAGGCTTAGTCATACATAACAGTTAAGACATGCGAGTGCAAAGGGTGAAAAAGTACTTCATTACACCACGCAGACAACCAATAACTTAGCAATGATATACTTTTCCTAAAAATTTACCCATACTTAGTACCTTTGTATACGTCGCTCCCTTACTTCTATTTCCACCTCCGTGCTCTCCTGATCTTGCCTTGCCTTCAATAGCTCCCACGAAGCCGTCAGAGGCCTAGTTTCTAAAATAAACAATAAACTCATCTATTCTTCTTTTTTATGAGTGAAAATGTAAGGATCGTTAAGATTTCCCATTGGAAATTTACCTGTTAGAGGGACGAATCTTGGTACTCTTGGCTGTCGAATTCTGGGCTGCGGGTATTGAGATGCAGTTGCCGTCTTCGGTCGTTCCGGTACCTTCTTATTGGACGCCGGGTGACGGCCCCCGGGATATTTTACTTCTAGTTTTACCTAAAAACGTTAGTTTATATTTTACTTTTTTTATCTTTTGAAAATGTATTTTAAATAATGTATGACCAAATCTAGAATTATTAGATGAAATTTAGATTATTATCGAGGGATAGTATAGTTAGAGATCAACAGTCACGGCACTTGAACTACACTGTTAGGCCTGACTTGCTTGCCTAGTATGCTGGAAAAACGTAATCTCGAAAAGGGTTAAAACTTAACAACGGATCGAGCCACTATGTAACGTACCTCTAGATTCTTCTCCGGAAACTCTAATTCCTCATCAATTTCCGGAATAGGCGGTGGTTGTCGCACCATTTTAGCGGGTATTTCCATTCGGATCTCGCTCAAGCGCTCCCCGATGTTTTTCATCACCTCCACCAAGTGCACTTTGTGGTCACGCAGCTGAAGCACTTTTTCGTTGAACTCGCGTTTGTTGTCGTGAATCTGAAAGTGAGAAAGTAACACTACATTGAACAAGAATTACACACAAAAATAGTTGTAGAGATTGAAGTAGTTAAGACACTGTTAAGACACTGTTATTAATATGTTTAGTAATAAGTAATTGCTTCAGTTATTATACCAACAACTTTACTTTTAACACATTCAGCCGTTACTCCTGAGGATGCGTTGTCAACGTTGTCAGACTTTTAATAAAATTGTTTTCTAAGGATGACTTGCACCAACGCCGCTAACCTCGAGTTACCCTCCATCTCGAGTTAAGTTAAAACTATTAAACCCGAATTAAGAAGCTAACCTGAGATAAGAGGTTTGGTGCAAATGGGCCTAAGAGGTAGTCGGTAGTAGTATCCTATTTTAGACGACGACGTCTTTACATCATCACTGTTCCTACATACATATGTCCGTATTCCCTTACCTCTTTTCTCAACAAACATACTCGCAGCTGTGTGTTATGGCCCGGAGGCGCGATATAATCGGGATGCGTCTTCAACACTCGGTTACCAATAGACGCCTCGGCTTCCTTCAACGCTTCTGCCGCTCCGGGAGGCATAGCGTTAGGGTCGGGCTTACGGGATAGGTGTTCTTGCCACTGGAAGGATTGTTTCTACTTGCAGTCCACATCACATTGGATCAAATAATAAATATGAACTAGAATATGATAGTAATTAATTAATTAGCTGAAGAAATCTGTTTGATTCATTATGTTTATTTCAGTTGAAAGTCGTCCTCAGTTGCACATAGGCCTAAGTCTCGGCGCTAAGATTGATCATCGCACACACAGGAGAAAAGACGTGGCTAGTTATACAGGGCCTGATTTTTACAGAAGGTCAAAATAATTTGCAGAAAAAAGCTCACGATAATTATGTCTAGTTTTAGATCTCCATTACTAGAGTGGGGTTAGCCATACGAGCTCACAATTCAGCACGTTTTCAAAACCTACCTGAATAAACTGCAGGTGATGCCTGGTCAGTCGTTGATGGTAGTTCCTGAGAGCTTTCTTTAGAGGATGCGGTGGGTTTGGCGGCAGGCCTAGCAAGAAAGAGGCAACTCTTGGGGGACCCCAGGACGTTTTTCGTATGGCAGCGCGACGGGTGGTTGACTCTGCACGTCTAGGTAAAACATATTTTATAACATTAAAATTAAATGTGGCGTTCTCAAGGTAAGTACCACATAGTCGGTAGTCAATAAGGTGCTCCCAGCATAATAATGCACACTGGAAATCGACCTTATAGACAATCGTCAAAGTGGTATCTTTAACTTGAGAACGACAAAAATATTAAAATAGTTTTACAAAATTGTGCTGAAGTCAGGGTAGAGTAAGCATTAGCTCTTATTTTGCGTTGATGTAACTTGATTACGCCCTCTGATCATCGGCAAAAACGGTTAGTAAGTAAATATTGAAAATTTGCTGTCAAGGAATATATGTACCTTACCTACCTAAGTAGTGTGTATAATAAATCATCATGCAGTTAAAAAAAGCATGCATAAAATATTTTTTCTTGTATGTACTTACTTTGGTTGAACCTCAGTGTTCAGCAATGTGCTTAATCTCCTTTTTCATGTCAAGCGTGTAAGGTTTTAGAAAACGATATAATTTAGATACAAAGACATAAACATAGATTTTACTAAATTTCCGTTACGTTCACCGTATCAGAATTCGGATACTGGCTTTTTGGCTTTAAGTAACGTAAATTTAAAATTTGCTTTGTGAAATACTTGCGAACGTCACGTCAAATCCATTGTGGATAAGAGGTTAGGTAAAGGCTTTAAGCACCTATCCACAATATTTATCTGCTGCCCAAACTGTCATATCGAAAATTTACCGGACCCATTAACGGATGAGATTAAAATAAAATTGAATACTAATATGGACATTTCATGGTTTAGAAATTGTCGTGCTCACCTCCCCCGCAGGGCAGCTTCTGCCATTTTCTGATAGACTTCTTCTAGCTGATCAAAGAATTCTTTTGACAGATTCTTCTGTCGCAACGGTCGTATGATAACTTCTGGGTCTCTGTAAATTAGATAACTTTGCACTGCTACGATATTAATTATAACGTCTGATATGTTTTCAAAACAGACGGATGTATCAGGAATATTGAAGTTCACAAAAAAATACAGTGGTCAATAGTCCACTCACCTCCAACCAGCCATATAAGTATTTAGTCTAACCTGATAGCCCGAAGAATAAACGGGAACACGTCCAGCTGCACAATGTTACGAGAGTGCATCTTATGCAGCGCCAGGTCCGAGGCCTCGAGCTGGTGAGCCAGTTTTCGTATCGTCAGTGCTTTGGCTGTCTCCAGCTCAGTCTCCTGTACTACTAAGGGGCGTGGGTCGAGGGTCACGTCAATTTGCTGGGACACTGGCAGGCATTTGTTGCTGGAAGTTTAATAAAACTAGAAAAATGGAATGACTAAAAAGCATTTGTCTTCAGGTGCGTAAGCAAGGTAGGTACGTTTTCCCATTCTGCATGACTTTAGAAGTATACGTATGTATGTACGAACTATGTACGTATAAACTGCAGCAGTATTTTTTTTGGTTCAGGCTTTCAATATCAATAGCGGTGGATTACATAGCAATAGAGTTTGTTCATTGGTTGCGAAGGTGAAGACGACCAATAACAAATTAGTGTTCCGCTCGCTCGTATTACCACAGCCAAACTCAATAAGGCTGTAGTTTTATTGACTCCCGAAACCCAAGATGATACTTACGCTTTAATCAGCTTGTTGTATTCAAACTCAAGCTCCGATAGCTGGTCTCGAACACGTTTCTTATGAGCGTTGGCGATCGCCATCATCTTGTCGTACTCTTCTTTTTGTTTCAGCTGTTCGTGCGACATCAGCTCACCGTCGATAGTGCTTGGCTCTTTCATTTTCTTTATTGGCTATGTAAAGAGTTCCAATTTGAATGGGATTAATCTTGGTTATCCAGAGAGCTAGTAACATTTGTAATTAAAGAGATAATTTAATGATGTAAGGTTCTCTTTTGGCTAAGTTGCAAAATTTACCTTATTTTGATGTCTAATATACAGTTAAAGTTTAATTTGACCAATTAATAACGACGTCAGTCAGAGAAAACTACAAGAAGTTGCATAACTTCATTAAGTTATGGCATAACAACAAGAAACAACAACATTGCAGAGTTTGGAACAACTTGAAAATTGACGTGGCAAGTAGAATACTAAACATTTACTTCATATTCTGGTATCTCTGTGGTCACTATCGGTAACAGAGGTTCCGTGAAGTTGATCATGTACGAGAAAATGTTTCCATCAGCTCCACAAGAGTAGAGTCGTCTGAAATTAAGAAAATGTGATACTTGCTTGAATGGTGACAGAGAAATGATTGAATAGTGACCGAGAAAAGAGAAAAGAAAAAAAAAACAGATGAGATTCTAACTCACTTTCCATCGGAGCTGAATTCCAAGCCTGTGATCGCTCCTGTGTACCGGTCATGCATGGGCAAGTAGTAGTTGTCGAAGAAATCAATCCGCGGGATAGGTTGAGGCTACAAAAACAAAATAGGTAAGTACTTCTTTAAGAATATATAATAGAGAGCGTATAGCGTCTGCACTCATGCATGGCGTACCTGTACCTAAAGCCTCTTTCAGGGATTGGCGACACGGTGGGCGCAGCAGGTGTCCATAAATTTATAAGTCGTTATCACGTCAAAAAAATTAAACACATGATAAATATATGATTATGTTTATGGAGTTAAGCACCGTTGCCTTGCGCGAATTCAATACTTACATTTCCGTTTAATACTTAATTTACGCCGCTTGTAGCGCCGCGGGTCCTTGAAAGAAGCCTTAGTTCGTCAACTGTCCTGTCCACTTGAGTTTGTGGTTCAAATGTTTGTGGGTAGGTACCTCGTCTTTAGCCAGCCGCCTGCCTTTGAGTTTCTTGAGAAGTTTTTGCATGGCAGCCATCCAAGTTGCATAATGATGGGTCGGAGAGTCTTCTTCCTCCGTGGGCATGCGCACCACGCGAATGTAGCCCGTATTTGTCCCTATTACAAGGTAACGATTTTCGCATCTATAAAAAAGAAAATTACTTAGTGGTCGAGTCGACCTTGCCTGATATCCTGCTTTGGCCTACGAAATGAAACTAAATAGAATACTACCAGTCTGTAATGTCATAAATCTTGATTCAAATGTCAATTCGTTCATGTCTTCCATTGAAAAGTTTTGCCACTACATCAAACATAACGTGCTCCTTCCGTCAAAAATCACGAGACCACAATATTCTAAGAAACTTACACAAATTTCAAAGCGGTGATGTCATCACACCACGCCCCGGGGAAGGGTCCGTATTTGAGTATCTTAGCGACGCCTGGCTTCACCAGCAACAGCGATCCAGTTCCCTGCTGCACCACCCAGATGCCTTCCTCGCAATACTCGGCCCAGGTGATCGTTGTTCCCAACATACTCTCGCTTTCAACTGGAAATAACATTTAAAGAGTCACTAATTTATAATTTAGTTGAGGGTAATATTCTGTAAAATTCTTGACGACGTTTGAGATGCATAGTGGCTCAAAACCGGTCAGTGTGATGAAACTTGGAACAGGAGAGCCGATAAGATGGAGAAGTGGAGGCTGATTGCGAAGGAAGCAGTTCAAGACTTAAATCCAGTGATAATTAGACCTGTAGGTACGAGCAATCTCAATTTGGCACGCCATCTACACAACCATGATACCTGTCAAGAGTGTAAGGAAGAAAGAAAGTAATAATTTCATATTGTATGCACTTTAAATACAATGACATGACAATAGATTAGACACTATACAAAAGTGTTACAAAGATGGATACCTCAGATGGATACTCAGCGTATGCCGTGGTAAAGATGCACCAACGGCGCTTGTTTTCAGTGGACCCGATGAAACTACAAACTAACTAGACTAAAAGGAACCGCGGGTCCACACGACTTTTCATAGACAAATATTACCTAGCACAAATTATACAATTATCACTACATACGAGGGGCGTTCAAAATATTCTCGGTATTGGAATGAAAACAAACAAGTATGAACAGTTTGATATTTTTCATTTTTCAATATACTCCCCCCCTATGTTAATACACTTAAAAGATCGATCAATTATTTTTTTTTAATCCCTCATAAAAATATTTTTTATCCTTGGTATAAAAGTGCTCCTCTACTGCCGCCTTCAACGCCTCATCGTCAAAAAATCGATTTCCACGCAGATCCTTTTTGAGATTGGGGAACAAAAAGAAGTCGCTGGGGGCTAAGTCCGGACTATACGGTGGATGAGTTATAGTTCCGAACCCACATTCAGCAATAGCTGCCTTGGCAATATGAGCAGTATGGACAGGGGCGTTGTCATGCAGAAGCAGAATACCTTTAGACAACTTTCCTCGCCTTTTTTCTTTTATTGCGTCCCTTAATTGATGTAGAATATTCGCGTAGTACTGTCCCGTGATATTTACACCTTTTTCTTTATAATCGATCAACAATACTCCTTCACAATCCCAAAATAATGTTGCCATGACCTTGCCAGCGGAAGGGACGACCTTGAACTTCTTGGGATGAGCTGAACCCTTAATGTGCCACTGCATGGACTCCTGTTTACTCTCTGGGTCATAATGATGAACCCAGGTTTCATCTCCAGTAACTATCTTTTGCAGCACCTCATCAGGATTTTCACCACACAGGTCAATAAAATCGGAACAGCAAGCTGCACGCACATCTTTTTGAAGTCGAGTCAGCATTCGCGGAACCCATCTTGCACTGACCTTTGACATATTAAGATGGTCATGGATAATGTCATGTACGGAATAGAAAGATTGGTTACTTGAGCTATTGATTTTATCTTCACTCGACCATCTTCCAATATAAGGTTTTCCACCTGATCAATATTTTCTTGTGAAGTAGCTACTGCAGGCCGGCCAGGTCTAGGGTCATCTTCAATACTCTCCCTGCCACGTTTGAATTCGCTTGACCACTTTTGAATTGTAGATAAAGAAGGAGCAGACTCACGGTAAACACAATCCATTTCCTCTTTTATGGTTTTTTGGTTTTTACCCTGTTTCGTCAAGAATTTTATTACGGAACGATGTTCTAATTTCGTTAACATTGTTAATTCACTCATTGTGTTCAGAAATTGCAGAAAAACAAAAGAACATCTCGGTTTGAATTATACTTTTTTTTAATGTCAAAGAATGAACCTTACCAGCCAGCAACAAAACAAATTCAAAAAGAGGTTATAAGATATCAATACCGAGAATATTTTGAACGCCCCTCGTAGTATAAAACAAAGTCGCTTTCCGCTGTTTGTTCCTATGTATGCTTAGATCTTTAAAAGTACGCAACGGATTTTGATGCGGTTTTTTTTATAGATAGAGTGATTTAAGAGGAAGGTTTTCGTATATAATTTGTTACAGTTTAACGCTCAATTCCCGCGGGAACGCTATAACCGAATTCCGCGCGGACGAAGTCGCGGACAGAAGCTAGTGGGAACTAAAAATATTTTTTTCTAACTAATGTGAAGACAGTAGCCATATGTTTTAATATAAATATGTAATTATGGTAAACGAAATAGAGATAGGTATACAATGTAAATAATACTGCTATCCGGTCACAGAAGGACTAGCATGCACTACGTTGCGTGACTAGCAAATGGATTTTCAAGTCATTTTTGAATTTGGTTACTGAGTCTTTCAACTGAGATGATGATAAGAAATGGAAAACCATTTTACGTGATGATGGTACTGATTCATACTTAATTGTATCTCGCCAAGCCATTCATCTTCTTCTTCGTCGTCTTTCTCAGATTCTCCTTTAGCCTTGAGAGCTTCTTCGTCGATACTGGCCAAATCCTCTTCAGTAGGAAAGGGCCGGTTACGCATACTGTGGAAAAAAAAACAAAACAAAATTTCTGGCCGGTCAAAATATTATGTCTTCTAAGTACATTCCTTGATTTATCCTTTTGTGCAAGGACTTTTGTGAAAACATTCGAAGTCCACTTACTAATGCTTTTTGACCAACACTTCTTTATAAGAAGCGAAGTCCAGTTTGAACGTGGTGATTTCAGTATATTTTCGCACTCCAATGTCCGGTAGGACGGCTTCCATTACAAATCCCACTTGACCGCAAAGAAGTAATACATACTCCTGAAATAATACAGATTAGGTATTAAACGATTGATCGATAATGACAACAAACAAGAAAAACACTCGATAATACATTCTCTGATGACAAGTCGTTATATTTAATTAAATTCACGAGTTTTACGGAATGACGGCCGAAGGCCTGATGCTGGTAGAATACAAATTGTGTAAGCGTATCGATATAGAATATTTGTATGTGGAAATACCGATAAGAAATACAAGATTCATGCCCTGCCTTTTGTTCCTATGGTCGTGGGTTCGAACCCGCGACCCGCTCGGGGCAAACTTGGTGTGATGAACACGAATGTTTGTACTAGAGTCAAACTTCTTTATATAAGTGTTTATATCGTGGTCTAGCACCCACAGTACAAGCTTTGCTTAGTTTGGGGCTAGGTCAATATGTGTAAAATGTCCCAAGATATTTATTATTTATTTATTTATATTGTACTTACTTTATTACGCTTCCGGTACACCAAGCATTCTGGGATACCGCTTGCTTCTTGTACAAAAAGAAGTACTTAAAGTGCCTCGTTATCGACGATTAATATCGTAATTAATCTCTAGGACATTAAAGCGTAAATAAGACCCTTTTTGATCTTACCTCATCAGGTTTCCAGGTCATAAAAGCTATGTTGTTCGGCGTTTCAATGAACCCTACACGTTCAAGAGTGAACGGTGTGCCGAGTATCAACTTGTACATAAATATGGTAGTATCCTTAGAGCAGGTTACTAGTAAAGTTCGCTGCTTGTTGATTGATATTTGTGATACAGCTTTTGAATGTGGTTTCAGGAGCTGAAATGTACATAAAAAAAACTTTGAATTGAGGTAAAATACTTCACCAAAATAAGCTAAGATCAGTCGGGGAAAGTGCACCATAGGGATACGTAACCTATCAGTTTTTAGGGTTCCGAAGTCCACAAGGAACCCTTATAGTTTCGCCATGTCCGTCGGTCCGTCCGTCCGTCCGTCTGTCCGCACTATTGCTCGGAGATGCTTAGTTCTAGAAAGCTGTAATTTGTCATGAATATACATATTAGTTACACTGACAAAGTGGTACAATGAAATTTTGAAATATTTTTTTTATATGGTACATCCCCTACTCGTAAAGTGGGGATGTATTTTTTTTTCTTGCGTAACCCATAGTGCGGCATATCGTTGAATAGGTCTTAAAGAAATATTGTGAGTTTGTTAACACCACTTTTTGATTAAGTGATGCGTTTGTGAAATATTAAGCTTTAAAGTGCTATTTTTTGTTAGAGTCACGTGTCCCCCCCTCTGCCAGCTAAATGGCGGTATTTGGAAAAAAAAAATCACGGTTGTGGCATATATAACGTAGTTGAAAGGAAAACTATCACAGCTAAGTAGGCTGTACAAACTTACGAGTCATAGTCGACCAACTTATGAAATGATTAAAAAACCAATGATTTTTCTCGAGCGGCATGGGCGTCGGACGGGCACGTCATACCACAGGCTAGCTAGATGCTAATAAGAGTAATAAGTCTTAGAAAGGTACTGTGGGCATCGTCAACTTCGGAACCCTATACTTTGCGCGTGGCCCGACACGCACTTGGCCGGTTTTTATAGTATAGTTATTTTTATTCGACTGACTAGCTTTACAGCCTGCAACAATTTAAAATATCCTGCCAGTGGCAGGCTGCCACTATAATATAGAGAGATGACTGTAGTCACAAGGTGTATTTATTTAGGTGCATTGCGTGCATTAACTTACCGTAGTGGCGGACTTACCCTGGCCGAGTTTACACACACACGCATATGCTAAAATAGAAAAAAAAAGAAATTGCTCTTACCGATATCAAATCAATGACATCAGCATGTTCCGAGTCGTCACTGTGTATGGTTAGTGCGGAGTCCACCTTAACGTTGACCATACTCTTTCTTTCCTGCAGTCTCTCAGGGTGCAGCAGTAGTGTCCGCATTATTCCATCGGAAAAACCGATCATTATCAATCGTGAAGTTCCGTCCACCTTTACAATAGAGTTGCTATTATGGTACTAAGATAAGATAATCTATTTTGAAGACTGTAGGATACCTCTATAAAAATTAAAAACGCTATGCAGCGATGGAATTGAAATCGGAACATATGTAGCAAAGATTATTGTGGGATAGTTGGGATACCAAGTCTAGTTAAGTATAGGTCATTTGCAATACAAAGCTCTTAGCTATTGCCATCGGAATCTGCTGATCAATTGCTGGACACGTTAAGAGATAATGAACGTAGTAAGGAGGGATAAAGGAAGTAAGTATTGCATATGCCTATCTAATTCACGAGCTTCTGGTAAAATTAACAAGCTTCCAATCATGATTTATTTGCGAGATACGTTATCTTCAATAGCTAAATCCAGAATTCAAGCCATATTATTGTGGTAACTTACATCAACAGGAGGGTACAACATGCACGATACAGGAGTTTGAAACACGTATCTGGCTAGTAAAATGTGGGTCTCAGTGCTGTAAGCGTGCAAGGCGCCATCTTCCCCGGCAGTCACGAGAATGGGATAGTTCCGGAGTGCAGCCATAGCAACAATACCACCCGCATGGCTCGTCAGCACCCTCTGATGGTTGCATTCCAGCTTGTCGATTTCTATATCGGCACACCATATACCGCCGTTGCCATCCTGGCAAATGTAAAACGAGGGAAATTCAAGCTGGTTATGGTGTGTAAATAATTAGTTTAAAGTGGGAGGACTTACCTGAGCGTACCAATAATAATCCTTCTGTTGTTTTAGACACATTATTTGACAGTCTGGAACCTGCATAAATAGGAATAAAAAATAAGTAAGAAATTCTGATAGTTAAGTAGTTATTACTGGGGTAGTGGGGCAAAACTATTTATTTATAACATGGGGTATAAACCTTGAAAATCAAACCAATATTTATTAATAATTTAAAGATTACAGTAAATATGGCTAAGCATAAATATGGATCTACTTAGTTGAAAATTACGAAGATTTCGTGGTGATAGGAATTATGGTCATCTCTTTAACCGACTCCTCGTTACAACCGAAGGTAGTAGTTTGCTCTCCACATCCTAAATCAATATCACCGCGTAGAATTTAAGTAAGATCACAGGGCGGACACGGCCTATAAATGCACGATTTCGAACACAATTCGAATGAAGTGTCAATGTTTGCGCGCGAGGACGTCTGTACACTTGTAAATGTGTGTGTACCAACTACGCGCGCCGCGCCAGTGATCTCCGGATGAAACAAATAACGGTAAGGGCGAATTGTGCGCGAGTTGCGCGCCGGCTAGATTCAGGCGGTTGATTCCGTGGCCATTCTGTATGTAGTACTATTAAATATTCTGTGGTAAGATAGTCTTTAAAGTTCAAGCAATATGTTAGGCAATGGTCATCAACTTACACAAGTCTCTGCAACAGGGTTAAGCTCAACGTACTGGTCATCCTCAGGGGGGTCGGCTTGCTCCACCGTGTCCCAATACCAGGCACGGATGCAGCCGTCCCGAGCTATCGTCGTCACCTCGTCGCCTGCTGGGCTCAGCATGAATTGGATCTGGAATCAGAAGTCTTGATAGTTTGTGTGATGATCTCAACTACAATTGGCCTCTTATCGGTGCGAAATACGCTGGATACGCCTCAAAGGTAAAAATAATCAGTTGTAATACTAACAACGGGAGCCTTATGACAGGTTTTTCTTCCACGTTGAGTGACTTCAACTTTGACCAACCCTGCTTCCCACACCAATATGTTGCCCCATTCGCAGCCTGAAAGTACCTGTAAAAAATAAGTAATTTTTTTGCCCATTATGAAACTATTAAGAATATCATAATTAAGCAAAAGTTGTCGGAATGAACAAACAACCTTACCTTTTCATCGGGCATAGGGTAGACGCCGAGCACATCGCAAATTTCTGTTTTGCCAAACCTACCCAATTCACCTTTTAATTTGAGACCAGTAAATGTGTGGGCCATTTTCCAAAACTTTATATGAGCAGCACCTAAAGAAGATACCCGCTAAGTATTTTTAATCTTAATGGTAGCATGTAGGCTGATACTCTAGAAATAAATCGAATGGAACTCTTGTTATTGAAAAAAAAAAGGTCCACCAAGAATTTGGCACATCAAAGGACACCAAAACCACACCAGAGACCAATCTAAAAGTTAAAGTGGCATCAAACATCCTATGAAAATTGCACAGTTTCGTGTGCGCTACTTGGCGGTGCGGGATCGGTATAATGGACCATACTAGTGTGATTAATTCACGGGAATCCCGTGAAATAGAGTGACATGAGACCGGCCTCCGTGACGAAACTTGTAGAGCCGTGGACATCTATCGGCCGACATGATGATGATGTACGGAATGGCGAATGAGGGATTAATTATACAGAAAAGGCTATTAAGTTTTGGTATTTTAGTCTATATAAGATGTAATAAATACCAGCAGTCGTCAATTGCCCCGGACAGTACGGTGAAAACATAACGGCGTTCACGTCAAAGGTGAAGGCACTAGTTCGCAGCATGATCCTATGTCGCTTCCAGTTCCAAATTGTGATGTTGTAGTCCGGTTCCTTTCCCACTGATGCTAGCATTTCACCATCAGGGCTGTAGAGGAATAACGGTTTACGGAAGTTTTTAACAGCCATAATCCAGTTCCAATCGATCTATGTTTTTGTGCCGAAGCGTAGTTACTGCTTCATAATCGAAAAGTGACATTTCAAATGTGATGTGAAAGTACTTATTGACGTCTGGAACGAGTTACATTTCCGTAAAATAAACTAACTAGGCAGTTCACATCCATGTTTAGTTACCTGAAATCCAGGATGGAATAGCCGTTGGTAGTGCCGTCTCGAAGCACCGCATCTATTTCCATTTGCGGCCACGTGTACATCAGAATCAAAGGGTCCTTAAGCCCTTCTTTGCCTTCCGCTATAGCAATGCGATAGTTCGGGTCTACTCTGTAAGACTGAGATTATCGCGTTATGATAATGTGTATGAAGTACTTGTGACAATATTCTTCTTATCTAGAAATACTTTCTCATTGTTTTAGTACGAGAAAGAGCGAGCTTCTAACCTTTGGTCGCGAACATTGGCAACTATACAAGAAAAGCAGTAGTAGCTACAAACTAAATACTCCCTGTCCTTAAAAGTTACAACGCAAATAATGGTAAGGGTAACTTTATATTGAAATTTCTAAAAGGTATAAATTTTCTTTATCTGGTGCCCCTCTCCACTTTGATCGTCTGTCGGCACCATTTTCATTTACCCCTTGAATCTTTTCTCAAATTGTGAAACCGATCTTCCTTCTGCTAACTTGCCCAAAATAATAAGTAAAAGAAATAATGACTATGTAGTCAGGCTTGATTGATCGACATTATGGCTTACTTCCTTAATCTTCTTTTACTTTCGGTTATGTAACCGAAAAACGTATCCATGATACTTTTTTATAGTGACTAATAATAGAGCGGTTGAGCCAAAACTGGGATGAAGAACGTGTGCTCTCTGTTGTCGGTTTGGACTGCTCAAGCAGATCGTCTAAAACCTGCCTTAGGCCCGCGTGCACCAGGCCGCTACTCTTAAACCAGGTTTAGTTGCAGGTATCAACTTAACTCGAGAGAGGTTAACCCGAGGTAAGTTTATGTTTGGTGCAAGTCAGCCTTACTGTGATATTCCCGACGGATCCTCCAGTAGTGGTCCGCCTGAACCAGGTCTGCTTGGTGACGACATCCATGAAGGTCACTATGCTGCCGGCCGCCCAGCAGACAACGGTTTCGTCGCACGCGCAGAGGTTGAAATACTTGTGGCAGTTGTAGCCGTACGAATGCCTGGCTTAGAGTTAAGCAAGACTAATAAATTGATTGACAAAGAGGGTGCGCCCACGGGTGACTTGTCGCCGTGACAAAAAAGTTTCTGTCACCTTAAACAAAAGTCATGTCTCTATAGCGAACCGAAGACCTTGGATGTGACCGAGTGACGAAACTGTCACCGGCGACAAAACTCACCCGTGAGTGCACTCTCTAAATGCAATTTAATAGAGTACACTTTTTAATCCAACTTCTGCTTGCAAGCATGTGGAAATAGTCGATAGCTAGTCGTCAGCTATGAAAGAAATTGTCTATTCACTCGAGTGGTTAAATTGTGATATTAATGTGAGCTAATCCGGTTTGCATGCCGACTCTAATTTACCTGGGGCTATATTTGAAGCCTTAAATAGGGATATTTCTGTTCCCTATAGGATCCTTCACGCGTCGCGTGAACTTTAAGCAGCTAGATATAAAGTTCAACTTGACGCGTGAGCGATTTTAAGACTTCCAATATAGCTCCTGCTTCTTAGTTTAGCCTCAGATTATTTATCTATAGTCACCGGTTTACCTACGCAGCAGTAGGGTTGACTATTGGCGTTTATACAAATGGTAACTACTACTACTACTACTACTACAGCCTATTTGCGTCCCACTGCTGGGCACAGGCCTCCTCTCATCACGAGAGGGTTTGGGCTATAGTCCCCACGCGGGCCCAGTGCGGATTGGGGACTTCACAGACAGATGTCTGTGTCACAGTTGAATTACTTCGCAGATGCGTGCAGGTTTCCTCACGATGTTTTCCTTCACCGAAAAGCTCAGTGGTAAATTCAAATTGAATTTCGCACATAAGTAAACTTAGAGGTGCGAGCCGGAATCGAACCCCCTACCCTCGGCATGAGAGGCGGTAGGTCGAACTACTAGGCCACCACGGCTTCAAAAATGGTAAGCCATGTACTTATAGTTTGGCCTACCACCTTTCACTTAGCTTTACGGCGAATGTAGACAACGAGAAGAGACCTATGTACAAGCACGCAAAGCATTCAAAGAAGTGCCTATCAATGGGACTTAGGTAAATAGGCAGGCTAGGGTGGTTGTGAAAGTCAAGCTTTCTTAGGAAACCAATATGCAGAATGATTTAAGCACGATAATGGAAAAGGATACTCGAATTCGAATAAGTCCAATGGTATGGTAGAGTCTAAAGTGTTGACCGCGCCTGAACAGAAGTCATCGGGGTCGTATTCGGTAAGTATCGATTCTTCTTCAACATGCTCTTCCAATATTTCTTCTCTGTATTCTTCTTCTTCTCCTCCTATAATGTAATTTATGCTAGAGTGCTCGCTCACTAATATAGGAGTTAGGTAAGTATGTACGAGGGGCGTTCAAAATATTCTCGGTATTGGAATGAAAACAAACAAGTATGAACAGTTTGATATTTTTTATTTTTCAATATACTCCCCCCCTATGTTAATACACTTAAAAGATCGATCAATTTTTTTTTTTAATCCCTCATAAAAATATTTTTTATCCTTGGTATAAAAGTGCTCCTCTACTGCCGCCTTCAACGCCTCATCGTCAAAAAATCGATTTCCACGCAGATCCTTTTTGAGATTGGGGAACAAAAAGAAGTCGCTGGGGGCTAAGTCCGGACTATACGGTGGATGAGTTATAGTTCCGAACCCACATTCAGCAATAGCTGCCTTGGCAATATGAGCAGTATGGACAGGGGCGTTGTCATGCAGAAGCAGAATACCTTTAGACAACTTTCCTCGCCTTTTTTCTTTTATTGCGTCCCTTAATTGATGTAGAATATTCGCGTAGTACTGTCCCGTGATATTTACACCTTTTTCTTTATAATCGATCAACAATACTCCTTCACAATCCCAAAATATTGTTGCCATGACCTTGCCAGCGGAAGGGACGACCTTGAACTTCTTGGGATGAGCTGAACCCTTAATGTGCCACTGCATGGACTCCTGTTTACTCTCTGGGTCATAATGATGAACCCAGGTTTCATCTCCAGTAACTATCTTTTGCAGCACCTCATCAGGATTTTCACCACACAGGTCAATAAAATCGGAACAGCAAGCTGCACGCACATCTTTTTGAAGTCGAGTCAGCATTCGCGGAACCCATCTTGCACTGACCTTTGACATATTAAGATGGTCATGGATAATGTCATGTACGGTACCAATAGAAAGATTGGTTACTTGAGCTATTGATTTTATCTTCACTCGACCATCTTCCAATATAAGGTTTTCCACCTGATCAATATTTTCTTGTGAAGTAGCTACTACAGGCCGGCCAGGTCTAGGGTCATCTTCAATACTCTCCCTGCCACGTTTGAATTCGCTTGACCGCTTTTGAATTGTAGATAAAGAAGGAGCAGACTCACGGTAAACACAATCCATTTCCTCTTTTATGGTTTTTTGGTTTTTACCCGGTTTCGTCAAGAATTTTATTACGGAACGATGTTCTAATTTCGTTAACATTGTTAATTCACTCATTGTGTTCGTGTTTGTTCAGAAATTGCAGAAAAACAAAAGAACATCTCGGTTTGAATTATACTTTTTTTTAATGTCAAAGAATGAACCTTACCAGCCAGTAACAAAACAAATTCAAAAAGAGGTTATAAGATATCAATACCGAGAATATTTTGAACGCCCCTCGTAGCTATTATTCTTGGCGGAATGAAGTTAGAAGATGTTTATTTATTTTCCATTATGAATTAATTAATTTTTCCTGTACTATTAACTAGCTATATTTGCATAGGTACTATTTTTTATTGTATTTGTACTCAACGTTCTCAAAAACGGCTCTATCGATTTCGATGAAATTTGCAATATGGGTTGGTACAATAGGTATGTAAAGGTACTTACTTAGTTTGCGAAAGAAAACGGACCTGCGTTTGTATGGCTTAATAGTTTAAACTACCGTCTCTCACAGTAGGTATAAATAAAGCTCTGGCTGGCACCTCTAAGTGTACCTACTTTTATCCGAAAAAAAAACATCGCGAAGAAACGTGCACGCATGACCGATGCAATTCAAGTATGTGTGTGAAATCCCGTAATTCGCATCGGGCCCGACTGGGCACTTATAGCCCAAACTCACGCCTAAACCCTGTCGTGGTGAGAGGAGGCCTATGACCAGCGCTGCGCATTGCGGCAGTGGCACGTAAATTTAGGCCGTTGTGGTGGTGGTGAAAAGTAGGTCAGTTTTTACTTACCGTACACAGAAGGTTCATTGTCTTCATCATCCATTTATATTGCCTACCTTTACTTTTCTCTAAAATTTAACTTAAAACGATAAGATATTTCCTGACCTAACAAATCTAGTACAAAACTCAATTCGTTGCTAGGTAACCGCTATGGCGTCGGGTAGCGAGAGGGTAGCGATCTCGTAGCGATAATTTTGAAAAGTTTTTAATGTTTATGTAGCCAACATCACAAAACAATTACAGTATTTAATATTTTATAGATTTTCGTACAAGAAAGAAATGATTTTGTTTTCCTAAAAAAAGTTGATCATAGGTATACATATAATAGAAATCATTAGAAATTCTATATAATGTAAGTATAGGTTGCATAAAGCACTTTTGATGGTCATCGTTAAATATTTAATTTACGCTTTTCCATGTAGAAACACCATTTTCTTCAAATGTAAAATTATGGTAAAATGAGTTTTAAAATTAACAGTTTGAATCAACCACGCCAATGACGAAAAATTGATAAAAATACTACTCTTTATTGCATAATGTTGGTAGCTTTGCTTATCTGTCATGTAAGTTTGAAGTTTTGGACGCGCGCGCGCAACGCGCTCAGAGCACTCACAGCACCTTGCATCTCTTTTACTCTTGAAAGTCGAGTCCTAAGAGGAAAAAGGATGCAAGGTGCTATGAGCGCTCTAAGCGCGATTCGGAACGCAGCCATTGTGGTTGTCAAATAAACTTTATTGACACTTGACAGTTCGCGCTTCGCGTCGCGAAGTGAAGTGATTACACTTTTGGACTATGAACTTTTCGTGGCTTTCTACAAAATATTTACAATCTAACATTGTATAAATTAGAATAGAGAAGTGAAAATGTCTCAACCACAGAGAGCAGCTGTTATAAATCTTTACAGAACGGTACGTTGTGTTGTTTGGATTTCGTGTTTTCAAATAAAGTTCCATATGTAGATCTTTTGTTGGTGTTTTGATTAGATAACAATTACTTGTACATGTGATATACTGTGTATGTTGTTTACAGCTGTTGCATCTGGGGCGTGACTGGCCTCAAGGTTACGATCTATTTAGAAAAAGACTTCACAAGGTATTTACGAAAAACAGCGTCGAAACCGATCCTGAGAAAATTCAGAATATGATCAGACACGGAGAGTTTGTTGTAAAGGAGATAGACGCTCTTTACAAACTCAAAAAGTACCGAACGATGAAAAAGAGATACTACGACGACAACTAAGAGGTGGTAAGGGTTAAACATCAATATTATTACATTTTTGCTTACAAATATAGAAATCTAGAACTGAATTGAAGGATTCCAACATACGGCTTGATTATTTTTAGTAATATACACCTTTGTGATTTAACATGAATACATGCTAGTTCATGAACTGTAAGTATAGATATGAATCCGCATATACCTAAATTAGACGATGTGTAAAATTATAAAACTGCTCACATACAGAGTTACTTAATATGCAACTTTATTTCAAATGTGACTCATTCTGTGAAAAATACCATAGAAAATCAAATAAAACAACCAATCTATGTAATTATGTATTATAGACATTCTTTGTAGCTTACATAATTCATTACTAATATAAACTCTAGTTAAAATTATAGTATGTCTTTAACAAAACCATTATTTCTACAAAACTGTAACCAAATGCAACTTAAATCGACTATGATTTTTATTTAAGTGGCAAGTGATATGACAAGTTTATCAATTTCTATAATATATAAATATCTCATTAGAGCTATGATAACAATTTTGATGAGATGGGAACTGAAATGGAAGAAGGATTTTATTAATAATATGATGTGTGGTGCCAAGATGACTGTTTAATTAATATAAGGTAAACCCTGCTTTAATTTAGATTCAACTAAAAGAACTGTAAATTATTATTTCATTTTTGGTTATATTATACAATTCTAGTTCAGCAAAATATTTTTTTTTGTAACAAAGAGCAAGTATTAGTACAACTGTTCAACACACCGATACCAACGTGTACAATATTTAATTTAAATGTATTGAGAAGTACACCTACTTGAAAGAACGCAGACAGATATAGTTGTCTTCATTTTTATAAGAAGAGACAACAGACATTAACGGCATGAAATTACAAGTCTTGTCTAGTTTCAAATTGTCATTTAATATATACTAGCGATTATTCACATATTTGTTGGCAATTTGCCATATGATTATAAAATTTCGTTATTTATTAGCGCTGAATGTCCATATTGTCAATACTACTGAGGCTGGACCGCTAGACTGGCTGGCCTGATAATTCAATAGGTTTGACTCCAACAGATTCAAAGCACATTAACTGATTAAGTAATAAAACCAATTTGAATGCTAAATTTGCAATGGGTACTTAAAATTACATGCGGTTCTTTATTATATCTGGACAATGAATCTGTCACAATCAGCTGTACATTCTATATTTATTGTTACATTATTAACAATAGTTATATTACTGTTCATTCTTGAATATCGAGTCTATCTCTACTTGTTTCGTGTTGGTGCATGTCTAATGTACTTGAAGCCAGTTCCATTACTCCTATACATAGATATAAAGTGATTGTGAAATTTAACATGTGATTACATTATATACACAATAACACATAGGTCTGAGATCAACAACAGTCAAGCTTTAGCTAAGTATAGTTATATTTTTGACTCACTTAATTTTAACTTTAATACTTTAAGTCCGAAACTAAATTTCAGGCAAATCTTGGATGAAAACAAGAAAAACCAGTCTAACCACGTCTATTATTACTGATTAAAGAAACGAAATGTAATATAATCTAACTATTAACAATACATTAAATATTTATTATTGTGGTCTATACATATTAAGTTTGACTAGTTTCAACGACACCACGGCTTCACATCCATTGCCATCACAACAAATTAATTAAAAAAAATAGTTAAATTAAACTATATAGACAAGCTATGGACACTTATTTTAAATTATATAGGACAGTCAAATGTCATGTATTAAAATTATAAGATACAATAGGCCTAATTGTTCCTCGCAGGAAGAGAAAGCCTGAAATAAGTCTCCATTCACCAAAGTAATAGGCAATAAATTTCAATTTTAAAGCGCTTGCATTCTCACCCTTAGAGGAACATTACAATAAAAGGGTATCAATACTATAACACTTACGATAGTAAAATAGAATGTTGTAAATTTAACACGATGTAACTTATGTACATAGTACGTCATAAAGATTTTTAGTTACTACCAGGTGGAAGGCCAGTGGAGTGGACGACTCCTATGCTTACATTTGAACTAAAATTGTTTATTTGTAAAAAATAATAATAGGTATACAGATCACATAGGCTCTTTGATTTCTTATATTAACTGCATTCAAATTATAACTACTACATAGGTCATCCTATACTCGCGGAATATTTTAATTAGAGTTTTAATATGTTTGATTTAAGCAATAGAATTTAGTATCCATATTTTACTATAAATTTCTTTGTAATTTGTATATACTGTCTCATTCGCTGTTTAATTAATATATGTGATATTCATTACTATGTTGTTATAATTTTTGAAATATCATTTATTTATCTATATTGTGTATATTCTACATATCATCTACCTAAGCAGATGCCATCAAATCAGAGGCTTTATCACCCATAAGTATTCACTTTATGCAGTTAAAATATCCATTTATCAGTATTAGATAAGTAGGTAAGTAAGTACTTGTTTTTTCACGATAAACGGCAATATGTTTTAGAGATTTTGGGCAAACTCAACTATTCCGAATCCAATACAATTGCTTTGAGCATACTTTCGAGGGTATGAATATTTGAATACGGTTCTGATCTGTTTAAGAGCAGACATTTAATGTCCACTTAGATTAGATGCCCTTAGGTTGCCAGCCCCTCCACCTAGCGGTCGAATCAAACAAAATAAATTTACAAATAGGCATTTCAAGTGAACTCCTTCACTTAAAACTGTGTCACACGAAGTCCTGTTAACTCAATGCTTTTGTTCGAGGATGCTCGTGCCATATCTTGGAAGCAGGGAACCCTACCGTCTATACCTACTCCACGCCGCTTCACAACAATTTACTATAAGAGTATTTACTTGACAGATTTACTGCGGAATTTGCAAGGAACAGATATTACACAACATTGATACAATCCAGACTAACCTGGGGCCTTCAGGTTCACTACCTCCTTATTTAGCGAGATTCTATATCATTTAATGCTATTATTATCATACGGGGAAACTAATCTCCTATTTCAATTTCAAGGTGTCGATTGGGACATCGTTCCAATAAAATCTGCGCTTAATAGGGAGATAATGTACTATTTAGGGATATGGGAAAAATGAGGCCCCTGGTTGTTCGACTTCAATATATTTTTAGCAGAAGTAAATCGAGCTATGAAGCGATTGTATCATTAACTATCCCCGTTCTCCACGGTCGGCCTAAGCGAACCAAAATTTCAATAACCTATTACAAAATATTCCATAGTTACTTGGTTTGTCCTGATTGATACTAACGTAACTAGTAGAATATTTCAACTTATTGTACGAACCTAAAATAATCTTCGATTTTATTATGATGTTGTCTTCTGGAAGTCGTAGTTCTTCATATCACTGTTACGGAAAACCGATGAGATCCTGGAATGACACCAATATACAGTTTTCATAAACGTCGGTAGTCGTAGTCGTATTCAATTTGAATATATCACTGAGCTTTTCGGTGAAGGAAAACATCGTGAGGAAATCTGCACGCATCTGCGAAGCAATTGAAAGAGATGTGTGCAGGTTGGTCCCCAATCCGCACTGGGCCCACGTGGGGATGGGGACAATAGCCCAAACCCTCTCATGATGAGAGGAGGCTTGTGCCCAGCAGTGGGACGCAAATAGGCTGTAGTAGTAGTAGTATACGTACCTACCTACTACATTTTTCACCGAAATATTAAAATGAGGACTTTTTAGAAATCGTCATGTACACAGCAGTTTAGGTTAGGTAATACGTCAAAACAATGGACTTCATTCGTTATTAAGTTTACCTAAATGATACCGATATCGAGAAAACTAGACATATGTCTTACCTACTTAAAACATACGAAAGACACACTTATAAGAGAAAATTTAAAGGAATAGGAGAGAAGCAAACGTATTACTAAGAATTTAGTAGTAGATAACTTTTAAAAATAAAATCAAGTATCAATTAGCCTCGTGTTTAGGGGATTTTTATAATAGGTTGACTTGACCCATATTGAAACTAGCGTATCATCGAGTTGCAATGATCTGAACTGGAAAGGCATCAACTAACGCACCTGCGACACCTTAGTCCTTCTTTTCTCCGTCGTCAGGGTCCTTGAGCGTGTGCCACTGCGCGATGGGGCGCCGCGGGCTGGCCAGCATGTCGGACCAGTGGCGCAGCTCCGTGCCGGAGGCGTTGTAGCCAAGCACCACCTTCCCGATGGGCTCTGACGTGCCGATGCGGTCGTAGTCCACCACGGTTACCACTAGATTCACTTTCTGCCAACCAATATTGTCAATAATATAAAGAGAATTAAAAAATAGTATATTTTGATGCAAGTGCGAAGAGTTTGTCATTTTATCACGAGTCCCTAGTTATGTTGGCGCGAGCGAAAGGTTATCGAGTGCCGTCCGCGAACCGGGAGACGAGCTGTCGGTGGGCCTCCAAAAAGATGGAGCGACGACCTCGTGAAGGTCGCGGGAAACCGGTAGAAGAAAGTAGCACAGGACCGGTCTGAGTGGCGAGCCTCGGGGGAGGCCTATGTCCAGCAGTGGACGTCTTTCGGCTGAAATGATGATGATGATGAACGAAAGCCCGTGTTAACACTAGGGACGAGTGAAAATGACAACTTCGCACGTGTATCAAATGGTATTTTTTAATACATTTGCGAAAAAAAAAGAATAAAGCAATAAACGAACAGGATGAAGCTCAAAAAAACTTTAAGCACTAGTTCGTAAAAAACAACTTTAGGCACGCTCGCTCACTCCCTGTCAAAAAACAAAAAACGCTCGTTCGGAAATGACAAACTTTTTAAAACAAACAGTTAAACAGGTATCGAAATGTTTACTTTTTGAGCACCTGTATTAAAAACTAGGTACTTGTAGCATATGGAGCGCGCGTACTTATACAAAGTCTTAGGGTGAGTTGATTTAAACCGTCCGTTAAAGTTAACGTTAACGTTAAATATTTTACTATGGGATAAAATGACGTTTCTGTATGAAATGACAGCTCGGCGGCCATATTTAACGACCAGGAGTCCGTCAACTATGCATGAATCAACTCACCCTTAGTAGGTAAGTTAGTTAGGTTATTGCACGAGCAGTACGTGTCGCTGCTGGGATGATAGTTGGTATTAGTAAAACGCTCATCGCTGCCGCTGGCCGCACTAAGAAGTCATGGCTGAGCTGTTGGCGATGTAGGCGTAAAAATGACGACTTCCTCAGTGATTTTGAAGGTGATCTTTCGATCAGCGCGGCAGACGGCAGACGACAACAGCAGATAGACGAAGGCACAACGCGCTGGTCGAAAGTCTACCTTAACACATTCAAGTGTCGGCAATGAATAAAAGACCGTTTTGCGAATATTTCAGAGTCTCTACTAATAAATAAGTAATGATCAATGCAAAAAAAAATAGATGTTTGTATATTTAAGCGCTTAAATTTGTACAATAATGCTGTGCATCAATAAAATATTATGTAGATTAAGTACTGTCTGTAGCACAAAAATGTAATTTGGCTCAGCCCCTGTTCTACTATGAAGTATGAAATTACAATTTCAAAATAAAACTACACTACAAACAAAAGCAAAAATACTCGAATCAATAAACATTTTAACTAAAACAAAAGCTATCATTTACTTTTCCTCTCGCTAGAGGAAAACACTGTAATTAGAAAAAGTCGACACGAAAACTAATGTGGTGGTGATTTTAACAGTGATATCGTGTTAAATCTGTCACAAAAATTATCGATTCCCGTAGCACGTTAGCTAGCTGTTAGCTAGGTCACGCGACGCTGCGCCATTGATGATGATTTAGGTACCTAAACTAAAGTATAAATAAAAAAGGCAAGGGAAATTTACCTAGTACCTTATGATGATGTCACAAGTCTTCTAATGTGTCTCGTCTAGCAATGCAAAAACTAATTCGTCGTCTCCTACGGTATAAACCGCACAGGCCCTATCATACACGTTCCCGTAGGAATTTCCGGAAATTCTCTCTTAATAGAGCTTTCCTTCACTCTCAAAGGAATTAATGCCAATTTTAAGCTTTTTACGACCAGTAGTTAGCCCAGTAGTTGAACTGAGTAAGTCAGTTTTATATGCATTTAAATATATCTAAGACGTGTGATTATTAAGAGAAAATTCCAAGGAATCCCTGATATTTAGAATTTCATGTTGACAGAAAGTAGTTTTTTAATTTGCTTAAAATAGGCGTAGAATATCAGATTACAAGCAAACCTTAACGTTGTCATGCCATGTTCTAACTACTTGTCAGTCCAGTAACTTACCATGGTTATGGGTATATCGTATTAAAGAGGGTACAAATGTAAAGCTATGAATAGATGCAGAAGAAGAACGAGGGACTGGATTCCTTAAACCATAAGTAATTACAATTTGAAGTCACCAAATTGTAATGCAGTTACGAGGGGAGATTAGTTACACCACTTTTGAGGTATAGATTAGAGAGGCATATTCAAAGCCAAGCTGATTAGAAATACTAGGAAAATGATACCTTCATCTGAGACTGTGCGTTACAAGTAAAGGTAGACATTTTTGTAACAGTATGCCTAGAAAGCTTGGCCTTGAACCAAGGATTAGGTATGCAGGAATTGAGGAAAGTCGGAGGATTAAAGACATTCATCGCATAACAGGATATAGACACAGAACATGTAGGTCACTACACCAATCTAGCGAGCATCACAAACAGCGATAACACAAACAAAACATAATATGCACGTCAATTTTCCTTCTTATTGGTGGTGTAGAGACACACTGGATAACCATCAGGCTTTTCAGTCAAAATCAACATGAGATTGTAATTTTGTTGATTGTCCGGCGAGTGTTAATCATAACCAATTGCATTTTAAAAGTAACAGCCAATTTTTGTTTCCTTTGTGGATTGAAACGTTTTTGAAGAATTCGGTACAGTACACATTTGTAAAGTAATTGTGTTGGTTGAATATTTCTTTAAAAAAACAACGTGTAATTTAGCAACAAATGTAAACAAAAACGTTAGCTTTTGTTCAGTCCATGTTAGGAGTAGGATCGGCACGGATGCAAGTGGTGTGTGTATCCATTTCTCACAACAATTACACAACATCAAACAGCGCATGTTATACTTAGACAATTTTGGAATAAAGATTTTTTGCAATAATCTTCTAGGCCTATTCCCAGTTGTCTCCTGTGCGAAAAAATGCGAAAAATATACCCAATAAATATACGCACTCCGAACCACTGGGTCTTTTTCTCCAGTATTCTGGACATTGGGTATAGCGGACACTGGGAATGGGCCGATGCGTAAGCCTTTATTAAAATTGTCTGAGCTATAAGCGCCACGACATCGATCGTTTCAATCTCGGCTCGCACCTGTATTTGTTCGAATGGTACTTCAAAAGTAAATGACTCGTTGTAATAGGGATTCAGTGTGCATTTCTTGATGCTCGTTTTCTTCTTCTTGAGACGTTTGCCGTTTTGCATGAGTGCTATCTTTACGTACGGATCTGTTGCGGCGGCCGGACGATGCGGGATATGGAAAAGAAATATACACAATTTAGTAAAATGCTAATAACTTTAGGACATTCTGTAAACTTAATGCATATGTAAGGTGGAATGGCTAAATATGATAATGATGGGTGTAGGATGAATTAACGCCCACAAGAGTACTTAGGTATTTGATTAATTCAAGCGTTGGAGTGAGAATGAAGTAGTGTCACATATATCTATTCTAGGATGTTGATTTCTCTGATTATGACATAAAAAGTGTAGCAATATTATATTAAACATGCTTAAAATTAATGAAAATTGTATAAATGTAGTCTACTTAGGATAATCAGGTAAGCGATTACTTAGGAAATCACAATAAACTTTAATTGTTACCCTAAAACTCCTGTGGAAGACAAATTGTTATCAGTGTTCGCTTGTGTTATAAACATATAAATAAATACCTACGATGGATATAATACAAATACAAACACACAAGATACAAAGTCATTACCTGATAGGCCACCGACGTCCATTTTCTTCAAGTTCTTGGCTTCGAGAATAACCACTGTGAGCTTTCCGGCCGTCGGCACATATCGCAACGAGAAACAAATGTCTCCCAACTTGTTGTCCTGTAAAACGAGTCGACGGTAATTCAGGGTTATCATATAGGACACAAAATATTAACGCTGTGTTATGAAACTGTTTACTGTTCTGTTGTAAAAGGAAATCAATAGGTACGAATCTTTATAAGAATAATGTCAAACCTTGATTACTTAATTTATTTTCAATTTCGAAGTAATTAAAATCATGTAAGATATTTTAATGTAAATCAATATCTTAATATTGTCTTCTGTGTATTTTTAATCAAAACGCTTCTGTCTCATTTTGAGTAGAAAATCACTGTTCATTTCCTTTATCATCCTAAATACCAGTTAATTAGCAAATATTGACTTGTTTTTGATGATAAAAGAAATGGAGTTTGTAACGTACCTATACACATGATTGTTTTGAATTATCTGTCGACAAATTGGGTAAATTTGGATGTATGGAAGACACACTAAGGGAGAGTAGGATGTATTTCAGCGTCCAGAGAGGTTTGAAAAGCTCTTTGAAAACAAGGGTTCATACACGCGGCATAGGGCGGGGCTCAACCGGTACAAAAAAAACGGAACATAACATTAGCTTCTTTTAGTCACCTAAGAAGCGCATTAATCATGTTTATTTTATCGATACAGATTTTCAGACGTATTACAGTTTGCTTTAATTCTTCGGTAAAGAATTCCTGTACGCTCGTCACTGTCTACATAATTTATTTGCTCGCATCGTACCTACAAATACGTGCTCTGCGTGAACTCCGAGCCACCATTTTTTGTTTTCTACTTACAAATTGACATTTATTGTTCCATAAAATAACCTAAGTACTCTATCATTTATGCTGCTTCTATTTTCCCTTCACTTTTTCTTTATAAAACTAGGGAACAATATTGTGTGATTTTGGAAGAACACTTAATTACTTCTTTCTCAGAAGCCATTTTTAAATATTACTTGCTTTGCAAGCGCTAAATACCATTCTATTTATTTGACGATAAATGCAGGAGAAAATCGAGATCTAGGCTTAATGTTATATGTAGATGACTTTATTATTTGCTAGACGGCTAAGGGAAGTATTATTTAGTACAAATACAGATGTCAAGAAGCCTCCAAAAAAATGCTTATATTCCTTCGCACGTTGAATTAAAGCAAAACTCGGGTTATAAAATTTGTTAGGTATTACGTACTGAAATCTGTATCGAGGTCGTGCTTTTGTTAAACGGGTCGTGGGCAGTTGAGATGTAGCCTCGACATTGTTGCAACTAGTGAGACACGTACTTGACGAACACTCATTGCGTTACATAATAACGTTTTGGCACATAAATTCATCTAAGGTATACAAAAAAATACATATATTATTTTATCATACTCAGGGCTCTATGACAAAACACAAAACACCAATCAGAGCATACATGAAGCAGGGAATCCGCTGAAATTATAAATAACATCTGTGAAGGATCATTATTACGATCTGTTGCCGAAATGAAGCCAATTGTTGTTTTTGTAACACCCAGCTCAGATCAAAAAGACCTAGCATGACCTACACCTCGTATTCCCTATAAAAACTTGGACGACCTTGCTGTTGACTAATCTATAAAAGAGACTAGCCATTTTAGAAACAGATCGCAACTCTCTAAGTCGAAACATACATAAATACATATATTACCTACAACACATATATATTATACTGAAGAAAGAAACATTCCAGGATGTATAATATTATTTCAAGTCGTGAGCGCTTTAGAAAAAGCTATCTCTAACACTTACATCATCATTTGTTTCTTCCTCAAGTATAAGAATAAGTACTAGGCACACATACTTGTATTTATTATGTATTAGCACATAAATAGGTAGGTATATCTAATACGCATACGTTTAGAACAGCAGTGGAGTGGTCCAACTATCACCAAAAGCCTGTTGAAGATCGCCATACGTATTCGCAAATAATAACTAAAGTACTTATTATAGTTACTCCAAGTAAAGTTATTTTTAATATATTATAAACATTAAATGCTGCTGAAGCATTTGCGAGTACGGCTGACTGAGATAAACGTGAAATGAGGACTGGAAGTTATATCATCCAATAGAAATATCAATAATTTTATATACTACTAAGTGCACCGTCCCCAATTTGTAAGAAATGATAAACATTAGGATAAGTAGATAAGTAGTTGAAATCTTCACACGGAATATTAATTGTTTTAATGGGGAAGATAATTAATGAAAAAAGGCTTAAACAGTATCGATGATAAAACTTCTGCCCTCATCAAGTCACCACATCATGCATATCATTACTTATATAAAGGTTGGTAGCATTGTGTAAGGCATGAGTCTTCTTGCGTTGGTTAGAATGGACCTGTAACATATTTGCATAATAGTTTAGATTCATTATTCTCACTTTGTATAACTTACTATAAATGTTCAAGTATAAAATGGAGAAGAATTCGAAATAAATAATTTAAAAACATCACCAACATGTTCATTGTTTGCACATGTTGTTTGTTTTGAAATCAACATTATTTGTGACAACTCAGAGATAAAACAATTCTTTGTCTTAAAAAAATACAAGATCAATTTTGGGAAGTTGAAGGTGTGTGTGAAAGCGATATACTGAATACCATCAACAACATAGCCAATTACTGAAGTACTGTATAGCCAATTTCATCTAATACTGCTTGCCATTTCGCGTGAACTTGTAATTTAGACAAAACATTCACTTAAATTTTGGTAACAATGAACTGACATCCATGTCATATGTAGACGACTTTACAATTTACAGCAACGCCAAACCGTAACGTGAAGTTAAGATGCAACGTCACGTAAATCGGCAAGACAGAACACGGGTACAATAACAGATGACGGACATGCAACATTCCCCAGCCGCAGTATAAAACCAAAATAAAGTGTTGGATGGAACAAATGAAAGTTACAAATAAAATGGTACGACAGGTGATATCAGGTAGGTAAATCTTACATAATTATAGGTGTGGATCAATTGTAGGTAACCTACAACCCTACGGCAGAACGCCGGCCGCCCCGACGCACTTCCACTGAGCGTCACCAATATATACAAAACTCATGTATTTATACTATCCGTGTCCTAATAACTCCAAATATCTTGATGTGTCTCAAAAAAATACTTACGTGAATGATCATTTCGGTTTGAAGCGGCATGCAAGATTGTTCAGGACACAATCAAACACAGCCAAGCAGAGCAGAGAAAATATGGAGAAAAAGAGAAAAACCAAGTAAATACATTTCTGCTGTTGAAATTAATTTTATCAGAAAAATAAATGACGAATCAATCCACGACGAGGTGCCTTGACTTTTCAGTGACAGTTTTAGAAAAAGTGAATCTATAGGCATATAAACATTATGTCGAATTATAGATGCTTATTGAAGTAAGATAGCTCTGTCAAGGTCCCTCTTATCAAAAAAGTGCAGTAAGATTTCAAAAAATGTAGGTCATTCCTTCCATGAGTATGCTGAAGGATTCTTAATATAAATAAACAAATTTAAAACAATATTTCAAATCATACTCATGAAATGTATGTCATAATCATAAATATTGCCTTTCTGTCAAAACGCAATTGTTTAAATGTGTTTTGGCAGTATAGCCTAATCTAAGAAAAAAATAAAATAGTCTCGGTTGCTCTCCGTATGTAGGTATACTGATGTACCTTGTATAGACAACCTTATTCCTAAGAGGTGTAAGGCTAAATCTGGCAGAGTATGTGTGCTAAAATGTCGCTATTCCTGTCCTACATCAGAGGTGGCTGTTGATGTGACCTGGGTGTAGTGGTTAACGTCGTTAACCTGACCAATCAGATTTTCCTTTTCTTATCATGAAATAATGTACCTAACAGAAACATGAACACAGAAGTATAATTGCCGCCCATCTTTTTGTAGTAGGATGCACATATCTGCATTGTTCAACCATCTAGATAATAGTTTCTAAAAGCTCAAATCAAAGAAGAATATGTTCCCCTTTGTAGCTGGAACCATATTCCACGGTAGAAAATTCAGTTTTACGGAACCTAATCTGTAAATATAGAAAACAGCGATGATTACTTGTAAGATCTGCGGGCTCGTTGTGAATGCCAATTGTATTGCTATCCACAAGACAATCGGTACTTTTTCTGTACTTAAATGAATCTTCTATGCGTTACTATCGTAAAAGTATTTAGTGTCAGTCCAAACATGGTCCAAACAAGTGACGCATTTACAATGAGCCCGCTGGTAGAATTTTATCTTTCGGTATAAGAATTGTAAACTGACCCAACTTCACGTCAAGTTCTATTGGGTTGTTGAGATTGGAGACTTGTAAAGATACAAGTTCGATTGAAATCAATACAGTTTGGTTGTGTTATGTCCGCACCTGCCCTCCTTCGCCTTCGACGCTCTGCAGCTCGCGCCACTCCTCGATGGTCTGGGCCAAGTCCACCTGACACAGTGGTACCTTCACCTCGCCGATCTGGTCGTGCTTGGAGAATCGGTCGAAGTCGAAGATGGCGAACACAAGGGTTTTGTTCATCGCGTCGGCGTACGGCACGCTCTGGACAGAAATAGACCGGTTTAGGGACCGAGTGCTCGTTATCGGAGACTTATGAGAGTTATGATTATGAGCGTCGGCGTTCGACGCCCACGCGTGACTTGAAATATAATCAGCCTTAGGTCCATCTACAAAAATATAGGTACAAATATTACCTTAAAGACGAAAGTTTCGTTGAAAATGGGACTCAAAGTTTTCCGATGGACCTTAGTCTCGAACTTCTTCTTCTTGTCTGGAAGAAGGTAGACCTTGACGTAGGGGTCGGATGTGCCCCCCATGTCGAGGGCGGGGAGGTCTTCCGCCTTGATGACAGTCACGGAAAGACTGTTACTGTTAAAATCGTATTCCAGCTGAAAACGGTAAATATTGTTAAAGGAAACGCTGCAAAAGAAGAAACAATAGATACTACTACTAATATTATAAAGGCGAAAGTTTGTTTGGATGGATGTATGGATGGATGTTTGTTCCTCTTTCACGCAAAAACTACTAAACGGATTTTAATGAAACTTTACAGTAATGTAGCTTATAGATCAGAATAACACATAGGCTACTTTTTATCCTGGAAAAACGTATAGTTCCCGCGGGAACGCGATAACCGAATTCCACGCGGGCGAAGTCGCGGGCAGAAGCTAGTTAATACTAAATTTGTACAAAAACCATAAGGAAAAATGTTGTTGTAAATAAGAAAACTGTCAATGAATTATAACTCTATTAAGATAACGAAAATAATATCTTATGACAAAAAAGTTCATATGGATCTAAATACGAAATAATGCTAAATATCATTCAATTTATGAGATGATACTAATCGATTGTAAATAAAATCTCAATGAACGGACTTAGAAAACTAAGAGTAAAATTTAGATATGATACAGACTTTAAAAATGTTATGTATGCAACAATCTATATGCAACATACCACACGGGTCTCCGCGACGCTCACAATCCTTATGATCAAGGCATCAAACGGTGATTCGGTCGTAACGCACCTTGTACAGTAGTTTCCCTAGCTTCTGCTCTTCCTTCTTGGAGTCGCCGTCGTCGGGTTCCTCTGCGTTCTCAGTCAGCTCCTCCATGTCAGGCTGCACCTACATGCACGTCCCGCGGCAAATTTCACATGAAAACCACATTTCTTATAAATAAAATGGACCTTTCTCTCCGTGCGCGTCAACAGTGATGGAGTCCTAGTGATAGAGAAAGGACCATGGGCAGCTTTGTATGGAGCCTATGCTAAAAAACAAAAGTGATGAGTTTGAAGTCATTGAATAGGTCTCTAAATCTAACCTCGGACCCCAAGTTGAATTCCGTTGCAGAATTGAGATATTGGTATGAAAAAAGCCGTGGTAGCCTATATAGTGGTTTGACTTTCCGCCTCATGCAGAGGGTCTGGTTCGGGTTAAGTATGTGCAATATTAGATTTGAATTTACCACCTTGGAATTCGAGTGGGCGCTTCTAGAACGAAATGAAGTAAATTTAAAGACCTGCTTAATTACTTAACTTACTCTCAGTTGTGTTGATTTTTAGCCCATTTTGACTCATGGTCCTTTCTAGTAAGAGTCCAATCCAAAGAATACTTTTTTTATGTGACCTTTGGCTTATAAAAGTAATCGAACCGGTCTGTTCGTTGGATTAGTTTTAGTGTAAAATAATAGAATAGGTACGAAAATTAATGGTAGAATTAAAAAGGTTATTTTTAAAGTATTTTTGAGGGATCGGATTTCAAAAAATCTTTTCAGAGTTGGTTGGTTTATATCTAAGCACACATAATATCTAAATAATGTATTATGAACCGGATCATCACCTTTTAACATTACACCTTCATGTTTCTATAAAATAAAATGAAAAGTTTGACTAGTAGTAGGTTTCAGTAAAAGTTACAACAAAATTTATGGAAATAATAACGTAACTCTGAGCAAACATAAACAGGGATATTCTTGAGGTAATGCAAGTTTATTTATTTCGTGATATTAAAGAAAATGTTAAGATACTTTGCAACGGTTTACGCTCACAACAGCTCAGTCCTTTCTTCTTATGAATAAAATAAAGCTGTTCAGTTCGTAAATCCAATCTTAAGTATTCTGTTAAAAGTAAAGATTTGAGCACGATTTTATGCGTTAACGTTAGCATTGTAGATCTGGAGTTAATTCTTAAAAAGGATCGTCTTTGTAGCAGAAAATCGTTGCAAAATATCAAGGTTTAATGCGGAGTGTGCTCGACATTGATTTAGCGTGTCAATGTTTAACGAAGAAAACAATTTGTAATGTCTCTCTTCATTCATGATTCATTCTATCAATGTCTTATTATAATGAGGAATATCATGGACATAAATACTCAGAACTAAAATATTCGTGATGTAAATATTGTAAGTAAATAATCAATTATTACATTCTTGGTGTAGATAGATACCAAGTGGCAACCCATTGTAAGGTTTCCCTAATCCCCCTTAAACCTACCGATAATGCATTTGGTTCAGACGGGATTTACCTTCTCCTTGTACGCTGAGCCGATCAACTGGACGGATTTGAGGTCGACGACCCCCTTCATCCCCTTCTTGCCATCTTTGGAGCGCCGCTTGCGGAAGCATCGCCTGATGCAGCAGAAACAGACGCCCAGCACAACCACGGCTACGCCTGGTTTGGGGAGATCATTTTTTAGGCCCACATACATCGATCAGCGATACCAAAGTGTCTGCAAAAATGCTTGCAAATGCAAGTTATCTACTAAGATTTTAGTTGTAATATTCGACCGCAATTGCGACCAACTACTGCATCGCTCTGGATATTATTTATTTTCCGCGCGTACTAAGTCACGGGTAGAAACAAGACGAGTATACATATATTTTTGACGCTACAAAATTGATGTATTTAAAAGTCAACGAAGATGCAATAAAATAAAAGCGATGGGAGAATATTTGATTAAGAATTTTAGAACAAGAAGAATATTTATAGAATAAGAATCTAAGCAGGTCGTCGATATACGTACCTATCTTAATGGCTGCTTTAGTTTTTATCGACCCAGCCTATTGTGTAAAGACTCAGAAAAAGTTCGAATTATAAAAGAAATCTATTTGATGAACACGAAAGTTGTAGATTTTGTCTGGAGGTCCTTCCTCCTACGACTGAGGAGAGGTCAAAGAGTTCGTGGTCATATTCATGGTGTTCTCGGTGTCTCTGCATCGTTGTTGGGACTTTTCCCAATGGTCGCAGCTTTAGCTATGATTTTAGTAGTACCACAAAAACTGAAAATTATGGGCGTAAGTTCATCATCATCATCATTTCAGCCGAAAGACGTCCACTGCTGGCTCCACGGCTGCCGCCCCCAAGGCTCGCCACTCAGACCGGTCCTGTTCTACTTGCTTCCTCTGGATTTCCGCGACCTTCACGAGGTCGTCGCTCCGTCTTGTTTAAGCGTAAGTTAATTCGTTTGTAATATTTTGGTTTCATCAACTTACCGACGAGGATGGCGACCAGCTGCCACGTCTCCAGGTTCATCTTGCGGGCGATCTCGGCGGTCTTTTCGCCGATCGTCTCCTGGGTGGTCGAGGAGGTCGGCAGAGCGGGCTCCAGCGTGCTCCCCATGGCTGGAACGGAGTACACGGTTATTTATGAAGACTCCACGGGAACATACGGACTAAGGTAACGGCACAAGGAACAAGGCTCCAGTGATTAACACTCGAACACTTTTTTAAACTTTTTATTGTACTAACAAAAACTGCAGTGTACAAAAGGCGGACTTAATGCTACAAGCAAACGTGGACATTTAATCAAAGATGACGTGTCCACGTCCGATCTTAGGTGTTTCCAAGACTGGCCATTATCCTACGTATATCATAAAACTGTAAGGTTGATTGAAGGAAAACAAAATTAGTCAAAGTCTACTTGATATTTCAATAGGAGCTCCTTAGCTTGGATAATAAAGGAGTACAGCAAGAACATTTTTGAAAATTGAATTTGTATTCAGTCTTTTTTTAATATGAAAGGTGAGTTAACAGAGGAATATCTCACATGAGCTCTCGGGTACCGGAGTTGTGCCTTCCGTGGAGGTCTCGGGCGCCTCGCGACGCCATCGCTGCAGCAGCCCCAGGAGAGGCGACATCACTGAAACAAACAGAAGGACCAACTTAGCACGGCTTTCGGACCCTTGGATACTAAGACCCCGGTTCCTGTATCCACAAAACGCCTCGTTTTGGCTACGGATGGGTAAAATTTGACATTCGCTCCAGAGAATCTGTCAAATTTCAACCATCAGTAGCCCAAAAGGAGGCGCTTTGTGGATATACGTAGAAGCAAGGGACCAATATATCCGTCATTATGTTGCTACATGTTTACGGCTAGGATTTTTTGAAAGGCTTTCTTTTAATGTTACACAAGTCACTTCTTCTAGTCAGCTGTGAGTATTTACAAAGAGCTAGTAATAATATAAGTAGTAGTATAGTAGGCTAGATAATCGATATGCAGTTCTTTTTTAGTTAAATGCAAACATCGTTTGTTGCCACATAAGTAAATCTTCTATTAAGTACATCAATTCGGGTAAATCCTTAAATCGACAATTCGAGATCTAAACCATTAAGTTTCTTGGTTTGGTCAACCCATTTATTTTTTACACTCTGCTCTATTGTAACATCAAACAAGGTAATCGTTGCATTTTCAGCGAGAAAATGTTGAAACCTTTCATATACTATTTTAACTCTTTCTATAAGTACTTACGTATTAAGATTGTTGTTACCGAGCAAATACTTGCTTTTATCGAGTTCCATGCCAATTCTTTGCGAGCGAACGATTTCCTGAACCATTGCCAGTTTTGTAGGCATTGAAATAAATGTTGTAGGAGTCAACGGATCAGATGCACGGAGAGTGCCATCCGATTGGGTCGTATTGTAGCCACATTTACCTACCAGTGACCCCAAATCTCTAAGTAAGATTAAAGTTTTCAAATAATCCCGAGAACGTGATTGTAAAATTCTTTGAGCGTAGGTCTAGGTAATCTGAAGACGAGTTGAGAGCAATCATCCCCATAAAACGCTCCAGGGCCAACTCGAGGGGGGCTTTTTGATTAGGCTTAAGCTAATTTTAATTTTTATTTTGTTTACTGTTGTATCTTTTTTTTTTCTTAAATAAAGTCACATTTTGAGAAATAAAACGCTAGAGTAAGTATTTGTCGACTTGGCATGCTTTAAATTTACTGCGACCTAGTTTTTGAACCGTCTCCATCAGAGGGTTTTCGTTTTGGCATTAAAATATTAATGTCATGTACACCTAATACAATTGTGTAATAAATAAATGTAAATGTATTATTTTTATCACTGCGATCTCATGCACAACACAATACTCTCAAAAATATTCGAGTATAATGGCTGCAGCCTTCGTTTTCGCTATAGGTATCTTTATAAACAGTGCATAACATGTACAGTATTAGAGATTCCTAAACCGACATATGACAGCTTGTAGGCCCAGCTGTCATATTCGAAGTCTTTAAATAGGGATCTCGCTCTTCCCTATAGGATCGCTCACGCGTCGCGTGAACTTATTATATACCTACTAAAATAGCTTTAAGGTAACATGTATTTGTAACTAACCTTTATATGGACATATGTCCGAAATAAATGATTTATTATTATTATTATTACTAAGCAGCTAGATTTAAAGTTCAACTTGAGGCGTGATCCTATAGGGAAAAGCGAGATCCCTATTTTAAGACTTCGCATAGAGCCCCTGGAGACCCCAATAGAATCTAAAAACGTATTACTCATATAAATGAAACAACTTATGACATTTAATACCTCGTAATTAGAGATAAATACAAAAGAAGTCTCGGATGACATTATTCGCTCCAGATGTAGGTGTACTTAATGCAATGCATATAAATACGCTGCAGTGACAGAACACTTCACTGGTGTCCCGTCATATTTGGCCATATGACATGCTGCGATCGCTTTCATACCCCCCACAACTGACTTTGCACAGAGCGAATAGCACGACACAATTCAGAAAGCGCGCGACAAAGCACTTAACCCTTTGACGCAGAGTCTATTTTTGCTTAATCCACGCGTCTTCTAAGTTGCGTAAACCCGGGTTAAGAAGTACGGTGGCCTGTTTCCGAGTCTATGCGAATATAGGTAGAGCGGCTAATAATATCCCCGACTCGCATACCAGGCCGGGTGTCGACCTTACGTCTTCGACTCTGGAGCCTGGAGAGGTCACAGCCTTTAGTGTATGGTTGCTTATTTTTCCAGGAATGTGCTTAAGTATTCTTCATTCAAAAGGTATCAAACTGTACCTAAAGATCCACGTCACATTCTGTTTGTTCTATTTACAAAATGCGCTACGAAGGCGTTTGATGCTAGAGTTATGTGACGTAAACGACACCGCTACGCCGTAGCAGTCTTCGTAGCTCTACGAGCCGCTACGGAGATTGTAATGTGACATGAGAAATATGTATAAGTACCGGGGACAATGCGATTTTTTGTAGCAATGCAGTCGCGTGATTTATAAACCTTTTTAACCGAATGAAGGAAGAGGTTTTCATTTCATCTATGTTTTTTTTTTATTTATATGTATGTTCCTTGATTACTCCGGCAATTCTGTATTTGGGCAAAATTTTAATTTGGGTTAGTTCCAATGGAAATGAGGAAACTCCTAAAAATGTGTTAGCACATGTATTTATGATTTTGGCATCAATTGCAAAGACTACTTACAGTGAGACTTATTACGTCCTGTTGCATGAGCATGTTTGGAAACTGTAGCCTAATAATAATAAAAAAAACCGACTTCAAACTCTGACGGCCTGCGAAGTCGCTGTCAAGTGAACGTACCCAAAACTGATAACAATCTTATTTTGAATATTGTTTTAACTGTTTTTATCTTTTTCAACTTTTTTCACGTGGAAAAAGAACAAATACGAATGTATAAAATGACTAGGTATATATTTGACTTTTCGGTGTTTTTACAAATAAACGCCTTACATTGTCAATAAAATAATAATGATTCACACTACGGTTTAAGCGTTCACTGCCTGCGCTATGCTATTCTGAAAACGATGCACAAATTGTTCAGTAGGTACCCATCAGAACCTAGCAAAATACAATTTAACAAAGAGAGTTAAAACCCATAGCTTTTTTACCTACCACTGAGTCACGGCTGAGTCGTTAGCATTTTTTATGTATTCACCGATTTGAATCCATTTGGCAAAGGTTGCATGCCAGATTTCATCCCCAATTATAAAAGGATATATTTCGATCAATTTGATTTCCTAGGGTCAATATTTATTGTGGAACACATAGCGTAAATGAAGAAAAAGAGTGGTCAGCACACAAACAACTTTGAACCCTAGTAATTTCTTAGTTTCTTTCCAAATTTAACTATGAATTCTACTTACTAAGATCTACTCTTCAACTAGGAACTTGTTTTTTCGGATACTTAAAAATTGAAGTATCAATAATATCGTTTGCAGCCGTGGTGGACTAGTGGTTTGACCTACCGCCTCTCATGCAGAGGGTCGCGGGTTCAAATCCGGCTCGCACCTCTGAAATTATTTATGTGGGCAATTTGAATTTACCACTGAGCTTTTCGGTGAAGGAAAACATCGTGAGGAAACCTGCATGCATCTGCGAAGTAATTCAAGGATGTGTGTGAAGTCCCCAATCCGTACTGGGCCTGCGTGGGGACTATAACCCAACTCTATCTCGTGATGAGAGGAGGCCTGGACCCAGCAGTGGGCCGTAAATAGGCTGTTGTAGTAGTTGTAATATCGTTTAAACTCTAGTAAATAGGTAAAACAAGCAGAGGTTTGGATGTATCCAGAATGCTTAACCAACATAAGTATTTCAATATACGTGACCCTTGATATTGTGTACGTATAGACGGAGCTAAAAATAAAACGTGTGGGCGTACGAAGTTCAAAACAAATTCCAGGAGAGTCAGTGACCAAAAATTACTATTGAAAATAAATTGGATGCTATTCTGATTTCAATTACTAAAGTAATTTGGTATAGGTGAAAAATGACAACGAACTTGATTTATTTATCTTTAGACAGGAATAACATTCCGTATCATGAGAAAAAATATCAGAATTTTCCGTGTATAGTATCATCGGGAACGCAAATTCTACGACTACGCGGGACGAAGTCACGGGCATGTGTTAAGATAAAATTGACGGTAGCCCACAGTCTTCAAAGTGAGATTAAAAACTGACGGGTAGGTTAGGTTAGTTATGCGTTAGATTATAAACTAGGGGGTTGCTCAATAGCCGTCGTCCAAGATGGTTGACGTTTGTTGAGCTTCCCCATTTTTACTTGATTTATCTTTTATACCGTACATTTATCATTATTACCGTACACTGCTCGGCCTGTAGGCCAATTACTTGACACTGGCGAAATTGTCTTGCACATAGACAGAAGCCATTATTTAAAGAGAAGAAGAAGATTATAAACTAACTGAAGTTTACAGTTTACGGTGACATACACACTCGTAACCTCTACAATTAGGTACAATTAGTATATTACATATTTTTCTTTCGATTGAGTGAAGGTTTTATCCTGTATCGGGTTCATCTTTTATTCCGATACCGGTCACTCCTCCGAAAAAACTAACTAAAGGCCTGAAAATAAACTAACTAAAACTTCAAAGGCATTTCAGATCGATTATTGGTTTAGGCCGAATAACGAATATCTAGCGAAATTTCCCAGTTTTTGTTATCATTTGAACCTTACACGTTAAGAATAAGGTATGTATGTTTCGCTTCTGCGCTAAAAGTGCACAGTGATCGGACTAATTTAAGTCGTCCAACGTTTTGATCGAAGAACTATTTAGCTATGTATTCGTATCGATATATTGAAAGTATTTGCAAAGAATCAGTTTTCAAACAAATGTCTTCGACATTTAGCATTTGTAATTTGTTCAATACGTAGTAAAACTGTTTATGACAGCGAGAACATCGATTGTATAAGGATTACGGCGTTTACAGCACTTATATGTCTTCATAGTAGTAAATAAACAGTAGTTTCCGCCCCAAGAAACCGAGGTATGGTTCCAAATTAATTTATCGCTCGATCACCTAAGAAAGTATATAATATACCTACTCGTATACACATATGAGCTGTGTAGTACACCTATGTACTTACGAAAAAGGCTGTCATATATACGTTGAAGGTATGACCCATGCATCATGTGGTACCTATTTTAGGCAGGTGAATTCTACAGTTAAATTGTTATAGCTACGCCACCAGAATGGTGTCAATCTCGATAAGTGACCGTACAAGATTGGCTGAGCAATTTCAGGACTTGTTTCTCAATTTTCAGAGTACTGACCTTTGTTTTGGATCCCCAGTCGCGTCTGGCCTGTCGCTAGCAATCAATTCCTAGTTGATCCACTGTTAACACTGGTTAAGAACATTTCTGTCGAATAGGGTATTCGAGTGAAGGCTCTGGTCGGTACTGAGCGGAATGGCGGAGGTGCGCGCGTCGACGATCGATGCCGCTGCGCGCCGGCCGCTATCCCGCGCCGCTAACCCACGACGTTTACGTCACACAATGCGTACATTGAAGAGTGTGCTAGCCGATGAATGGTCCTGCCCGCTGCCTCAGCAGCGATCCAACCTTAATCACAAACCACACCGATCCCTAGACCTTGCCTGCCTGAAACACAGGGTGTAGCTCTCGAAATTAAAGCGGAATAAAGCTAGACGGAAGGTCTTATTTTCAGGCCGTGCCGTTTATTCTCAGGAAATGGAATTGGCGTAATCGTTTTTGTATAACGTAAATCTGATTTGATAAAGAAGCCAATGCAAATTAAAAAGTAATGTACACATTTTTCAAAACATGAACAAATGTATGCATATGTACATAATAAAAACCAATTTAAATGCGTAGTGGTGTCACCTACACCGTTTCTCGTGCAGAGAATCGTAGGTTCTAAGCTTGGTTCGTACTTACGTCATAATGTTAGGTGCCTATATGCGAAACTCGATCAGTATCGTACTTATATTTAAATGGCCATAGTGGGACTTAATTGACTGTTGTTGGTCGCGGTGAACGAAGCAAGAATCTACATATTTTATTTAATACATTGTTCAAGTATGAAGTAGTTGCCACATTTAATAAAATTGTTTTTTTCATATTTTAATAAAAGAAGTCTTCCAAAACCAAGAAAGCATCAAGCGTTAGTAGGTATTCCGTCAGGGAAAACCGACTTGTTACAGTGCGCTTAGCAAAGTTAGGAGTCCAATTAGGAGTTTAGGACATGTCGCTCGCAGTTTTAACATCACTAAGTACCTGAGTCATACACATTTTTTAGTATGAGTTAAGGTTACAAATATTTCCTGTGAACAGCCCAAAGTTTTAAAGCCTAATTTCTTGCTGGGTCTTTACATACATGTACATAGGAATCCTCTCTTGTAACTTGTATGATAAAAACATAAGTTATGTATACCCAAGCCGTTAACTATTGCATTGTCCACAGGAAAGGTCTTGTTTTCCTGTTTTCGCGTTCCGTGTATGACCCACCTACGTGTTGTAAAGCTTTAGTGCAGGTACTTTAATAAGCTTTTAGCATTTTTTTAAATATAAAGCGACAATGGGAAGGTTTTAATAGTAGATACATTACAGACCTAGGGTGGTGAATTCGTAAATGTCCCAGATCGCATATTTATGGCCCTCACCTTCGGTTCGGGCCATAAATATGCGATCTGGGGCTTTATGAATTACCGCCCGTGGTTTGTCAAAAGTTTTGGGTCTGCGCGTAACGGGCAGAAAATCCCACTTTACGGCCAAGGGTGATGTAATAAGTATTTAATTCTATAATAGCAATTCCAATAATAGCACTATCATGTCCAATCCCGCTAGGGTCAAATTTTGTGTGACGAGCACGATTGTTTGTACCCTAGTCACAATTTATATCGTAGTTTATCACTCATAGTACCTACAAGCTAGTTAGGGTCTACGTCAATACGTGTGAAATGTCCCAAGATATTTATTTATTAAATGGTCTCAAAAGTCAAGGAAAAAACTACAATAACATGAAATGAAACGTTTGGCACGCGTGAGAGGTTAAAATTAAGTTCCAACTACCCCTTACGGACCGGATTTCACGGTTTTACAAGATTTACTCCCTCCCAGGGGTGAAACTCAACTCGCGGGATCTCTCTCTCTCTCGGAGATCGTCCTAATACAACGTGACTACGCGATGGTCGGAAGTTTGTGCGAATTTTACTCGCGCGAACGCGCAATCAAACTTATCTAACTACCAACTAGATTCTAGACATTTGCGTAATCGCCACCACCCACACGCCAGCAACCACGCGATGGTTGCATCGCCGTGCGTGACCGTCAAGATAGCGTACACCGTAACGATATCCAGGATCTGATTATACAAATAAATATATAGAATATCTAGGTTGACTTTTCGAAATATAAATGTTCACGGTGTACGCTACCGAGCGTCAAGCTGGCGTACACCGCGTGGATCTCTGGAACGGCTTTGTTCTCGGGAATGATTTATAGCTCAAAAATAGTACCCAAATAGTACATCACCTACTCACGCGCATCGCATAATCGCGTAGTCGCGTTGTATTAAGACGATCCCTCAAGCTCTTAGTGTGGAAGGAAAGGGACGGTGTTAAGAGATTTAAATGGCGATTTTATATGTGAATTAACAGTTATGATGAGCTGATGTTACAACGATGATGATTGGAATAAAACTGTGAAACATGTTCATGAAAATGTGATTGCAGAATGTAGAACTATTAAATATTATGTGCTAAGGAGACTGTCCATAAACTCAAGTATCAAAAACCGAATCTAAATCGGTGCATCCTTTGTGGAGCTACAAAGCCATAGACAGACACACAGATATACATATATACTCTTTTTTGTGGTCGGGGTTAAAAACCTTGGAAGGTTTTAAATCTTGCATTAATTAAGAGAATCATTAAGTTACTGATCTTTCTACAATCATCTGTGGTATTGCGTTTGGTCATTGGTTTCCGACGCTGAAAGCGACCAATAGGTAGTTATTCTATTCTAATTAACTATTTCAGGACCGTTTGAATGGTTCAGTTGCAGTGCTATAAATAGAAGGTTCCTGAGAAGGTCTCCGCGTCTTGGAGGCTTCGTCGCGACGTCGCCGCCGCCCACGCTGTCTCCCTGTACAGGGTGATATTGGAATATGGGGAAAATATTCAAATATTTTGGGGTGGCAGGATGCTGGTGTTAGGTCCGTGTTGCTTGTGGCCCGGTAAGTAACCGGTGAAATTACTGGCACAGGCATTCCATCTTAGGCCTCAGGGTAGGCAACGCATAAGAGATTTCGGTGTCCATAGGCCGCAGTGACCGCTTACCATCAGGTGTCCTGTGTTAATAATTAAGAAAATCACGCATGTTTAAGTTAGCATGGTTCGGGAAGTTTCGCAGTGAAATCAAAAGTCAAAAAGTCTTGATGAGTTGACTTAGGGTACGGAACTGAGACGTGACCGCTAGCGCTTATAATAAAGTCACCTAAAGGAGTAGTTTATTATGGTCCTAAAATTTACAGATTCCTTCGCTATTCATATTTATATCCTCCATCATGATTTACTAGGTATACCTACTACTACTAAAGCCTATTTGCGTCCCACTGCTGGGCACAGGCTCCACTCCTCCTCTATACCTAACGTAGAAAAAAAATACAGAATTTCTAAAACCACAACGTACGTATTTATTTGTATTGCAGTTTACGTGAGGATGTCTGATTTTTTAATGTTAATTAACCAAGCTGTTGAAATTTTCTAGTGCGCTAGCGTACCTACACCCTGTATACCCAATACACAGACGGGCGCAAAAAATTACCCCCGACGGTGTTGATTTCCCCCTCATTGCTCATGACATTGACAATTTTATTTTTGTCCACAGGTCAAACAGCAACACTGCAGGTAAATTGCGAATGCTACTTGTTTTGTATGTTGGCATGCCGACTCAAAGTGTACTTTTAGGGTTCCGAACCTTAAAATGTAAAAACGGAAAGGAACCTTATAGGATCACTCGTGTGTCTGGCGGTCAAGGTAATTTACTCCGAAACTACCTCACCCATGAGTGAGAGTGTTGAGACCATGAGAGAGTTGCCATTTTGTACGTATAATCATAATGTAAGTTAATGACTTAAAGATGGCTGTGTGCCTAATGAAAGTAAGTATCGATTGGTATCGAATACAAGTTCTTTTTATGAAAGTCTCAAATATTTTATATTAGTTTTATGGTAATTGTTTTTCAAGTTATTTAAGTAAATACGTAGGCATACCCCCCTGCTGCTCTCCGAAACTACTGCGCTTAAAATATTGAAAAAATGCGGATGATAGATCTATAGATATTGGAAAACCCAAAGTCCATAGTATCCATATTAATATTATAAATGCGAAAGTAACTCTGTCTGTCTGTCTGTCTGTTACCTCTTCACTCTTCAACCGCTGGATCGATTGAGATGAAATTTGGCATGGAGATAGTTGGGGTCCCGGGAAAGGACTTAGGCTAACGATAACCGAATTCCACGCGGGCGAAGTCGCGGGCAGAAGCTAGTTTGAAATAATACAGAAAATAATAATAGAACGGAACCGTCTCCGGGCGAGTTTAACTCTCTTCTTGGCCGGTTTTATTAAAATTTACGAAATTGAATCGGTTCTATGGTAAAACTGATTCACATACAAATTCGGCGACTTAAAAATAAAATAATTCAATTAAAAATAAAATTTAAAACTAGAACTAAAAATAACTATAGAAAAAACACCCCTTCCAAAATTTCATTTTGCGGCATGGTGCCCATAACGCTGGCGGCATTACCTCTCTGGATTGTTAAAGAAATCCTTTGCGAGAGGTAAGCGCCAGCCCTTGGGTCGCCGGTTTTGTCGATCAAGTGGGCCGACAACATCTTCATGAAAGCTTTCATGTCTGCCGACCAGGGACCCAGAGTCTCAACCGCGAGAGCCGCAAACTCATATTCATGCATTATGCTCTATGGTTATTTATTAATTTTGCAAACAAAGTGGCATTCACAATCTACTCGCATCAGATGCATATGCTGTCACGAAGCCCGCTTGCACCAAACCGTTAACCTCAGGTTAACCGCTTAACTCAGATTTATTTGTATGAATTTGACTTTTTTGGTTTGGTTAAGAGGCTAACTCGAGGTTAGCGGCTTGGTGGAAGTGGGGCTAAAGAAGATTATTGATTGATTGACACGGTCTAGGAGTTCTGACCCACCAATACATCCTTTATCCATTAATCCTTTAAAATAGTCAAGACTAGCTAGCTGGTCTAGTGACTCGACCTACCGCCTCTCAATGATTGGCAATGGAGGCCATCTCCATTTTTTTTTCTAGACCCTTGGAGACTATACATCTCTAAGATCTTAGATTTACGTTTAAGTTAGGGACTATACATCCCTTCAATGTAATTTTAGTACGTACCTATATGTATATTTTATACATGTAATGTAAATTTTGTAACTATGTGGAAATTTTGAAAAAAGGCCTTTTGTTTGAGTTTGTTGCGGCGCTTCTTCTCAAGCAATGGGCCTAGGAAGCGCTGGTAAATTCTTTTTCTGACATGTAAAAGTGCCCCTATATGGCCAATTTGCTGAATAAATGATTGAATTTGAATTTGAATTTGAATCTCATGCAGAGGGTCGAGGGCTCGATCCTGGCTCGCTTTGAGTTTACTAATGTGCAAAATTCAACTTGAATATGAAGTTAATTTTAAAGTTGTGTGTGTTTTGTTTACTGTCATATGTAATCCTGTTTACAATATTATATGTTTGCACATTAATTGTGTTGCATATAAGTTCAAAAATAGGTAGGTATTTTGCGACTGCCTGTATACCATTTCAAATAACGAGCTCAGAAGTAGGTAAGTAATAACTAACTACGTAGTAACTAACTACGAAGAAACTACGATTGTACCCCTAGAGTGTACTCATTACTCAATTAATATCTTCCCAGACGTACCTACAGGCTGTCAAAAAACCTTTGAAGGAGTGAAAATCAATTTAGGCATATAGCATTTATAGTTACTATGAATTTTCTGCCTTGGTGTTGATTTTTGGGAGATCCTGTACTTTACCAATCTTGGCGCAGTTTCAAAAATCTTATCAAATTATGCCTGTATATCAATATAGGTACACTTGGGTCACTCTGTATGGAAAATCCTATACAAAATGACCCGATTTCATTTCGGTTGAGTGTAGTTAAGGAAAAATAATAGAAAATATAACATACAAAGTAAAAATCTATTAATAAAAAGCGTATCAATATTGATCAAGAAGATTAAAGAAAGAAAAATATTTCGGCACTATCTTGGTGTTTATTGATTTGTGTATTAACACACAAGTCGCAGATTGGTTGGAATGATTCCAAGATCTCCAGTGTCGCGTCTAACGGCCTTGAGACAGCCTTCAAGGCTTTTTTAAGTATTAAAGGTAAGTAAGTATTTTTATATGTTTAAAAAACTATATTTTTAGAAACTTAACTTAATATCCTTTTTATTAGAAACAGACTTTTTTAATTATAGGTACAGTGTTTTTTGCTGGGTTATTATATAGGGAAGGTCTTACTCGTTTTGTGACAAATAATGTCCTAAGTTAAGAAAATACCTCATATTCGCAAGCAAAATATTTTATCCAAAAGGTCTATCCGAATGAATTCCTTATGAGGACTTTCCGAGCCCATTCGGCCATCAGTTCGTGTCTTGTCGGATTTCTGAGATTTCCCGTTGGAAAATATTTATTCACTAAATCTGTCCGGTCCGGTACTCCTCAGTGACCTTCTAAAATTTAAAATCATTAAATGCATTATCAATTTAAATTGAGGTGTCACAGCTCGCAGGCGTTTACGATTTATTTGTCAAACGATAGTACTATTTATATACAGATAAACGTAATGCTACAACAAAAACAGCTGCGTGTGAACGTGGTTATTTTGTCGTCGTGAAAACAATGATTGAATGAAGATGACCAAACACCCCAAAAAAAAAGCAAAAGTAATCTACAAATACAACAACTCCGCAAGTAAGAACATACAACGCGTAGGCATGTGTGTCTGTAGTACCTACGTGATAAGCTCTTACCGTTTATATGATGATACAACATGTAAAATAGAGACCTATCAAAATGTATGTTTTAGCACATTTATATGACACCGGCTTTGAAGACTTCGAAAGTAGTTTTTTTTCATTTCGATTATATACACATTAAAAATAATTTTAAAATGTCTTCTTATAAAGTTATTGAATCATAGCTGGGCAATTTTCCTGGTCTATTTTGTATGCATCTGATATCTTTATCGGTGCGAATGTTATCTTTATTAAAAGTTGTTACAACATTAAGTAAAATGTATTATTTAAGTAAAATGGATCATGATACTATTGAAGTACACATTTGTCTTCTATTTTCACCCGAGTAAAACTCGGTCGCCTAGGTACTCTCACATTATGCGCCGAACCACGTTTGAAAATTGGGATTTACTTCACTTGACGTCCTTGATGACCGCAAAACGATATATTCCCGTATTCATGTCTACAGACTGGGAGCATGTTTAGGTCATTTTGAGTACTTGAATAGTTCACACCAACTTTGGCTGTTCACTCCACCTCATGCCATAACTTTACCGTAGTCCACACCGATGTCTTTTCAATGAGCGACCAATCCAAATTTTCATTTAAAATCGCTGCCGATGTCCCGAAAACTAATTTTTTATATGGCCCGTTGTGAAAGTTTGTAAATTTCAAAATCTTCGTCGAGCCTAGCCTTGTTAATGAATGAAAAGAAGGGGATTAAAAAAAAACATGCGCAGTGATAGTTCTTTGTTTTCCTACCGTCGTCGAGTCGGGGGACCGCTAAGTGAGAAAAACAGGTGTAGTCGCAGATTGCAACAAAAGAATTTAACTCCGAAAAATTCGCAAAGTCGACACACTGACTACACTTGTTTTTCTCACTTAGTGCCCCCCCGACGCGACGACGCTATTATAGTAAAAATATTTGAACTTACATAATATATGTGACAATAATAACTATAATAGGTTTAAAATATTATTTGTTAGTTTCTTTTTGTGTCGGAGAGTTTTTGACAAATCGATTGTTAGATGTGCAGAACCAAATGGGATAGTTTGATTACTGACTTTATTAGCTGTATGGGTTCATAACTGCTATATTCCACTCCTTATCAGACTTGATTATATTATCACGTCCGGATGTTGTCCCTAAACCCAACTAGGTGGTACCTAAATAATTTAAAAATCAATAGTAGGTCTACCTAACACATAACACATGACAAACATTTCAAAATTTTAGTACGACGTAATTCGAAAAGCATTTCGGTATCTCTATCTTGAATGTGTATGTTCATATTATTCCAAAAGGGTCGAGAAACAAATTACTGTCGCGTTTTTAGTCGCCTCTATAATGGCGTCATAAAAATCTTCTCTCAAATGTCTGAATAACTAAAGTTCCTCAACTTCCAAATCAATATTACCTAGTTGCTTTTTTATGTAACTAATTGGTACACAAACGAACACACGGACCACTTGATGGTGAGTGGTCACTACGGCATGGACACCGAAATCTTAATTGATTTCTTATTAAGAAATCATAAAGATCTCCAATACGTTGGCTACCCTGTCAGGGTATGCAGCGTATTGGATATGTCATGTCATTATACGAGTAAGTCAGGGTAATAGCACAGAGGCATTCCATCTTAGGCTTCAATATTTTCAGAACGGTGTTAGCAAGCACCTTGGTTGCTTGTAGGAATTAACTTAATTGGGCCTGAAAAATGGTCCCTTCAAATTAACGCATATCAACATGAAGACCTATAAACCTTTCCAATGATAATAGTTCCTGATAGAACTAGAAACGTATTCACAAATAGATCTAAAAATTTTGCTAATAGAAAATATTTCCATTTTCTTCTTATAAAAGACATATGTGTCGTGAAGAAGATTTGAAAATCCGTGCGTAAGACATCAGTTTCTAATAAAAATGAGCTCAGTATTATAAAATAAGGTTTATTGAAACAGATTCATCATAAAACAAAAACTCGCTTATAGCACTGACATTCGATAAAAAAAACATGTTCAAATAATGCTTGAAAATCTCATAACAAATCGTTTATACCTACCCCTCAAATAATGAAATATAACTAGTCATTATAAGGGTAAGATACTCACCGTTGTTTACAGGTTACAGGTTTCACTGTAGATTAATCACAATGTTTCCATCACTTTGTTTTTTTTTACGCAATGTGGGCGAGGTTCGCGTTTAGTGGTTTGAGAAATACTGCCAGCGGCGGCGAGCTCTGAATCTGAAACGCCCTCTGTACAAGGTTGCGGTGTCGAGGCCGCTTCGTAAACCCCTTTTCAGTGTTACAGCGCTGGGTTTCTGTTTTAAATGTTTATCTGTGGCAGTGTTTTTAACGTAGGATCAGTTTCATTAGCATTTACAGGCATAAGAGGGGCCTTATTTTTTTACCTACAATAAAATGCCTTGACATTGCCTAGCGCCCAATCTTTGCATACGATAGAAATTAAGGAAAGATATTTGTCCATTTCGTTTAAGTATTGGCAATTAAATATGTTATCAGTTTTTACACAGGATCAGATCTGGCGCCCGTAAATTGGTGTGAAATAAGGATGAGTAACATTAGCAAGATATGAAAATGAAAATGAAAATATTTATTCAGCAAATAGGCCACATCTGGGCACTTTTACACGTCACTTTTAAATGAATTTAACAGAAATGAATTTACCAGCGCTTCCTAGACCCATTGCTTGAGAAGAAGCGCCGCAACAAACTCAGCAGAAGGCCTTTTTTCAAAATTTAAACATTTAGATTTACATTAAATTTACGTTAATATGTATAAAAATACATATATAGGTACATACTAAAATCACATTTAAGGGATGTATAGTCCCTAACTTAAACCATTTATGAAATTATTACTTAAATTATTTATGTCCAGGTAAAGATAAGGCATTACAAGGTATAGCGTAGGGGAGAGGGGGGCAGCTATCACTGAAGGCAGCTTAGAACAAATGCGTTCAAAGACGTATTTTTAGTGCGATTATGGTCCAAATCCATTTTTTGGGCTCGCAACACTGACCCACACAACTGTCACTTGACAGATTTGACGTTTGACAGAACATGAACAAACCAGTAGCATATTTTGATTTCGATGTCAACTGTTAGCGGTTTTGCTCCCCGTGTCTAAGGATTTTCAGGCTGTATTTGAAGGAAGCGGTAAGTGAAACTTAATTTATTCGATAGTACAATGAATTAGCTTTAGTGACGAAGAATAAACAATCAGAATTTGCAATTGTTTTGGAAGATATCGATGTTTAATTTTTTAAATAGGTGTTGAGGTAGTTTTGAAAAAAAATTAGGAGGCAGTTTTGATTAGCAATCTGTTCAAAACTACCCCGGTCATAAGAAATGTTCATATCTGCCCCGATATAAACTGACATGTAGGTACGTAAACTCAAAATAATATTATCTTAGTTATTTTAGTAAATGCTCATAACGCATTTACCTGAATTAATTGGTCAAGCAAATCACGTCAGTAGAAAAGGGCGCGAAATTCCTGTGGGAGGATATCCCTTCGCGCCTACACTTTTCAAATTTGCCGCCTTTTTTACTAACAAGATTTGCTTAAACGAGTTTGGTAGTCGATTCTATTGTCTGTTTTTCACTCGTTTTATATGATAAAATGAAAATTCTAATTAGACATTTTATATATTTTTATTTAACTACAACTAAAACATAATAAATACTGAATCACTATCCCCTGTTACATTGTTGGGGTAGTTTTGAACAATAGTGTGTACAAAACTGCCTCAAGGGGGCAGCTTTAATAGAATTTCAATACTTTACAAAGGTACCCTCCTGAGGCACCTTTGAACACTACAAAAAACATTTCTGGTCAAAAGTACCCCCTCATAGTTATAACTGCAAATTATATGAGTAAAATGTTAATACGACCATTTCTAGTGACTAACTGTACTAAGTACAGGTAAAAAAAAACACGTATATCTCGATATTGTTGCCTTACAATCCAGATTTCAAATCTGCCCCAAGTAAATTCAAAGCTACCCACGCTTGGGGCAGTATTGAACATTATTCCTTGAGTTGTAAAATTCTGAATTGTACCTTTGTCTTTAGCTTTGGACATGTGCAAATGCATTAATTACATAGGTTAATAACATACGTTGTTGTGTAGAGGCTTAAAACTGGTTTTTATGGGTAATATTTTGAAATACGTCAAGGAGTGTAAAAAGTGTACCAGGCTGCCCCCCTCTCCCCTACGTAGTACCTATTATCTATACTGTGATAGCCTACCTATTTCAAACTTGCAATAGAACAGAACGTGTGCTACTTGTAAGCAAACCAGATTTTAATCTCGTTCACGAATAATTAAATTGTCAGATAAAGTAAAACCATTGTCAATGTCAAAATATCAACTGAACACGGTTATTAAAGTACAAAGATTCTACTCATTATTAATATACAAGAAGTTGTATATTAACAGATTCAATTATTTGTTTATATGTATATTTATTTATTTAATCTTTATTGCACAAACATTTAGTACCTACAATTGGCGGAGTTAGTGCAGAATGAAGAATATGAAAAAATACGATAAGAATACTAAGTTATAAGAACTATAAGAACATAACTACGTATTTATTTTTTAAATTTTCTCAATAACTTTTCATCAGTTCTTTATAATCACAAATTTTAATTATAACACCATATGAGCTATCTATAGATTTAGTATCACCACACCTTACACTCTATCTCATTCTCTTTTAGAAACAGTCCTCTAAAACATAAGCATGAATAACATCAAAAACATACACACGAAACCAAACATAAAGAAAAGCTTACAGGAACAAAAATAAAAGTGAACAGTTGCGAAACGGACTTAACTCAGCATAATATGTTGGCTGTAAACCCAACGCTGAACTTCCACTCTGTGAAAACACACAGAAGGTGAAACAATACAAATTAGGCATACATAAGTCACGAGACTCTTCTTTACGGTATTACAGGCAGGTTCTTCCAGTGAAATGAAACAGATTTCTACAGCTGCTCTGCGACTGCACTGAAAAAAAGGATTAGCCGAAATAGTTGAGTTAACTTGGATTATTTTAAATATAAGCAAACTCTCGTTACGAATAAATAAAACTTACAAAACTAATTCAGTACTGCTAATAACACTGGTAGTTACTTTTGACATTGGAAATGTCTTTTCGTTCGCTCCAGGCTCCAATTTCACGAAAAAGTGCGATCCCCTTTTATCTCGGAGAGTTGTGAAGATATGATATTTAGACAAGACTAAAAAGACGCGTATTCAATTCACGGTAGCTGTAAGGTGCTAAAATAATTATCCGAAAAAGAAAAAAAAAGCTATGGCCGAAATAGCGAAAAAAAAAATTAAACATTTTCATAATACATCGTCTCAAAATTTCGCGATACACACTCATATTAAACACACTATCACCTGGACTTAATCGCGTAAAATCTATTTATATAAATATATAAATAGTTTTTACACGATTATGTTTTTAGTTTTTAACTATTTATATATATATATATATTTATTTAAATATAAATAGTTTTTACGCGATTAAGTCCCGGTGATAGTGCATTTTCATAATTTTTGATTTTAGCGCTCGATATTTTGGAAACGAAGAATGATATCAAAAACTTGAGAAAATTTCCTCTGGACAATTTAGTTAGCTACAATTTGAGCCTAAAACAAAGATCGGGTTAAGGGTTTGCCCTGTAGCCTAAACCTTTTGAAAAAAGTCAGAACGACATTTCGGATAGCTGGAAGAAATTCCTTATAGGAATAAGCTCGCCTTTACACATGTGTCTCTTCTCTGTATTGAAATTTGTATTTGTGTGTTTTTATTTTGTACAATAAAGTGAACATTGTTTAGCTTTAAAAAAAAACTGTAAATTTAAATGCTATTTGTGGTTTATTTTTTAACTTGTTCTTTTCTGAATAAACTATTCTCCATAAAGTGAAGTAACACTTACATTTTTCAATTCGGTAGATTCATTTCCAATGTGCTCAGTAGTCGTGCGAGGTACGAAATCTGTATTTTTTTTTGGTGTAAGCAGTAATCAAACTTTGGTTATAATTAGGTAAAGCATTGGTAATCCTTTTTTTCAGTGTGGCCGCTTTGGCTCTAGTTGCCAAACCTCATTGATTTTCGCGGCCTCATCTCGAAATCTCGCCGAAGCCGTATTAAACTATTCAATGACCTACCCTCGAGTTTTGAAATCAACAAATATTTAGAACAAAGGGAACTTTTCAAAGTTTCAACGTGACCAGACGGGTTGACTGTTTGTTTGGTGAATATAAAGTAGTAAGCAAACATTTCAATACATTTGTTATTTAAAGTTAACCTATGACGTAAGATCTTAAATATTGGCTCACCATTTTCAAAACGTGTCAATTTCGTATCCTAATACATTTAATATACCTACAAGGAAGTATTCTTAAGAATTTTATAAAGAAAAGCGTATTTAACAAAACGTACCTAAGTAAGTTTCTTTTCTCAAAAAATGATATGTAATGTAGAGATGATTTACTAAAGGAAGGAACGCTCCTCCACAATTCAAAACGCTTCTAATCTATTCGGAACCAACACTCTTGACGGCTGTCTCAGCACGCACACATGCGTTGAGAGTGTTGGTGGTGCTTTTTCAATACTTTCCAAATACATTGAAGCATTTTGAATTGTCATTGATATTCATCTGAATTTACCACTGAGCTTTTCGGTGAAGGTAAACATCGTGAGGAAACCTGCACGCATTTGCGAAGCAATTCAAAGAGGAGATTCAAACCGTGGTGGCCTTGTGGTTCGACCTACCGCCTCTCATGCTGAGGGTCGGGGGTTCGATTCCGGCTCGCACCTCTAAGTTTACTTATGTGCGAAATTCAATTTGAATTTACCACTGAGCTTTTCGGTGAAGGAAAACATCGTGAGGAAACCTGCACGCACCTGCGAAGTAATTCAAAGATGTGTGTGAAGTCCCCAATCCGCACTGGGCCCGCGTGGGGACTATAGCCCAAACCCTCTCGTGATGAGAGGAGGCCTGTGCCCAGCAGTGGGCCGTAAATAGGCTGTTGTAGTAGTAGTAGTAGTCAAAGAGGAGGCTTGTGCCCAGCAGTGGGTTGCGTCCCACTGCTGGGCACATAGGCTGTAGTAGTAGTAGTTTTGAATCGTGGAGGGGCCGGACTTCCTTTAGTAGATTATGTCTCTAGCTACTTTATCTTCCTCTTTTGTTCCACTAAATTTTTGTCTACTTTTCAGTAGTAAAACTTAGTTTTACTTTAAATTCCTGTATCCATTTTTTTTGTTCTGGTTTCTTGTTTTATACTTACTCGTATTTATGTAGGTATTTACACTTTAGGTTCAAGTCAAGTGTCAGAACAGTAAGAGAAAACAGCGTCAGGAAACTAACCCCTAAATTAGCTATGAATGCGTATTTCGTGAATGAAGAACAAAACAGATGCGGGAAGTATGCCATATTAAATAGATGCAAATGACGATGTGCATTGAATCCTAATTAGCGTGTTTACAAAAAAAAGGCGTAAGTGCCACCTATTTTTATAGACCTGGAAGTCATTTTACTTATCTGATGGTCTTTTAAAGTTGACTCCGTATACGATTTCCATGACATACATATTCTTCACCCGAAATCGAAGGCCGAGGGCGATCGTAATCTATAGCTGTTTATAGATTCAGATCTACTTTTTTTTCAAACATGGGCTCTAAATTGTACATAGAGATTTAGACTTTCCACGATGGAAGCGGTAAAATGTTCTAGTTTACGCCCTCCTTCCGTACACGACAAAGACTACGCATTTCATTGCTTTCAGTTCAACGTTATAATTATAACCATCATATCATCCAAGTAAAAACATTTTTTCAGTACTTTTGCTATTCCACGTATTTATTGAAAAGAAATTGGAAAATTTTACACGCTTCCCCTGTCCATGGGTACCTAATCGACTCGGTAATCGCAAATTAATTAACTCCCTAATTTTTGGAGTATGAAGCCGAATTAATGAAATTCTCTGTGTAGAGTTCCAAGTGAGTATACACTATAGTATATCTTTGAATTTTAGTATAATATATCGCTCAATGAAGGGTCACCGCGAGTGAATCCGCCGCTAGAGGCGTTGCTGTCCTCCGAGGTGCAATATTGCCAATTTAGCACAATATGTGCCCATATTGGACGCTAAATTGGCAACGCTGAGGTCTCTGAAACGTTAAATGTCACTGTGACATTGACACTATTGTAAGAAATAAAAAACCTATATAGTAAGCGAGAATACTAGCCTTCATTACCTCCCTAATTGAAAGTTTTAGTGTTTTAGTTGCTTGCGTCTACCTTAGGTACTTACCTAATGGAAGCAACAAGTCTCCACTAACCCTTAAGATACGTAAAGGTCAGCCTTTTCTCCCGTATCTTTACTTCTATTTATGACAAATCTTTTCCTAGAAAACTACAAGCTACTCTTATAAGCCTTTAACTACTAAAAATCTTTTGAATTTCATTTAGTTAAAATTCTCTAAGGTACGTTTCGTCATTTTGATTTTAAATTAAATGGTCAATTTAAGTTGGTACAATACCGTAATTCTGTAACTATGTGGTTTGTTTGAACTAGAGCTTTATACTCAGCAGTTATTTAATTATTTACAAAAGGATTCTTTTCATTTCATAAAAAAACTCTACTGCGGTAATTCGAGATACAAGTAGATTACATAATGTTTGAAACAAAACAGTAAGGGTCTCATTACAGTGTCCCTAAAATCTTGTCTCTATATTCAATAATTTAATTCCCTATTTAGCGCAGATTCTGTACCAATAGACTCCTTAAAATTGAAGTAGGAGATCCCTGAATAGCTCATTAAATTATACAATATAGTTATAATAATAGTTAGGTAATTTTCATTTAGGGATAAATGGTAGATCCCATATCCCTGTTTAGGAACTTGCATGAGGCCCCGGTTCGCAATCGCGCTCTATCGGTTGAGGTAGGTACTAGAGAGCTTCCAGAACATTGTCCACTGAAATACAGGGAGCTGCAACATTGTGTTTCACTAAGTATGCGTTAGATGTCGCTATCTAATCTCGCTGTAGCATTTCACGGAATCTCGTAGACTTACCAGAGATGGCGCTGGCGTGTGTGTTTCCGTAGGGATGGGTTTACTGAAACTTTGAAAATGTTTTTATTGCATTTTATGAATGACGAGTCTTTATCAACTTTGAAGTAACAATATTTTCATCTCGGTTTCAATGAGGAAATGTTGTTAGTGATGTTTGAATGGATGAAAAAAGCAAGGAGTCTCAGACTGACTTGCATCAACGCGATGCCGCTAAAGTCGGGCACACTCGGGTTAGACTCTAACTCGAGTTAAGTTGAAACACTTAAAGCCAAGTTAAGAGGATAACTCGGGTAACCTGGTTTGGTGCAAATGGGATAAGGAATGTACCTTTTAAACTGTAAATCGTATAGTGAAAAAAAAATAACTTGGACTTCCTGTGACGTCTATGAAGACATGATTTTGTGAACTTGTCAAAACTTTTTGGCCATTACGATGAAATTAATGGAAATTAATGACAGACTTCGGCAGCGTCACTGCGTCATCAGCGTCGAACGGCTTAAGCGTGTTCTACACCTTCAAGCGCGATAATCTCGTTACATTTCGCTTACAAATCTTCGCGTTCCGCTTAAATAGGTCAGGCGGGAAATCTGCGACAAAGGCGCTCCGGCGCTGACTTTATTGATAAATATTTTTAACCCTTTTCCTCATTTTGCCTGATTAATGGTTTGAGAGGAGCATGGCCTAAATCAGCGCGAAAGTTTCGAGGGTGCCATTCATTAGGCAAGGACAAGCCGAACTTTAGGGCGGCTCTGAGGGCCCAAGGTCCGAACACGGTTTTTTGAAAGTGGTTTTCGAGGAGACTTTCGGGTGTTGCGGGCACTTTCTATCTCGCTGATCGGTTACTCTACTTAGTTAAAGTTATGCTAATTGAGTTTTAAGTCTGAAATTCCCTTGAAAACCAACCACATGGTCGTTAGTAAACTCTATTTGATTAGAAGTCTTGTTGATGATTGTTTCATGGCCATTTAATTAGACCTACAAAACTGGGCATAAAGTTATCGAAATTCTCGAAATTTGAATTACCTCCTATCAAGTAGGTACTGGTATACACAACTTAGAAGGCACGTGGATTTGACAATAATAGTCTCTGCGTCAACGGCTTAAGTGCTTCGCCGCGCGCCTTCTAACTTGTGTCGTGCTATATATGTCTACCTACTCGTACCTTTTAAAACTTCAACTTGGGTTCGCCCGATCGCGAACTTAGCTGACACATTGTTTCTAGTAGTAGATAATAATCCACACGGTTTTTTTTGCAACATTGGTAGGTACGTACATGTCATGGCTTCTCATGCAGAGGGTTGGAGGTTCGATTCCGGCTCGCACCTCTAAGTTTGCTTATGTGCGAAATTCAATTTGAATTTACCACTGAGCTTTTCGGTGAAGGAAAACATCGTGAGGAAACCTGCACGCATTTGCGAAGTAATTCAAAGATGTGTGTGAAGTCCCCAATCCGCACTGGGTCCGCGTGGGGACCATAGCCCAAACCCTCTCGTGATGAGAGGAGGCCTGTGCCCAGCAGTGGGACGCAAATAGCTGTAGTAGTAGTAGTAGGTAGGTACATAGTACAGGATCAGGCTACACATTTACCAGATCCCCAGTTCCCATTCAATAACAAAGTCCCTCAGTATTAGTATTCCGCAAACCGTTTTCGTATCAAACAGTTCGGTATCACGTATCACGTTCAACAAATTAATCATTGATATACCACCGGGACTAAATGTTTACGAACAATAACAGCGGTCTTCGAATACTTCCCTCCGTTAGTTCCCCCCGGGCATTACGTTCGTGGGAATCGTGGGAATCACGTTACTATTTGGTTCAATAGTAGGAACATCATGTTTTTTTATTATTCAGAGCTTTTTCTCTAAAACATAACAAAATCGCCCGCTTTTCGCCATACCTATCTCAAAAACTACGTGACTGATTTTGTCCAAAAATAGGGATGACGACGGGATGAAGAAATCGAAATTCTAATTAGTCCGTCAGTCAGGTAATAAAAAAATATTAGACATGTATTTTTTGTTTTATCAAATTAACACTACACTAAGTTAAAACGCATTAAAGTTGGAGAGTGGGGGCTCTAACTACGTCACCGTTAGGTATAAATCGTACCTAACCGTGACGTCACGCGACATTTCAACTCAATATATCTCCATATAAGTTTGATTACGTGAAAAAAAATACATGTCCAATACTTTTCAATAATCTTCCTGATAGACTAAGGAAAAAAAAGTTGTCGTCATCCCTATTATTTTCGTTTGAAAATAGTTTAAAAGTTTTTGACGTGATAACGTCTTATAAATTGACTAGCTTTTCCCCGCAACTTCGTATGCGCAGAAATATTAAATGTAAAATCCTGTTTTTTTTTCCCGTTCCCGTGGGAATTTCGCAAAATCCTTTCTTAGCGTATGCCTACGTCATAACATCTACCTGCATGCCAAATTTCAGCCCGATCTGTCCAGTGGTTTGGGCTGTGCGTTGATAGATCACTATGTCAGTCAGTCAGTCACCTTTGAGTTTTATATATTTAGATTACTACTTTAAAAACGAATATTGTATTTTAGCACTTTTTCACCACAACAGCCTATTTATGTCCCGCTGCTGGAGATAGGCCTCCCGGCCTCCAGGCCTCCAGGCCAATGCGGATAAGGGACTTTACACACAGCATCGATTTCCTTCGCAGATGCGTGCAGGTTTACTTACGATGATATTCTATCACCGAAAAGCTCAGTGGTAAATTCAAATTGAGACGCATTTATTAGAATCGTCATATTCAATGGAAAACGAATATCGCCTTTCTCTCGGTTTCTTCTTAATATCGTTCCCCCTTAAAGACGCGAAAATCATAAATTATTTCAATGGTTTCATTACGTTATTGCAATAAGACGGACGGTTTGATCATAAAGGGACTAGGATAGAGGTTTGTTTTGACATATTAGGCATTCTTATCGATACAAAATTGGTTCATCCTACCCACATTTGTTGGGGGAATAGACCGATTTATTATCCTTTGTTATCCAGCGGGCAGTTCCATCGTTTCAGTCTTAGGGACCATTTAGCCAGACTGAAGAACACCTGATTTCAATTAAGTGTCGAAAAAAGTTATCTATACTTTTCGTCGCTCACTTTGTAGATATTGACATGTTCATAATAATAATTGGAATAATTTATGCATTTAAAAAAGAACGAATTTTAACTCAACAGAATATTACGCATTTATCATACCTTGTTAATTTATTTTTTCCCATTATACCAGCTATATATAAAAGCCTAAACGTATTTTTTTGTGAAAAATGTTTTCAGTAAAATGATGTGGGAGATTTTCAAGGAATATATAATTAAAAAAGAATTAAGTACGCAACTGATATTTACATTTACCTACCTACATAAATATTATAGTATTTCTGCACCGTACTTCATTGAAAGCGGATTAATAGCGACTTACGATTGAAAAGGCACTCGTTAGAAACAAATCGATCGAGTTACTTTCGTATTTATGTTGTACTAGCTTTTCCCCGCAACTTCGTATGCGCAGAAATATTAAAATGAAAATTTCCATTTTTTCCCGTTCCCCTGGGAATTTCGGGAAATCCTTTCTTAGCCTACGTCATAACATCTACCTGCATGCCAAATTTCAGCCCGATCCGTCCAGTGGTTTGGGCTGTGCGTTGATAGATCACTATGTCAGTCACCTTTGAGTTTTATATATTTAGATATAATGTCCTCGCTTCTGATAATAGGTACAAATGTGTAAATTTTTTTACATAATAACCTAAACAAATGTTGCTTTCGTTGACAAGTCGATGTTGGCGTGTCGCGGTGAAATGTACGGATTTTTAAGACGAAGATTTATGGCACCGCTTCAAATATAAAAGATGTTAAATAAAGTGGCTTCCTAGAAAATTCTCGAAATTTTCTTCTTATTCTCGATTTGAGCACTGAATTTGAAGAAGTACTTACTCAGGTTTTATTTATTATTTACGTTGCTCTCAAACGAGCGCGATTTGGAGTTGAAGTCGTTGTTATTTTAAAAATGGAGTTTCTTTTCTGATCGTCTGTGGTTGCCGATATGAAAAGTAGTCCATTCCAGTCAAACCACTTGACCGATATACCTACGCGTATGAAGGTATAGGAATATTTTGCGATCTATCCAAAGCTTTTGACTGCGTTGATCATAGGATTTAGTATTGAAACTAAAGCACTAGGGTTTATGTGAAAAAGATTTAAATCTGCTTTCATCTTATCTAAGTAATAGAACGCAAACTGTTGTAGTAAATGGGATTAAATCTAATGGTACTGGGATAAAATTTGGGTGTGCCGCAAGGCTCTATTTTGGGCCGATTTTTCTTTCTTACACATATTAATGATTTACCTTTTTTTATTGTGATTGTCAGATCGTGTTATTTGCAGACGATACTTCTCTGATATTTAAAGTAGGTACAAAGGAATACGCTAGATTATACCAGAATAAATGAAACCCTTGGAAATGTATTAAAATGGTTCACAATTAACAATCTGATGCTAAATGCCAAAAAAAACTAAATGTATACGGTTTGCTCTGCCCAATGTAAAACCTACGAGTACTAATATAATACTGAATGGAGAGACATTACAATTAGTTGATAAAACTCTTTTTGTGGGTTTAACTTTGGACAACAAATTGTAATGGAGTCCACACATAACATTGTTATCAAACCGGTTGAGTTCAGCTGCTTTCGCTATTAGAAAAATCAGCAGACAACTGACCAATGTAGAAACGGCTCGTTTCGTCTACTTTGCCTACTTTCATAGCATAATGTCACACGAAATCTTACTTTGGGGTAAAGCCTCTGCTGACATAAAAGTAATTCTTGTTTTACAAAAAAGAGCAGTACGAGCAATTTATAACATGGGTTTACGTGAATCTCTAAGGGAACTTTTTCCAAAGATTGGCTCACTAACTGTGGCCTCACAATTTATTTACGAAACCATTATCTATGCCGTAAAAAATATGAATTCCTTTAAAATGATGATCAACACCAGACATTAACATAAAATAGCAGTAGATACCACAATTTCGTGTGAGAAAAGTTTTTCTTCATTTATGGGTCAATGTATTCTTTATTACAATAAACTACCCCGAGAAGCCATGAACCTGCCCCTCCCGGAACTCACAAAAATATTTAAAAAGTGCTCTGCTGCGCAAAGGTTACTATTGTGTAAAATATTATTTAAGTGACAAGAATGCCTGGCCTGAATTGGACTAATAAACATGTGTGCGCTTAAGGACTTAGTTAAAAATGTGATATAGTGCGTGTGATTAAAAAAAAAGTTTGATACGAAGTAGAAGATGTAGTTACCTAAATCAATGACGAAACTTGTAGCGGATAACGGTATGTTTTTAATGATAACTACATCAAATTGTACATAATGATTTTACGATGAGAAAACTAACGAGGTCATAAGTATAAATTGTTAACAAAACTCTTTTTCGGCCGCGATAACTATGCGTATTTCCGGGATAAAAAGTTCCCCATGACTCGAAATAACTCCAAAATTTCATCCCAATTGGTCCAGTGGTTGAAGCGTGAATGGACAGACAAAAAGATATTAGTATGGATAACTTACATTACTTAATTATAGGTATGCGTAAGTGTCTCAGCGGCTCGTACTTACACATAAGAAGTTATAAGATTTCGAATGCGTTGCAAACCTTGAGGCTTAAGATGGAATGCCTCTTTATGACTAATTTCACCGACTGCCCCATCCCCTTACCGGGACACAACAGTTCAGCAAGTAAAACGGAGGTAGCTATCCGTACGGACCTTGCATCAGGTCCTACCTACCACTACTACCACCAGCAAAAACGCATTTGTTAAAATCTGGATTTGCATTTAATTTCATTTTTTTACGAGGATGAAGTCGCGGGCAAATAGCTGGTAGGTAATCATCATCATTTCAGCCAGAAAGACGTCCACTGCTGGACATAGAATTCCCCCAAGGCTCATCACTCAGACCGGCCATGTGCTACTGGTTTCCATCGGTTTTCCGCGACCTTCACGATGTCATCGCTTTATCTTGTTGGAGGCCTAATATGCCTATAGGTTGGTAGATAACTGAGGTAGATAATAATAGGTACAAAATGATCAACGATCGGAACCCTCTCCATGCGAGTTGAACTCGCTTCTTGGCTACTTTTTTATCCGTAAAATGCATAGTACCCACGGGAACGGTATAATAACCGAATTATAAGCAGACGAAGTCAAAAGTGGTTAGTCCTTTTCTCAGTGGGTAATCTTATTCGAAAGTAATTTTCCGAGTTAATGTCAATGAGCGGTATAAAAAGTAAAACATAAGTATTTTTTATCAGTAATTTAGGTTGGAAATAATATTCCATTGTAATCTTTACAGCCAACGTCTTCGGCACACTGCCATAAATAATGTGCGGTTCACGAGCGGCCCCGGAGAGCTCTCGAATCATTCCGGCCCTTTGTTTGGAACTCTTCATTATAACAGGTATTATGTGTATCTACCCCGAAAGGCTCGACAGACGCACGGAACAAATTAATTTTGGGATAGCGCTTTAACAAACATTTCAATCATATTTTCAAAGACGGACTTTCACTTGGGTACGATACGAATAGGTAAGTGCCACTTTCTGCTATCGGCATCTGTAGTTCATCATTCTCTTGACCTTTGGCACGTTATGTGGGGTTTGCATAACATGTTTTCTTCTTCCTTTCGCGTCTATCAGCCGTCATCCCTCTACTAAGGTCGTTTATACGCATCCCAAGTAACACTAAGAGTTAATTTTGAGTGCTATAAGGGTGGTATTATGGCGGTCACTAACTCTAACAGTGTTAGAAGAGCGCTAGAATAGGTGGTATATCGGCGCTATAAGCCGATATAGCACCGATATAGCGCCATTTTGGCATAAATTTTTAGCGCCTTAAGTGCTATAATAGCGCTATAACAGTGTTAGTGGCCACTATCAAGCGCTACAATGGCGCTACAAAAGCGGTCACTAACTCTTAAAGTGCTACAACGGCGCTACAATAGCAACCACTAACACTTAAAGCGCTACAATGGCGCTACAAAAGCGGTCACTAACTCTTAAAGCGATACAATACTCCATAATTAAAGCTTAAAGTGGCAGAGTTGCGGTACTATCGCTCTTAGTGCTAGAGTGGCGCTACAATAGCTACTACTAACACTTAAAGCTCTACAACGGCGCTACAACAGCGATTACTAGCTCTGAAAGCGATACAATACTCCAAAATGAACGCCTTAAACTCTTAAAGTGGCGATATATACATAAGGTTATATCGAAGAATATTTTAGTTTGACAGCTTATAGTTTTGTTGCATTTGTAAAGTGTCTTGTGATAATTTAATGGCTGAAAGTGAAGTTAAATTAAGGTACTTTACATTTCGTGAGTGAGCTTGTGATTCCACGGGAAATCAATTGCGCAGGTAAGTTTACTGTGAAATACTATACATATTATTATCAAATTCTGAAAGGGCTTTCATTTTAGTGGCTTTTTGCAGAATCATAACAAATGTATTGGTGTAGAGCATTGTTACAAAATATGTAAATATCCGATAAAAATAAGTTTAATGATTCATTTTCTTTATAAAAGAACATCGGCATTCCGTGTCTATGCTATATACTTAAACATTTAACAATTCTATAGGTCATTTGTAATGTTTTGTGTGTAATGTAGATTATTTTATTTATTTATTACTTCAACTAGCTTCTGCCCGCGACTTCGCCCGCGTGGAATTCGGTTATCGCGTTCCCGCGGGAACTATACGTTTTTCCAGGATAAAAAGTAGCCTATGTGTTATTCTGATCTATAAGCTACATTACTGTAAAGTTTCATTAAAATCCGTTTAGTAGTTTTTGCGTGAAAGAGGAACAAACATCCATCCATACATCCATCCAAACAAACTTTCGCCTTTATAATATTAGTAAGGAAGTAAGGAAGTAAGGATAGAAATGGCGGACCTGTATGGGCCGCCAAATGAGTGGCTTTTAACTCCTATACCTGCACAAAGGCGCTATAACTCACTCATGGCTCTACAACAGTTCCAGAAATCTCTCTTGTAGCACCCAAAGTGATATAATTGAGTTTTATATCACTTTAAGCGCTATATAAGTATTTTTAACTCCAAAAGAGTTCGCTAGCACTCTTCTACAACTAAAGCTCTTCTTTAGAGCTTAGGGTGGTAATAATCACTATAGCCTGTAAGGCAACAGGCTTCAGCTGTATAATAGCGATAACAGACGCTCTTCTATCGCTGTTATAGACCTGAAGGAGTTAGTAGACACCACTATAGCACTGTTAGGGTTAAAAGCACGAAATTATATCCTTTATAGAACTTAAAGAGTTATATCATGCTAAAAGCGATAGCACTAACTGCGTAACCTGCACAAGAGTGATTGTAGTCGCTGTTATACGAGTTTAAGCTTATTATAACTCTCTTTGAAAAGGACGAGATGAGGACTGTATGGGAATGTAATGAAAATGTTATAATTTACCTTATTTGCTTTAATATAATCAAATGGGAATATTTACATAAGGAAAATCACCTATATGACAAGAAGCACTGAAAAACAATGAACCTAGACAGGTAATCAAAGTCGTATGCATCGAATGCACAGCAATTTTGAAACATTAAAGAAAGAGTTCGTAACATCCTGCCCCTCGTGCAGCAATGCACTAACTGACAAAGTGTATAAAAAACTTCACTATCTATATTTAAAAAGCTTAACTAATTTTTTGAGCGGCCGGCGCAAAGTGCCTCCGGCTGTCGCAACGTCTACCACCCTGTTCACACCATCTTTTCCGGGGAACATCTGGACAATACGGCCTCGTGGCCAAGTGCCCCGTGGCAGCGTTTCGTCCACTATAATAACAACGTCTCCTATCTGGAGGTCCTGCCCCCGATCACCTTTTGTAAACGTCCGAGTTTGCAGAATCGGTAGCACTTCGCGCACCCAGCGATTCCAAAAGTGATCTGAAAGTTTTAAGGCCTTCTTCCATTCTGAGCGGCCGATAAGGTCATGGTCTTCCAAGGTTGATGGCAGAGTTTGGTTTGACGAAGACCCGATGAGAAAATGAAAAGGTGTTAGGGTTGTCGGATCTTCCGGGTCTGTGGAGACGTGCGTCAGTGGGCGTGAGTTTGTTATTGCCTCCGCCTCCATCAATAGAGTTATAAGCGTTTCTTCTTTAGGGAATCTTTCGTTTAGTGTGGCTTTCAGAGCTACTTTGACAGTTCTGACTAAGCGTTCCCAGCTTCCTCCAAACGTAGGCGCGGAAGCGGGAATAAAGCTCCATTTGATTCCCTTTGTAGCCGCTAACTCTTGAATATCAGCAGAATAAAATTCACGAAGGAGACGATTCGCACCGACGAAAGCCGTTCCGTTATCCGAGTAAATTGTATTGGGAATTCCTCGCCGGGCAAAAAATCTTCTAAGAGCCATAATTGCGGAGTCTGACGAGAGGCTGTGTACCAATTCTAGGTGTAAGGCTCTAGTAGTAAGGCATGTGAATAGAGCCACATAACGCTTTTCATGGCGCCGTCCTACAGTTACATTCACAGGTCCAAAATAATCAAGGCCCGTAAAGGTGAACGGTCGCTTATGATGAGCCAATCTTTGTGGTGGCAGATCTCCAGTAGTGGGATTCATTGGTGTAGATTTTCGTATCTTGCAAATGAGGCACTGATTGGCTACTGATCGGACCGTGTCTCGAAGCTTCAAGAGCCAGAATCTCTGTCTTACTTCATTTATGACTGATTCGTGGTTGGCATGGCCCGCTCGTCGGTGGTAGTGCTGTACCAATAACCGTGCTACTGGGTGACGGCCATCAAGCAGGATAGGGAAACGTGATTCGGGGTCGATGCCTTCTACGGCCTTAATCCGTCCAGCCAGGTGTAAAAGGTTATCTTGTCCCAGAGAGGGCGATAGCTTGATGAGACGACTGCTTGGAGGTATCGGTTTTGAGTTTACGATACAGTGGATTTCTTGAGCGAAGCTCTCCAGTTGCATTTGTTGCAAAATGTGCCTTTCAGCGGCTTGCATTAGATCGGCGTTCAAAGGTTTGAGAGTGGTGGACGTTGAAGGACTGTGTGTGCGTGACCGAGTGATAGCGCGATTCGTGTTTGAATTTCGAACAAAGGCCAAAGTATTTGCAAAAGTTGCCGCAGCTTGAAGTACCCGGGCTGTGGCACGTAATAAACGAAGCCAGTCGCTGAAATGGGCAAAATTCGGTGTGACCGGAGTAGGTAAAATCGAGTTGACAGAAGTCAGTCCCACCAACTCGTTCGGTTGACATTTAAGTTCGTCGCGAACTGGTGCGACATTAAGTGGCTCTATAGGCCAGTCCTCTGGGGACTTTGAAAGGAAGGACGGTCCACAAAACCATCTGTGTGAAGAGTCCAAATTAATTGGACGCATTCTAGTAGCGTCATCAGCGACATTCAAGTCCGTCGGTACCCATCGCCAGTCTTTCACCGAAGAATTTTCTAAAATTTCGCCAAGACGATGGGCAACGAAGGGTTTAAACGTGCGCGTATCGCTGCGCAACCATTGGAGGACAGTCATCGAATCTGTCCAAAAATATGTGCGCACCGGTTTTCTACGATGGCTGTCCTTAATGACAAGTGCGAGCCGGGAAGCTATCAAACAGGCTTGAAGCTCCAAACGTGGGATCGATATTGGTTTTAATGGCGATACTCTGGCCTTACTTGCGATAAGAGCGAGCTTGGCGCTGCCATCAGGGTAAACTAAGCGCCAATAGGCAACGCAGGCGTAAGCAAGCTCGCTCGCATCTGCAAGGATGTGTAATTCTCTGTAGGAAGGCTCCGAGTCTTTTGCCTTGCAATACCAGCGAGGCAATTTAAGTGAACAAATTTTTGATAGGCCGTGAAACCAATCGAACCACTTTGATGCTTCGGTAGTTGGGAGTTCGGTGTCCCAATCAATATTAGATCTCCAGGTCTGTTGAAATAAAATACGCCCCTTTACGACTATAGGTCCTAATAGGCCTAATGGATCGTACACACGCATAACATGTGACAGCACCTTTCGTTTTGTTAATGGACTAGGAGTAGTTTCATTTAAGCCAGTGCGAAAACCCAACGCGTCTGAGGTGGGATTCCACGCTATTCCTAGAGCTCGGATGCTATTCGCAGTTTCGCCAAGATCGATCTCCAATGGCCGAACGGCTCTGAGGTCTGCGGGAACCAGTTTTAAAGCCTCCGGTTCATTGGAGATCCATCCGCGCATCTCGAAACAGGCGGCGTTGTGCACAGCAATGATATCCGCTGCTAGATGTGCTGCTTCGTCAGCGCCATCTTGTGAGTCGATGTAGTCATCCATATAGTGGCTGAACAAAATGGCGTCAACGGCTTTCGGATATAACTGCGTGTGCTCCATAGCATTTTTATTTTTTATAAATTGTGCAATAAATGGGCTACAACAAGCGCCAAAAATGACAGACGTCATCCTATATTCTTTAATCATTTGACTTTTGTCGGTTCTCCACAGATATCGAAGAGCATCCCTGTCCTGCTCTCTGACCCGGACCTGGGGAAACATCTCTTTGATATCCGCTGTTATTCCAACACGACCCTCCCGGAAACGAAACAGGACCTTGAGGAGTGGTTGGAGTAGATCAGGACCCGAAAGCAGCAAAGAGTTCAGGCTGACACCTTCATTCTTTGCCGCCGCGTCGTGAACTACTCTTACTTTGCGTTTCTGGGGGTGATACACGCCAAAATGCGGGAGATAAAGACGTAAACTGTCAGATTCAGATTCCGTGTTACGGCGCGTGTAGTAACTCTCTGGTGCACATTCCTCTGAATAACCCTTTGAAATCATGTTATCTATAAAGGCAGTATATGCTTTAGCGAATTCAGGCTCTCTACACATTCGTCGCTCTAAAGTTAAAAAACGTGACATTGCTTGTGGGTAGCTGTCGGGGACACGTTGTATATCGTCGCGCCACGGCATGCCGACCTGAAAACGACCAGTGGGCAGTCGCGTAGCAGTTGCTTCTAAAATGTCGACTGCGCGCTGCTCTTGTTTGCTATGTAACGTTTCGACTTTAGAGATGCCTATAGAATCCAGTTTGTATTGTTCTTTAACTAATAGTTCTAAATTTTCGTCTTTATTTAGGTCGGTATAAGTATGATTCACAAATTCTATTAACTTCGTTTTGCTAGAAGCAACTCCGTATAATGTCCAGCCGAGAGCTGTTAAGCAAGCGACAGGCTCGTTCCTTCTACCAACACGAACGTCACGGTTGATTGACAAATGCCAATGTTCAGCTCCTATTAAAATGGTCGGTGTAACGTCCTCATATGTTAAAACGTCAACTAAATCTGTCAGATGTGAAATAGACTCAATAGTTTCACGTTTTACTGATTGTGGACGCAGACTCAAAGAATCCATGGATCGAGCGTTTTTAACCAAAAAAGACTCTTGTGTGTGCCTACCCTTAATTTGAAAATCGACATATGAAATTGTAGTCTGACGTTCTAGACCACCTACACCGTTTACCGTAATAGTCTGTTTTGGCCCACTCGCCCCTATCTGTGAGGCTATACTAGAATCTATAAGTGTCGCCGTACTCCCATCATCAAGAAGTGCGTAAACATTACAGGTTCCAATAGGGCCCGATACAGTCACGGGTATGATCTTTAAATAAGCGCGAGGACGAAGAGCTAAAATTGTGTTCGGTTTTTGTGCGCCTGTAGAGGTAGTAGACACTATCACTTTTTCGTCGGTAAGTTTGAAAGCACTAGGCGTATCATTGTCTACTGTATTTGAACATGTGTCGTTTTCTGTTGCGTTTTCACACACGGTGTTGACGAGCGGAGTCGGTGGCGGTTTGTGAAGAATCGCGTTGTGACGTAGGAAGCAGCCGTCGATGCCGCACGGGTCGACCTTGCATGTTTTCCATTGATGAGTACTAGCCCTTAAACATCTATAGCAAACCTTGGCTTCACGTAACCATTGCCACCGCTCGTCGACAGATAAAGATTTAAATTTTGGACACTCTTTAATATTGTGGTCTTTTTTACAAAATACGCACTCTGTTTTTTTTATTTATTCCAGCTTTTTGTATAGGTTTTTGCTGCAAAATGGCATTGTGAATGTTTTCACGTTTCGAAGTTTTGTCAAAAGAATTATGTTGCAACTGTGTCACACTAAATTCGGGTGACATACCAAACCGAATGTGTTGGTCTAATTCTCGTTTTAAAAAATCGGATAAAATTTCGAGTTTAGTACGGCTCGTCATATCCTGTGTCGCAAAATCTGTCCACCGTATTTTCATGGTGGGATTAAGTTTCCCTAGTACCGCGTGGAACAACTCAGGAGATGACAAGTATTCTAAATGGTCGAGAAGTTTAATAGTAGCAACAGAATTACGCACCTTGTTTGTTAGTGTACCTAATTCCTTAAGGTCGTTGCCAAGGCGCGGGAGATTTTTCAATAAGTTCACCTCCTTGTAGACTATGAGCTCGGGGCGCGCAAAGTTGTCCTCAAGAGCACGCATCACCTCCTCGGGGTCGTCCGTGGACATCAACAGGGCTGCGACCGCATCACGCGCGGGCCCGCGGAGCGCATTATGAAGGCGATTAATATTATCTAGAGGAGAAAAAGTGTCTTTAGTAACATTGTAGGTACGTTTAAATTGTAACCATTGAAGCGTGTTACCGAAAAACTGAGGTAATTCCATTCTTTTTACATTAGAGGCGGAGGCAAGCGCCTTCGCCGCTGCCGCCGTGTCAGCGACTGCTTGTAAAAGAACTGGTTGGTGAAGCTCCGTAGAAATGAGCGGGGCCGTACAGCCGCCGGCCGCCTCGGACGCTTTAGTAATATTTCGAGATTGTGCTTCTTGAATTCTCGGGTTAATAGAGAGTGCAGTTGCCCGCGTGGCCATCGGTGGTGGTACCGTACAGCCGGGGGATGGAACAGGAAAATGTTGCTCACATCCTACTGCAATGTCTTCTATATTAACAAGATTTTTATGATTTTCTACCCATTTCTTTGTTCTGTCTATGCTCACCCGTGTCGAGCTGCGATGGCTAGTGCGGCTCCCGGCGTGGCTGCTCTCGGCGTCGGCGTCGATAGCCGCGAGCTCGGCTTGGAGCTCGCTCTGTTCAACCTGCTGTTGCAAAGCCGCAAGCTCACGTTCACGCTCGCGCTCACGCGCGGCCAGTTCTTGCTCACGCTCGAGGCGGCGGCGTAGGGCGAGCGCTTCTATCGCGGCTTTTTGCGCTTTGACGGTTGCCGACGAACGAGAAGATCTGGATTGTCCAGTGCGCTCACTGGGTGCCCTAACGCCTTGCGACACGGTGTTGCGAGGCTGTGGAGCTGCTGAGTCGGTGCCGGGATCGGCCGACATTATTTTACTTTTGCTACGGGTGATCATGAACTACTACGTGAAAATGTGTGAATGTAAACAAAACAAATTAGGAAAAGACGAAAATGAAATGTACGTATGTAAATGAAATAGGCACTGAATACGAGGGCGATGGACCAATGAAAAGGACGAGATGAGGACTGTATGGGAATGTAATGAAAATGTTATAATTTACCTTATTTGCTTTAATATAATCAAATGGGAATATTTACATAAGGAAAATCACCTATATGACAAGAAGCACTGAAAAACAATGAACCTAGACAGGTAATCAAAGTCGTATGCATCGAATGCACAGCAATTTTGAAACATTAAAGAAAGAGTTCGTAACACTCTTATAGACCCTTTTTACGCTCTTTAGTGGTAGTAAACTCTATTAAGCCTTTTGTATCGCTGTAACAGTTAATGGTGGCTATTGTAGCACCCTTGTAGCACCTAAGGCTATAAAATAAGCTCTATATGTCACTAATGTGTTACTTGGGATATCATCTTCCACACAATCCATTCACACCACATCATACTTTTACTCCTCATATTTTCTGTTATTGGCGCTACTTTCAAACTTCCTTTTATTTACTCACTAGCTTCTGCCCGCGACTTTGCCCATGAGGAATTCGATTATTGCGTTTTCGCTTGATACAATAAAACAATCCAAATTGTTACCTGCGCTGTTAAAATTTTATCAATCAAACTGTCCAAACAGAAAAATTATGCAAATCCTTAGAGCCTATAAATTCTTCTGGTTGCTACAAATAAGGCTATTTAAATACGAAACCATACTGCTGAGACTAAAGTATGAAGATTAATTGTGATCCCAGTGCCTTGGTAGGGGACCAAAACTTAATTCTGTTTCTTAAACTTGCTCCCAGTTAAGCGGCGGATTAAACCTTTAAACTCGGAGAGAGATTAAAATAATAAGCGCTAAGAACTACTTAGCTGTTTGATTAAATTATTGTGATCGCATCTGACGCTTCCTTGTTCGATGTTTAACTTTATTTGTACTCTGTTCTTGCTTTTCGACATTATCTGCTTGTATATTTTATTTAAGAGATTGGAAAGTTCATTATACACAAAAGTTAAATTATCATCCACATTAGATTTTTTTTTGAATCGGTTTCGACAGAAGGGAGGTTATGTTTTCCGAGTGTATGTATGTAGTGTGTATGTGATGTAGGTGTGTAAGTAGGTACATATATTTTCACCTCACTGGCTCGAAAGTGGTCGTTTTGCAGCTTGATATCCGAGCGCAAAAGTTGTTTTTATCCGCTAGCGTGGAAAGTGTTTTTGAAATTCGAACGACGTATGACGCCACTGTCACACTAAAAAAACAACGATACGTTCTGAAACGCAATTCGTCGTGAGAGTTTTATTAAAATAAGGTTCAATTTACTTAATTTCATCATTAATAAAATTATATTAATAATACACCGTTTCAGATGTATTTCATTATTTCACCATGTTTTATCACAAAAATACTTAAATATGTGTATATTTTAACTGTATTCAATGAATAATTGAATCTTGAAGTACGAGTAGGAGTGATTTAGAACGCAACCTCCCGAAAAAAAAAACATTAAAAAAAAATTAAAAACAAAGTTTTAGATTCCTAGTTTTGTAATTTAGAATACCTATACGAAGTAATAAAGAAAATATGAGCGATTCTAGCGATGAAGATACGAATTTAACTCCTCCAGAGTTAGCAAAAACTGTACGTGACGCCGAACTAAGTCTTCTTCCCGAAAAACGCGCGTGAGGTGACAAATTTTGTGTTGCGCTCAGCAGCAAAGTCGTTTGCTGTCTCGTGCCTTGAAACCCTCGTTACACTCAGGATTCTATATTTGAACCACTCGCTTCGCTCGTGGTTCAACCCTAGAGTCCTTTGTTCACTCGGGTCTCAATCACGCACTCACAGCAAACAACAACTTTGCAGCCTTGCATAACAAATAACTATTCTTTGGCACGCTCTGTAGCCTAAATGGCTTGATGGATTTTGGCTTGTGAGATGTCGTTAGATTTGTCTTGATTACGAGAGTGACACTGGGTATATCCAAAGTTTGTATGCAATCGGGCTTTTTCAAATATAGAGTTTCATGTATTCAGTCAGTTTTTTTGCATGCCGTTCCTATTGATTTATTAGCGCCTTTCTCAACTACGTACTGGTTTTACTAATGAGCAGAAATAAATATGTGTAGGTAGTTATAATATTTACACACTTTTTCATTTCTCCATAAGTCCTTTTCGCATTGAATAGCTGTTCCAACGATTTAGGTTTCCGTTATTAAACGTTATTAAATTAATGCGTACAGGCGTATGGTCTAAACAAGCCTTTTATTTTCCAGTTTTCACGTATTTAACGACCGGGTAGCGTGCTGGGGAGTTCACACAACTATGCGATGTGGACTTCGCCGGGACACCTCGCCCACATTCTACGACCGACTAAACTATTCCTTGTTAATTAAAATTCGGTAAAGAGAACAACAAACCTGTGGCTAACTAACCGAGGACCGCCGAAGACTGCAAACTGCAAAGTAGTTTGGAATTAAAAGAATGATTCTTGAAGGCCAGGTCTGAAGTACTTATCGACGATGATTTATGCGGAACGGAAGTTGAAGAAGCGAGAAAGCTGTGTAAGAGTAGTAGCAGATGAAATAAAGAGGTATCTGCCTACCCCTATGGGAATAAGGTGTGACATTATGTAGGTAAAAGTGAGAATGGAATGAAAGGAAAATCATTTTCCCATATTACTCGTAATATTATAAAAGCGAAAGTATGGCTGTGTATGTCTGTTACCTACGCTTTCACTGCTGAACCGCTGAACCGATTTTGATGGCCGTGGTGGCCTAGTGGTTCGACCTACCACCTCTCATGCCGAGGGTCGGGGGTTCGATTTCGCCTCGCACCTCTAAGTATAGGTACTTACGTGATTTTGATGGAATTTGATACAATTATATTTAAGACGAAGAGAAAATAATGCTTCTCTTAATCAACAAAACGTGATTTCCTTGGGTCTAACCGAACTCCATTAGCTTATATTTCTAATTACAGAACTGAAAACAGTGTCCAATAATTAATAAAACTATAATTGCGAATTAATTTTGTATTCATTATAATTTTGTGCAAAATTGTCATCGAGTTGGAATATACCTACAACGTAATATAATCGGATAGCTTCATTATTAATGACGCAAGCTTTTAATTTGTGAATTTGATAGTATTTTGATTGGATTGGACTTAGTGACTGAAAATGAAACCAACCCACTTTTCTATTGCATTTTGTTGACTGGCAAAACAGTCTAGTGGTTCGACCTGTCTCTCATACAGAGTGGCGGGTGTTTAAACTTAAAATTATTTATTACTTATTCAACTAGGAATCACTTAAACATTTTACCAATGTACGAGTATCTACCTCATTTTATTGCCGTGTGCTTGAAATTTGGAGTAGTGAAGTTTATACTGTAGACTGCTATCACAAGTTGTTAGTTAGCTCCGACCTCTTCGGTGTCTTGCAGTTGAAGCACTCTACCAATTTGTAGTTTAAATGCTGTGCAAAATTTAGTTCACATGGACTGCTTGTGCCACAGTTTCATAATCCTGGGTTGTTTTTAAATGAATTATCAAGATCATCGTTGGTTTATAATACGAGGCCGTTAAACAGCTTCTATTCGTTCTTTCGTTTGGTTATTTTATGTGTACCTATATTTTAACGGTTTCAAAAATTTAGGAGGTTTACAATTTCTTGGGATCATTTTAAAATTTCTTTAATATTTATGTAACTATTTATAATTATAAATATTATAATATTTATAATACATCGGCTGAGATACTTTAATATTACTGCACTGTGAACAGCATCCTGTATTTCAACGTTGCAGGTTTTCTAATTCAAAAGCCGGTAAAGCCAGTATTTATCAATGCGTACCAAAGGCACTGATGTGTAAAATTAAATTCGCCATAGTTTCAAAGCCTAATACAGGCGCGACCACTGTAACGGGCATGTTAATTGTTAGGCAGTCACGCGAACAATACGTATTTTGATTATCCAGCGAGCTCCTGATTTGTGCACTTGGCAAGTGTTACAGTGCAGAGGCGAAGGATACGCAATCAAGCCCGCTTTAGATGGTGAATGGGCTCGAACAAGCTCGTGTACAATGAGTGTTATACGGCATCTAGATATGTTAAGGATTGTATAAATTATGGATGTTGGTGACCGTCTAGACAGCGTCCACCGTAACACTATCCAGGGTGTGATTATGATAATAAAGTACCCAAATAGTACCTACGGAATATATAGTAATAGCAATCTTAAACTTCTAGAAATATAAGGGCTGTTCACGGTGAACACTACCAAGCGTCAAGCTGGCGTACAGCCGTACATTGCGTTGATCTCTGCAACGGCTTGGTTCTCAGGAATGATTTATGGCTCATAAATAGTATCCTTTGTCCGTCAATTTTCACTGCTCTATCTATAATAGAAGCTGAGATATTTTTCTACAAACGGTGTACTTACTACTGTGTGAGTTCCCGTGGTAACGCTGACAAATTTCGTACACCGTTAAATGGTGGCATATTGCGGCTTTTATCAGATAGAGTGGTAAAATTTCACAGGCGTCGGGAAAGTACTATTTACTACTATTTATTTGCGTAATCTGATCCTGGATAATGTTACGGTGTACGCTATCTTGACGGTTACGTATGTTGAGGGTGTGTCGTGGTAGCCCTGGCTTGACCTCAGCTTGTAATGGTGTCAGAGGTTCAAATCCGGTTCTCACCTTGGACATAGACGATGGAGTAGGTCTAAGGGCCGGTACAGACGGACAGCATTTCAACTGCAACCCAGCTGCAAAGTGGCAGTTCCAGGGCTGTTCTGATGTAGTTGGTGCAACTGCATCGAAACTGCAAACCAATTGTTGACAGAACTGCACGACACCTGCAAGCGGACTGCGGCCCTAATAGATGTTGAGGTGCAAACATTTATCACTGCATTGGTAATGAATGACTACAAGCGAGAGTTGAAGATTAATAAAAGCACTAGCCGTAACAGGGATCGTCACCGAACTTGAGCGGCGGCCTTCAATGAGCAGAAGTCAAATAAGGTCTCATCGGCAGAGGGGCGCAGGACGCAGGGGGCGCTTTGTCGTATGCGCACGCTTATTGGCCCTTCAGTAGTAAACATGCGCAGAAATCCTCTCTATTTTTGCTCACTGCACAAGATCCGTGCCGCGACCTGTACCCGCGATGTAACTTGCGTAGGTCCGGCTTTATCCCTTTCCCATAGGATTTATTGGAAACCCTTCTCATAATGACTCCCTATACCTACACTGTAACATGCTGGCCATATTTCTGTCAGTAATTTTGGCTAACACACAGCCAATCAGTTAATAATCAATCAGTTAGTCAGTCTCTCACTCACGGAACGGAAGAGTTTCAGACATATTTTTAACAGATCCCACACACTAAAGTCTGTAAATATACTTACTTATGTTTTCTCTAACATAGAGGCCTCGCATTTATAGGGAATTCATAGGATTATTCTAAGTACCTATAAGATATGTCAAAACGTCACCGCACTCAGATTGAACTTTAAATCTAGCTATTTAAACTTGAGTTTCCGTGACATTTTGACATTCCCTATAGAATCCCTATGAAATCCCTTTGCGTCCCAAATGAGCCCCCGAATTCAAATACTATTTATTAATGTAAAGTAAACGTAGCAACATCAAACTTCCAATAGACTCAACTATTAGGGAAGAAAGTGGTATTACTTAGAAAATCCCTAGTGGTTTCCTAACATATCTAGGTATGTAACATCATAGTTTTACAATCCATTTTACATCTGCTTATGGTTTATTGCGCGTAATTAATTACTTGAATTTCACACCGCATAATGACCACGTAGCGTAGGTATTAAACGTTTTCAGTTTTTGACAGTGCGATGCGTTTATGGAAATTGTGGAACATAGTCGTTGAATTAATGTTTTGTGTTCCGTTAGAGAGTATTTGGAGTATTTGGCACGGGACCTAAGGTTGGTAATCCATACGGGTATTCAGGGAAAGCTCCTGGAATGCACTGCGTGATTTTGGCTTGTATAATAATGTAAGCAAACATAGAGTAAGACAATACTCGTACGTACCAATTTAAAAGTCTCTTAAGTTTGGAAATGACACTACGTACATTAATCTATCTAAATATATAAAACTCAAAGGTGACTGACTGACTGACTGACATAGTGATCTATCAACGCACAGCCCAAACCACTGGACGGATCGGGCTGAAATTTGGCATGCAGGTAGATGTTATGACGCAGGCATCCGCTAAGAAAGGATTTCCCGAAATTCCTACGGGATCGGGAAAAAAACGGGATTTTACATTTTAATATTTCTGCGCATACGAAGTTGCGGGGAACAGCTAGTTATAAATAAAGATTCACAATCAGCCGAAGAAAAATGGCCCGTCAAAACGGGTGCCCGAACAACACGGGCACCCGTTTGTCGCTGAGAAAATTTGACACTTAAATCTTATAGTGTTAGGTTTACTTTTGTATAAATTATTTATCTTGACACATGTTATAAAAAGGCGTTATTAGCATATTGGAACGTATTTTCCAATGTCAGTTTGCTCCATATAATTTGACATACTATTCTGTTAGGCACTGTTCGTCCATAATTTTGTTATTATAGGTCAACGACTACGTATTATATTGCAGTAAATGGACATTTATAACGAGTAAGCAAGTGGGTGGACGTACGATTATTTCTTGCCTATATTATTATTCACCAAAATTCTTCATAGTGTATGTAAACGAAGAGGTACGAAATGATGCATACCATCAGTATGCTGAGTTTTTTTGTTACAGTGTGGTGTAAGGATACCAAAAAATCATTTGTTCATTTATTCATCTTATTTATTCATCATCATCATCATCATCATCATCATCATTATCACTATCACTATTATAGTACCTAAGATTTTTAGATTTATAAATATTATTCCCAGCCATTTTCACCACGCTATGATTAAATTATAATTTTCCGGCTTCAAGTCGTTGGAATACTAGACGGACTTAATAATTGAATCTTGATCCGCTGCTGGTTCTATTCCCGAGGCTTAACCTACCATCTTAGCTACGAATACGTCTCGGAGCCAACCTTGGCTTACGACCGACTAACTAGAACTAAGAACTACATTCTAATTGTAAATGGCGTTTGAGGATTGAGTTTCCATTGTATCAGTAGGTAAATACAAATGCTTTCGTATCTGTTTACCACACATAACGTCATAAATGCTGCTGGATATAAGCCTACCGCAATAGGTCTTGTGTCACTGGCGATGAAGGTAGCACTGCTTGCAAAATTTGCCAGAACGCTGCTCCATCTTGTTGGAGGCCTACCGACAGCTCGCCTCTCTGTGCGCGGATGCCATTCGAGAACTTTCTGGCCCCATCGACCAGAAATGTGCCGCACCCAGTGCTACTTCACTTTCTCAATTCTTTGGGCTATGTTACGTTAAGTTCTACCACGTTCTACTGCGGATATCTTCATTTCTGATTCTATCATCCAAAGAAAGAAGCCATCTCCATTTACCTTTACACATAATTAGAGGTACTTAATCCAGGTCTTATTTATTATGGACACAGGACATAAATAGCATCAGCGTCATCATTTTTAGGGTTCCGAACCTCAAGAGGTAGAAACGGAACGCTTATAGGATCACTCGTGTGTCTGTCCGTCCGTCTGTCACAGTCGATTTTCTCCGAAACTACTGGACCAATTAAGTTGAAATTTGGTACGTATATGTAAGTTTGTGACCCAAAGACGGACGTGTAACGAAACTAAATGAATTTTAAATATAGACCCTATTTTTGGGGGCTAAATTTGAAAAAAATATTAATGAAGTTTTTCAAACTATATCTTGTGACATATCAAATGAAAGTACTTCTTATGAGGATTTCAAATATATTTTTTTTGATCAATACTTTTTGAGTTACTTAAGAAAATCAGCGAAAAATGAACATTCCCCCACCTTATCTCCGAAACTACTGGACCTAAAATTTTGGAAAAAATACGGAGGATAATTATTGACAGGAAAATTATTAAAAAGTCTATGGTATTTGAAATCTATTATATAAAATAGCTTATCCTGTGAAACGGTTTGAAAATGACGTCATTGAAAATAATCAAGGGTCGGAACCCTCTCCACGCGAGATTAACTCGCTTCTTGGCCGGTTTTTACCTGAAAAATGTCTAGTCGGTAGATAGGTAGGTGCGGTTAAAACACAACTTCAAAAAGAGCTGAATCGGTAAAAGATAGCTCAGGGTCACTCAAACACTTTGGAAACGGCAATACAAGGAATTTGTCCGTAAGATAAAACCAAAAGAGATAATGTTGTAGTCTTAGATTGTAGTGGTGTTGTTGTCACCGACAAAGAAGCTGCTTTGACTGTTTTACCGCACCGCGTTACCGCTTACCGCATGTGTCAGAGTAGGTTGATTCAAACCGTCCGTTAAAGTTAACGTTGACGTTAAATATTTTAGTATGGGACAAAATGACGTTTCTGTATGGAATGACAACTCGGCGGCCATATTTAACGACCAGAAGTCTGTCAACTATGCTTGAATCAAACTATCCTAAATCAACAAATGTAAAAGATCCTATGCGACAGAATAAAGCTTACGATTATGCTGGTGAATATATATTTTAACTCTGTAACATAATTACTGAAAAAAAAAACATTTATATTCTAAAATTAAGTTTTTATTAACTAATATATCCACTCTGAAACGCTTGGGGTAGGTACCTATTAAATGAAGTAAAGCCAATACTTCGTACCTACTTACTTCGCGGTATTTATGCATACCATGACCTCTTCAAAGAATAATGAACCTTCAAGAAACGTACCTGAATAAAAATGTGTATTTGAAATTCGAAAGAAACATGAAAGGTTTTGGCGATTTTAATGGGCAGGTTACTGGGACCAAAACTCGTTAATCATTCGTAATAATGAAAAATATACTTTGCATACTGGCCTCGGGGAAAAATATTTATGCTCATTATTTATTGTTCGCAGCAGTTGGGAATTAGGAGTAAGATTGCTAAGGATTTGCTTAGGTTTTTTTTATGACATTGGTTAGCAAACGAGCATAGGCCACCTGTGACAAGTGATCACTCTGGCCCATGCCATGGACATACGGAACCAAAGATTTCGATTGCGTTGCCAATCTCCGTAAGGAAATTATATACTCTTTGTTGCCAACACGAGCACTGCGATTTGACCGCAGGTTGCGAGTAAGAATGGTGGCAAAAGAGCCCGGGTTTAGTTTGCCAAGTATTAAGAAGTACATTTTTTTTTGGTTGTTTTATAGCGAACATGTAATAAGTAAGACTACTAGAAACTGTCTGTTGCTTAAAACTACTAGAAACTAATAAGTGCATTATTTATTTGTTCAACAGTGTAAACTGTCCCCCTATAGAACTCGAAAAATCAATCTTGCAATCTAGGTACTTGGACCTAGATGACGAACTAATACGGATTTACTCTCATAAGATCATATCATATTGCGACTAGGATCTTTCATCAAACTTAGGATGACGTAAGCACATTAACGTCAGGCTATTAATGTATGCCCTCCATACACAGTGCTCTTACCTAACAGAGTTACCAACTCGTCGGCAGCGAGATCTAATTGTCCGTCGCGACTGTATTTTAATAAGCTCGTAAGCAGCTTACCAAGTTAAGAAGACACAATTACGCTTAATGATAAGACATTGTTTTAAGAGATTTTAACGTAATAACATAATGAGGGAATCGAGCTGGCTCTTGGATAGATTTTGTGTTTGTGCAACCGCCAAATTTTCCAGTAATGTTTTTAAGGTTAAAATCGAGCGGAAAAGCTAAGTAATTCGTTGTCATCTCGTTATGCATTTCCGCAACTATCAATTTCGAATCGTTCAGAGTTAATCGGTTCCGGAGGAGTCGTTGCCTCGGATTCGGATAAAACTTCGCGTAAAACAGCTGTAAAACATGTTCACAACAGCAAATTTCGTAAGTAGGTACCAATCCTAATCGAGCTTTCTGCTTCACTCATTCCAAAATATTACAAAACAATTCCCCTGTTTCCCCAACTTGTGTTTTTCATGATCGATCTTGAGCAAACAAAATTAAGACGACAATCTTATCGCGCGGAGTTTCATAAACTCAACATCAATTTGGGATGAGAGACAAAAATTTCGCTGAAAGCCCGTATCCGATTACTTACGGGGTGTATTCTGAACGCGTCGTGAGGTGGTGTAAGCGACAAGCGATCGCTGTTTGAATATCATAAAGAAGCTCTAG